>JAJPUD010003809.1:99414-171635 GCA_023553655.1 Myrmecobius fasciatus
GAGAGAGAGAGAGAGAGAGAGAGAGAGAGAGAGAGAGAGAGAGAGAGGTGGGAGTGTTGAACTAGATGGCTCCTAAGGTCCTTTCTTTGTGGCTCTAGATTTATGACCTTAAAAGTTTGACTTCTTGGCCTGAGAACATCAACCCAAGATCATGGTACTGGACAGCTCCTAGCTCCAGAGAGACTGCAGAGAGACCTCACTAACAATAAGCCTTGTTGTAGTGGATAGAGCACCAACTCTGAAGTCAGGAGGACCTGAGTTCAAATCTGGCCTCAGACACTTAACACTTCCTGGCTGTGTGACCCTGGGCAAGTCACCTAACCCCAATGGCCTCAAAAAAAAAAAAAGAAAAAGAAAAAAAAGAATAAGCCTTGATTGAAGTTTCAGACACAAGAAAGATAGTGAGAGCGTAATAATATTTATTCCTATACAAACCATTACAAAACCACCTTTCAGGTCTGAGGAAAATGTGTGTGTGTGTGTGGGGGGGTGATGGTGAGGGAAGTTCGTGCTGACACCGAGAACAGAATGCACACTCCCTGACCCAAGCACTAGTCTAGTCTCTGACCTCAACCTGCCGTTCTCCCCAGCACCCCCAAATACACCCACAAGAGACCCACCCAGGAATGCTCTCTCACATAGCCCTTCACCTTGATGCTTAGAAACAAAATGGCATACTGAGTAGCTAGGGATGCCCACTCTATCCCCACCAGCTGCTCCTAGGGGGGAAACAGAGTTAGCAATTAAGTGACAGGCCAGGTGGGGGGAAGCCTGGACTCCTCCTGTGACCTGAGCAGCTGGTTTGCTTTTTGGTTACTAGGGCTTTTAACCCCTCCACTCAGAAATGATGCACATCTAAAATTCCACAGTTAGAATGCCCATTTCCTTTCCCTGGGCCTAAGGAGAGCCTGCAGCCATTCATTCCTTTCCAAACTAGTGGAAAATCACTCAGCAGGTGGGAAGGGACGTCACTGAGGCAAGACTGAGACATCGTGGGATTGGGGAGGAGGGATGGGAACAAATGGAGAAGAGGAAATGAGGCACTGTTGATTTAATTTCCAAGGAGATTAGCAGCTGGAAGGGGGCAGGGAAGAGGGAGGAGGGCAAGGAGGAATCTAGGTAGATGTTCACCCACTCAAGAGTGGGGTATTCCCCCATTTCCCTGCCAATCACAGCCATGGGAAGAAAGAGGTATCGGCAAGACAGGGGAGCAGGGGTTTGGGAGAGGTCTTTGCCTATCCTGATAGAGCAGAGTTCTTTAGTCCTTAGTTCCCAACCCACGCCTGCCCAGAACCAGAAACAGAATGGGAATGGAAGAGGGAACGGAGAGGAAAAATAAAGGGCATGGGGTCAGAAATAGAACACTAAAATGCTTAAAATGTCTGGGCTGGAAGAGACCTTAGTGATCACTGAGTCCAAACCCTTCAGACTCTTTAGAGGGAAAGTCACTTGCCCAAAGTCTGGTCAGTGAATTAGCAGGAGAGTGAGACTAGAACCCAGGGTCTCAGTCTAGGAATCCCCTACAGGATAAAATCACTTTCCTCTCTCTCTTTTCTTCCCATTTTGAGTGCCAGGGGCTGGGGAGAAGCAAACACTTCCAGAAAAAGGCCCCTGGAATGCACAGAGCCACAGGAATGCTAAGCATTGTCCTTGGTTGGCTCTCTCCTCCCCAGGCTATCACAGAATGGACCCAGCTCCCGGACAGAAGGGAAGCTACATCCTGCTTCTCTGAGAGGACTTGCTGAGAGAGCAGGCCCAGGCATCAGTGGGCAGGGACACCAAGGCCACTTAAAGTGGTTTGCGTCTGTGGCAAAGGGCATGTTATGGGCCTCCTCTCCCAGCTCTTGGTCCAAGCCCCCATTGTCTCTGGGCCCAGGACCTCCTGTAAAGTCAACTGGAAAAAAACTGGGAGTTTTTTGTTTTGATTTCTGGTGTCTCTTTAGGGAAAAACACCTCGGGCCAAAGAAATCAGAACTAAGGCCTCGTGGGGAAGGTCATGCCCTTGTTTCTAGTTTACCCAGAAATGGGATCACAGCCCAGGTTGGCTGAAGGATACCCCAAGACCCTGATTCATTAGGAAAAGCACACCAGACCCTGTTTAGCTAAGATATGCCTCCAAGACCCTGAATGGCCAAAAGATACTCTCAAAGTTGCCAAATAACCTGGAGATCCTATCCTGCCCTCCAGGCCTTGGATAAGCAGAAGAAGCTCTAAGACCAACTAGTGGAGATATAGATTGGCCAGCAGAATTCTCCTGAGTCCCAAGTGCCCAGGACCTACCCTCTATACCCTGATTGTCCAGGAACCTACTCTCTGAGCCCTGATTGTCCAGGAGATACCCTTATGTCCAGGAAGGATGGGAGAAGGTAATGTTGTAGGCCCTAGACCAAGAGGAGAAAACCCTCTTTTCAGTGATGAAGCGGTGGTGATTCCCCTTGCGGCTGCGCTCATTCTGGATGTAAGTGACGCACTCGTCTGGCCCCTTGGGCTCATAGTAGTGATAGGGCATCCGATGAGGCTGGGGCCGCTGGCTGTAGAGGGGACAAAGAAGAGAGCATGCTGCTGAAGGAGAACAGGCCTTCAGGCCCTCCCTTGGAGACCCCTTGCCGATGGAATCAAAAATGCTGCCGAGGTTCTGACCGACGTCACGGGCACCCCATCCCACCCCCAAGTTAAGCCAGGGATCCCTTGGTTGGCCCAGACAACTGGATTAAATCGATCTGAAGGCAAGACCAAACAGCTAGTTCATGGTGGAGACAGGACTAAAATATGGGACTGGTTCTTTAAAACGAGAGGGCTTTGGACTAAAGGACAAAGTAAAGTCCTTTCCAACTGTTAACACTCTCTGACTATCATCTGTTGGTTCATCCATTCAACAAGCATTTATTGAACGTTTATATTGTGTCTGGGGGACACACAAGGTCTAGAGGAGCTGTGGTTCCTGTCCTCAGAAGCTTCCAGTCTAGGAGGGGAACACTGACTAAAAGGTATGGGACTGGAATACGCTGACTGATGGTTTGAGGATCGTTCTGGTGAAACTACAAAAGCATTAATTTGCCCACTTACGGGGTCAGATGGAGATATGGGACATGCAGTCCCTCCCCAAGGGGGGGCCCAGGCTAAGGGTCAGGAGGGAGCAGAATCCTCACCTGCAGTAGTTGGGCGGCACCATCCCATAGACGTGGACCCGGTCACAGAGCTCCACGGCAATTACCATGGTGAACCAGCCTGTGCTCAGCCAGGATCGAGACTTCTCCCTGTGGTTCCGGAGCCAGGAAGCAGAGAGTAAGGGGTGGGGGGGGTAGCTTTGGGGAAGGGAGCCCAACATAGGTTCTGCTGAGGAGAGGAGGAAGACCGTGCTCTGCTAACTACTGTATCTATTCTGCTAAAACTCGGTCCCCAGTCTCCCTCCAGAGTGTGCAGAACTGTCCCTCCTACATCTACAATCCAATGTCCACTTTCCCCCCTGACTACTCAGTAAGATATACTTAAACCAGCTGTCATGTCGGACTGTGGCATGGGCACACTGGGATGCCCTTTCTGGTGTCCCTCCCTCTCCCAGACAGTACCAAGTTTTGTCCAGTACCTCCACAGCATCTCATCTCCATTCCCTTCTCTCACCATCTCAACTACTTGTCTCCCAGTGAGCTCCCTCCCGCCAGCCTCCCACCTCTCTAACTGGTCCAAGCCCCCATTGTCTCTGGGCCCAGGACCTCCTCTAAAGTCAACTGGAAAAAAACTGGGAGTTTCTGTTTCGTTTTGATTTCTGGTGTCTCTTTAGGAAGAAACACCAAAGAAATCAGCACGAAGGCCTGGTGGGGAAGGTCATGTCCTTGTTCCTAATTTATCCAGAAATGGAATCGCAGCCTTGTCTGATGCATAAACAGCCCCCGCTTTCTGTAGGCCTCACCACTCCAGCCAATCAGTGAATCGGTGGATAAGAATTTATTGAGCATCTGCTGCGTTCCGTCATGGCGGCAGGTCCTGGGGCTACAAATAAGAGCCCGTTGCCCTCATCATTTACTCATATAAGTACATAAAGGAAACTAGCAACAGGCAAGGAGGGCTCAAGAAAGGAGTGGCTCTCTGTGGACTGCAGGAGAATGAAATACAAATTCCTCCATGGGGCAGAATCTGACTCCCACCCACTAACCCTAATCCCCCTTCCTATAGTCTCCACACTACTCACACTTTCTGTATACTCCACAAATTACACAGAGCCACAGCCTGTTCCGTCTCCTTTCCCCAAGCTGCTCGTCACGTGCCTGGGACACACGGCACCTTCTGTGAAAACATTTTCCTAACTTCTACGCCCCCTCCCCCCCTTCCAAAACTAGCTTGTTTTTATTTTTCATCCTTATATGTGTAAATGATGAGGGCAACGGGCTCTTATGTTCTTTGTAGCCCCAGGACCTGCCATCATGACGGGAATGCAGCATATGCTTAGTAAATTCTTAAAGACTGATTCACTGATTGGCTGCAGTGGTGAGGCCGACAGAAAACGGGGGGCTGTTTATGCCAGGGGTGACTGCACCAGCCAAGAGGAATCAGAGCAGTGCATGCTGGGAGCGTTGGTGCTGGGGCCAGAGCCCTGAGGGGTCAGGGAAGCAGGTACCTGTCCTTGCCCGTCTCACCCCGGAAGAGGTCATCAAACTGACGCATGCGGGTGGGCGAGACGGCATAGGCGGCCATATTAGGGAAGGCAAGGCCCACGCGCTGGATGACCCGCAGCAGGCTGCCATTGGGTTTCTGCATTTTGCTGGGAGGTCCCCAGAAGATGAACACAGTCTCCGGTGTCTTGTTGACAAACTCCTGGGGCCGCCGCAGAACCCGGTACACGCTGGAGTGAGCCACAACTCGAAAGGTGGTCTTGCTGCCCACGTCCCCCTCATAGCCTGTGGTGGGCGCATCATTCATGCGTATGGTGCACTCTGCCCGTTCAATCTCTGGTCCCAGCTTCGTACCCAGAAGGTGGCTTGAGCTGGTGATGATCACACACTGGTGACAGTGGGAGGTCAGTGTCTGCCGAGGGAGGAGAAGATGCTCTGATTTATGCCCCTCATTATCCGCAGGGCCTCCAGTAGGCCGCTCAATGTCCCTGGGCCTCAGTTTCCCCATCAGACACCTTTGACTTTCCAGCACTACATTTCTATGAAAATTTAGATCCTAGATGGTGCTTTACATATATTATCTCGTTTGATCCTTCCAACAATCTTGAGAGGGAGACACTTCTGTTATCTTTATTTTTTAGATGAAGGACCTGAGTCTCAGAGATATCATGTGACTCATCTAGAGTCATGGGGGCCTTCCCTTATTCCCTTACTGACCGGGGCAAGTATAACGGAACTCTCAGCTTCCATGTTTTAGATGTTCTCCTTCAGTTAAGGTGTCCTGAAGCAACCACACCATGTTTAGTAGTCATGTCAACCGTTAGCTTACATCTGACTTGCAGTCCAGTAAGATCCCTAAGCTTTTTTGACAAGAACTATTTTTTTAACAGGACTATTGTTGATTTGGGGCAGAGAGGTGGTACTATAGAGCACGGAGTGCCTGGTAGGGAATCAAGAAGACCTACATTTAAATCCAGCCTCAGACATTTACGAGTTGTGTGACTCCAGGAAAGTCACGTAACTCTGTTTGCCTCAGTTTCCCCATCTGTAAAATGTGTCAGAGAAGAAAATGGCAAACCATTCCAGCATCTCTGCAAAGAAAACCAGAAATGAGGTCACAGAGAGTTGGACACAACTGCAATAACTGAACAACTGTTAATCCAGATCTCTCCCATACTGTATCTGCAAAATTGCTTTTTTAAAAATATGAGCACATCATTTCACATTTGTTTCAATTGATTTTTTCACATTTGGCAGATCTTTTTTGAATCCTGATTCTGTTATCTAATATATTGTATTATTTATTTAGATTGCCTCTTCTATTAGAAAGCATGTTCCTCTGTGAACTAGTATTTTAGAGAAGACATCTTAGAAAAGTAGAATCATAACTTATTTCCTAGTGATTCAAATGGGGCCCCACATTGTTCTGGAAATTCTGAAAACAATTTAGAACCAGAATGAATTATGTAACATCAACAACAGTGTAAAGATAAACAGCTCTGAAAGACTTAAGAACTCTAAATCAACTCAGTGACAAAATATGATTCCAAAAGACTGGTGAAGTGAAAGATGATGGACTCAAAATGCAGGCTGAAATACACATTTTTGGACATGGCCAGCATGGGATTTTGTTTTGCTTGGTTATGAATATTTATTACAAGCTTGGCTTTGGGTTTTTTTTTAATGGGGTAGGAGAGGTTAGGGCAGTTAGTGGCACATGGATAGAGCATTAATCCTGGAGTCAGAAAGACCTGAGTTCAAATCTGACCCCAGAAACTTAATAGCTATATGGCACTGGGCAAGTCAGGTAACTTGGTTTGCCTCAGTTTTCCCATCTATAAAATGAGCTGGAGAAGGAAATGGCAAACCACTCCAGTATCCCTGCCAAGAAAGCCCCAAAAGGGGTTGCACAGAGTTGGACGTGACCAAAACAACTAAACAACAATAATCTGGGAGGTTATGAGAGAGAGAAAAAAATAAATGCCTGTTAATTGCAGGGGGGATAAGGGGAAGTAAGCTCTTTGAGGACAAGGACCATTTGTACTTTATCTCTTCAGTGTTTAGCACAGTGCCTAGCCCATTACAAATGCTTAATAAATGCTTGTTGGTTAAATAATTAGTTATCATCCACAAATTTGGCATTAAACTTCTCATTCAAATGGCTCATAAAAATATTACATAGAACTAGGATGAAGTCAGAGCCCTGTAGTCTTTACTAGGGCTTAAAATCAAGTGGAGAAAATGGAAACAAATTATTGAACCCATGATCAGGTATGACACATTTCCTGGTGTCCTAACCTCAGACTTACATTCTCATCCCTGGATATCTTAGAAAGCGAGGGAGAACCAGAACAATTTACACTACATCCACAATAACATAAAGGAAAACAATTTTCAAAGACTTCAGATCTATGATCAAAAGAGAACCAGACCGACATTCAAGAGTGTCACCTAACTCTCCACAGAGAGGTCAAAGACGTGCATTTTCAGACAACAGTCAGTGTGCTGATTGGTTTTCTTTTATTGTTACAAGGAGAATAATCTTGGAGAAGGACTCCTTGGGAAGTGATAGAAATATAAAATAAACATCAATAATTTTTTTGAATCCAAGGGAACATTTCTGTTTCATGAAGGAGAAAACAAATGTTTCCATTCCCACTCCTTCCTGGGTGGATAAATAAATGAATCTCTGGGAAGGGCCTCTCCATTAGCAGAAGCATATAGTACAATAAGAAGACTAACTGGGGTAAGAGGACCTGGGTTTAAATCCTGCCTTGGACACCGATTGCCTGTGTGACTAATTTGTACAAGTCACCTCCCCTATCTGGGCTTCAGTTTCCTTCTCTGTAAAATTAGGTCTTGAACTAGTAGTCTCTTCCAGTTCCAGCTCTATGATCTCATAATAATGGTCCTCCTAAAGATACTCACGCCAGGTCCCCCCCCAGCACAGCTCTCTGCAGAAGTAGCTCCCAGAGGGTGTGAGGTTCCCCAAAGCTCCGGACTGGCCAGCCCTCTTCCTACCTTGTTGCCAAGGACTGGGACATAGCTGTCAGCAATGGCCCACTTCTTCAGGTTGGGTGGCCGGTGGAAGCGGCCTCGCAGAGAACCGTAGGGAAAGACGTCATTGACGCTGTTGGAGCTGTAGAGGATGAGGAGGGTGATGAGCGCAAACAGAGCCCCTAGCACCACTGATCGCTGGCCCTAAGAAGAAGGGAAGAATGCCAGATGAAAAACAATCAGAGACTAAGAAGCCAAAGTCACAGACCCTCCAGCTCTTAGGTTACCCTAGAGAAAACCAACCATGTCATACATACCCACACAGACATAGTGTAAGTCCACGAAATGAATGAATGAATGGATGGATGGATGAACGAATGAACAAACAAATGAACGAACACACGAATGAACAAATGAATGAATGAATAAATGGATGGATGCATGAACGAATGAATGAATAAACAAATGAATGAATGGATGAACGAATGAACAAATGGACAAATGAACGAATGAACGAATGAACAAACGAATGAACGAATGAATGAAAAAGCACCAATTAAACAATTACCAAGCATCATGCTAAGCACTAGAGACATAAATACAGAAACAAAGACAATGGCTACCCTCAAGAAGCTTACATTCTAATGGAGGAAGACAAAATATATAGGGAAATGGTAGCCAGAACAAGATAAATAATAAGGGAATGAGAGTACTAATTTGATTATTATTTCCATAACATTCACCTTACCATCCCTCTTAAACAGCCCCCTACTCCCCACTGCAGTCAGGGAGAGAGCTGATGGACAGCTTAGTGGGTTGTCCAGCTGATGCTGGTCATTCCTGTCACACAACACTCCATCTCCCAACTCTTGTCTTCTCAATGACTGTCCTCTAGGCCTAGAATGCTCTCTGCCCTCATCTTCCTTTCCTGACTTCCTTTAAGACCCTGCTTAAAGACTAAGAGAACATTGTACAAAGTAACAAGACTGTTCAATAATCAATTGTGACGAACTTCACTCTTCTCAAAAATGAGGTGATTCAATTCAATTCTAACAGACTTGGGATGGAAAATGCCATCCACATCCAGAGAGAGAGAACTATGGAGACTGAAGGTGGATCAAAGCACAGTATTTTCACTTTTTTTTGGTTTTCTTTCTCACAGTTTTTTCTCTTTTGGTTTGATTTTTGCTTGCACAATATGACAAGTATAGAAATATGTTTAAAAGAATTGCACATATTTAACCTATATCAGATTATTTGCTGTCTTGAACAGGGAGGAGGCAAGGAAGGCAGGGAGAAAAATTTGGAAAATAAAGTCTTACAAAAATGAATGTTGAAAACTATCTTCATATGTATTTGGAAAAACAAAATACCGTTGAAAATTAATTTTTAAAAAATCTTGTTCAAATCTCATCCTCCACAAGGGGACTTTTTCTAGTTTTCCATACCCTTCCCCACTGCTATTGCTTTCCCTCTAAGATTCAGCCTCATTTGAGTCTGTATAGATCTCACATATGTACATAGTTGTTTGCATGTTGTCTACCCCTTTAGAATTTGTACTCTTGGAGGCAGAGGATAATTTTACCTTTCTTTGTAAACCAGAGTTTTGTATAGAGTGTGGCACAGAGGAGGGCTGTGATCCTTCATGACTGATTGTAAAATGAAGGACCTCAAGGCAAGAGCTGCTGTGCCAGGTCCCCTGAAGACATCCTTCCTGCTATACCTGACTGCATTTCACTATAACACACTTCTTAAATACCTAATGATTATTCACCTATAGCACATCAGATACCTCTCCATAAAATGCTAGCAATATCCACTGAACACCCACTCTGTGTCCAGCCCTGTCTCAGACTACATTATAAATGGTGGCAAAGGGAGGGAGACTCAAATTCTGGCCTCAAGGAGCTCACAGTCTCGTTGGTAGGCAAACATAAGGATAATTTACACTTGTAGGAAGAATCTAAGGACCTAGGTGAGGGAAAGGAGGAATCACCCTGGGCTAGGTGTAGTATGGACAAAGGGGGCCTTTAGCTATCTCCTGAAAGATGGATAAGCAAAGGAAAGGAGGCATTTCAGATGAAGGTGAAGGACTAGTCTGGCTGGAGCAGAGGATTCACATATGGCAGTAGTAAAAAATAAAGCTGGATTGATAAATTGGAGCTAAACAGTGGAGAGATCTGATTATTAGGCAGAAAAACTTT
Source organism: Myrmecobius fasciatus (assembly GCA_023553655.1). Lineage (NCBI taxonomy): Eukaryota > Metazoa > Chordata > Mammalia > Dasyuromorphia > Myrmecobiidae > Myrmecobius > Myrmecobius fasciatus. The sequence goes on from JAJPUD010003809.1 coordinate 109,226, forward strand.
TGCCTTAGTCTTCAGGCCCTTCTAAGTCACAGAAGGTATTCGATCGAGGGAATGACACAAAAGGTACATGATGTTTAAAACAGATGAACCTGGAACTATGCTTAAGATGGCCGATGGGGGGAGGGGGAAGAATGCTATCATGAAGATCAGTTAGGATTCTGTGGTGGCCAAAGGAATGCTAAGGAGAGGGGAAGTGATAGGTTTAAATCACAGGATGATGAATGAGTCAGAAATAAGTCCGAAGTGTCATCCCTGTGTCCTCAGACAAATGTGTCCCAAAGGAAGGAGTTGGGAGAGATCTGACTTCAGATTCTGCTTTGAACTTGGAACTTTAGCTTGTAGAATGAGGCAAATCTCTTAATCCCTCTAGGCCTCAGTTTCCTTATCTGCAAAACAGGATCTCAGGTTACTTAACTCCAAGCAGAATTGTCAAACTCTCCAGTCCAAGAAAGTTCAAATTTTTAATCAAACTGATTTAAATGGGATTAGGAAATGTTTAACAAAATAAATTAAAATTCGAGACAACCTAGGAAATGCTAATCTGTGATTTTCAGGAATCACTTTCTATTTGAATTTGACACCACTGCTTTATAAGATTGTTGTGATGAAAGTGCTTTGTAAACTTAGAGCACAACAGAAATTGGAGCCTGATCCCCAAAGTCCTGACTCCAAGCTGAAAAAGGCTGCATACTGGCCAGAATGGCCTCCAGTTGTAGTGAGAGCATGAGGATGATTAACAGGCTTCCTTATTCCCATGTCACTCTCGTATTCTCCTCAGCATCCACAGGAATAGCTCACATGGGCATTATTTAGATTGCACTAATGGGCACTCTATTTGGATCCTACTTTTAGTCAGTTATATCATATATGTGTGTTTATATACATATATATATATATATATATCAGCAAAATAGGTGGTACACTGGATAACGCACCAGATCTGGAATCAAGAAGATCTGAATTCAAATCCAGTCTCAGACACTTACTAGCTGTGTGACCCCTGTTTGCCTCAATCTCCTCATCTGTAAAATGAGCTGGAGAAGGAAATAACAACCACTCTAGAATCTTTTCCAAGAAAACCCCAAATGGAGTCATGAAGAATCACACACAACTAAACAATAGCAACAATCTTATTCACACAGTGGGGACTTCTCTGATGGCATCTCCCTTGGCATAACTAATGAGGGGTCCTATACCCAGGGGGAATATGGTTTACTCATCTCAACAACCTTTTTTTTTTTACTTTTCCCACCCATTTCCTGATCTGTCCTTCCCCATAACTCTAGAAGTTAAGCAAGGCAAGGGTCCTTATCTTCACTTTATAGATGAGAAAACTGAGTTGAGTTCCAGTTGAGGGCCCCCCCCCAGCACCAGGCCCTTGGGTATCTGAACAGAAAAGATAGCTGCAAAGGTCCCATGGTGTCTCCTGCCTGCAGATCAAATCAGGGGGCGGGGCCACCCTAGTTAGAATTCAAGTGCTGGTTCAAGAGTCCAGCAAGATCCCCAAACAGGGAGAAGGATGAGGCACTCACCTTGTTTTTATTCATGTCTCTCCAGCAATCTTGGGGTAGGAACAGCCTTCCAGTCACCCGGGGGAGGGGAAAAGAGGGTCACACCTGCAAGCCAACAGGAAAGGGCTCAGCTCCCCTGTATAGTCATAGCAGTGGAGAAATGGCCTTAAAGTGGCCACTGAGAGTGAGAGAGCTAGGTTTTCTACTGACTGACCCCATGATGAAAAATCAGCCAACCTCACAGTCCATTTGGGAGCAATTCACAAGTCTTGAGCTAATATTGGGTGTGATTGATTCTCTGGCCTCCATCTCTACCTCTTTTCCCTGGCCAAAAATTGTGCCCTTGTCCTTCTTGCACAGGGGCTGCCCCCAAATTAGAGCTAGTAGGCCCTGGGGACCCCCAGAAGGAGACAGAAGGAACAAGCCAAGGATTGTCAGGATAACTTTATATTTTAATCATATACCTTTCTTTCTTCATGCCCTGAAACATCCCTAGAGAATGTACCTTCTTCCTTAGTTAATCCTTTCTCCCTTCCTTCCTTCTTCATCTCCACACTTAATAAAAGATGTACTTATCAGTTCTAAAATCATAGCCCAAGAATATTCCTACAGGCACATTTTCCAGAAGAATTCCCTAACTGTCCTATCCACCTCTTTTAGATGGCCAGGTCCTTTGTGATCAAACCCTACCCCAACGGCACCCTTCTTTCTAGGATTTAGCCCTTAAGATTTGAGAAGTACTCAAAGTTGCCAATATCCACATAGAATCAGAGGATGTTAAGAGTTGAAAAAGATCTTCAAAATCATCTAACCCAATTTCCTGACTAATAGATGAGGGAATTAAAGGCCCCTAAGTTTGGAAAATGTCTTCTCTAAGTCACATGTGAATAAGCATAAGAGCCAGGCTAGAACCCCCTGATCACTGGGGATCCTCTCAAACACCAGCAGGGGAAGCATGACCTGTCTAAGTGAATCCGATTACCCGAGCAACAACCAAACCACCAGGGAAATTGAATTAGAAATTAAGGGAAGGAGAGAGAGTGATGAGGGGCTTAAGGGAGAAGGATACCAGGTCCATAAGAGAAAGAGCAAGGAATACTCAGCACAATGTTGAGTTTAATCAAAAGGAATACCTTGAGAGGCCTTAAAGTAATTCAGGACTTACAGAACATTTGAGCTAGTTAAGCTCTTAACGTATTAGAGCTAGAAAGCCCTTAAAACACAGAATGTCAGATCCAGAAGGGATCTGAGACAGTCTAATGATCCAACCAGATCATTTGACACAGAAGCCCACAGAAACAATGACCTGTTTAGAATCTTTCAGATAGTTGCTGAACGCCTAGTAGTGTTGGATTGAATTGTATAGGGTCAAACTGTTTTGGCCCCATGCAATTAATGTATTGTAATGCCCAATTGTTAGCAGCAGAACTAGAACTAAAAGTTAGGTCAGGTGACAGCTCTCTCTGGGCTGAGCTCCCCCTGCCAACTGAAAGATCACATGTACCATGCCTGGAAAATAGGGCCCCCTTGCCCTCCCATGTGGGGGTGGGGAAAGGCCAGATTTCTATGGTTCCCAGGCACTTCCCAGATGGAAGGAGTCCTCTCTTCCAAGCCAGGATTTGCTGGCCATGGCACACCAGCACAGCCCCTCAATTCTCTGCCTCCCAACCCCAGGACTTATCCAGAGCTTTCTTTGTGCTAACTGATAGGTAGGGGACAAGGGAAGAAAACCAAAAGAGGGGTCCAAAAAGGAGAACTGATAGTCTTCTTGTGTGGGACCCTGGGATGGGTATGTGGCCCCCACCCCCATTCCACTAACAGAGCCTACCCTTCCTATCTTCTCTCCCCTCCTCCTCTCCCTCTATGCCTTAGGTGTGTGGGAGGCTGGGATTTAGACTCAGAACATTCCTTCCCATTACAGATCCAAGCTCCAGCTCTCCCAACTCCTCCATATCCTGTTCTCTCCCTTGTTCTCCCCCCCCCCCAAAAGTGGAGGAGCACAAAGTCCCTGAGTGGGAGGGCTCAGGGGAAAAATGCATCGGGAAAAGACAGGAAGCAGTTGGGGGTTAGGATTTGGGAGGGGTAGGGGGGGTCAGGGAAACATCAAAACCACCCCCTCCCCGAAGTAGCATCTGGATCAAGGGACTCCACTCCTGGGAGCCCCGACTCTGCACCAAGAACTCTCCCTTATTCTCAGTGGCCCCAGTAAGAGTGGAGGGGGGAAGACAGGAGGGGGGGGGGGCCTAGAGCAGTGCATTCTGGGTTGTCACTGCCCACATACTCTTTCAACCCCCCAACCCCCTAGCACTCTGACCCTAAGGCACGATACCTCCACTCCCACTAGACTCCCCCCAACCCCCATAGCTCCTCCCAGGGATTACCCGATGCCAGCAAGTTTTTGGACAGCTTGAGGGTCCATCCAGAGTGGAAAAACGTCAGCACCACAAGGTGAGGGCAAAGATCACGGCCCAGGAACCCAGCGGGGCAGGCACTCTGAGGAGCAGCCCCCATCACCCTGGGGCGGAGGATTGGATAAAGCAGCTTAGGCTGACCCAGGATGGGGAGACTGATAAGAGGAAAAGGGGGGGACAAGCTCCCAACCCTCCCTTCATCCGATTTGAGCTCTGGAATCCCCCCTCTCTGCCGCCTCCTTCCTCCCATCAGGGGCCGTGCCCTCTCCCCTCACCCCTTCTCCACTCGGATGGGGGCAGGGTCCACCTCTCAGTCCCAGCAGCTGTCAAGCTGGGATGGAGGCTGCCTCCGGCGCCCAGAACCCGGGGGGATTCCGAAGCGCAGAGAAGGGCTAGGCACAGAGTTGGCGGGAGATCGGGGCAAAGGTCCCATTTACCACGCTCCTGGACTAGCCCCCCCCCCCCGGCCGCCGCCGCCCACACACCCACATCCCAACTCTGCTCATCTTTGCCCCAGGCTCTCCCCCTCCACATGCATCTTCTGCCCCTGGCTCACCTCCCCCGGGGAGCACTCGTACCCGGTCCCGCTCACATGGCGCTGCAGCTGGGCCCCCAGCGCCTCCGCAGCCCCGGAGCCGCTACTGGCCCAGGCCCCGCGGCAGCCGGAGCTGGAGCCGGAGCCCGAGCCGGGAGCCAGAGCCCGAGCCCGAGCAACGCGAGGTCCTAGTGCCGCCCAACCTGGCTCTGACCAGCGGGCTCACAAAGGGAGGAGCTCAGAAACGAAGGGGGCTAGCTCCGCCCTCGCCCCAGAACTGCCTCCTCATTTAGGCAGGATTCTTCAGTCTAACTGATCACCGGGTCCCTGAGTCTTTCCCGTTCTCCGCCTTCCAACGTCCTGGACACTCAGATTGTCAAGTCAAGGCAACAAGCATTGATTAAGCTCCTACTGTGGGCCGATAGCGGATACAAAAAAGACTACATGTGTACCCCCTTCTCCATCACTACTGCCCACATATTAATCCAGATATTCATCCACTCTCTCCTGGATTATTTTTTTCTCTCTTTTTTCCTCAACTTTTCTCCCTACTTCTAGTTTCTCTCCTGCCAGACTCTGATATTCAACGGCTTCCCCATTCAAAATCTTCTGGTGGCTCTCTATTGCTTACAGGATAAACTGTCACAGTCTCATTAGGAAAGGCAGCTTGGTGTGGTATCTGGCATGCTGGATTTAGTCACATTCAAAGGCAAGGGTTCAAATCTGCCCTCTGATACTTCCTAACCCTATGAGTCCATGGGGAAATTATTTAACTTTTTTGGAGTCTCAAGTTCCTTTAAAACTAGTTGTAAATTGGGGATAATATCTGTAATACTTAGCTCCTAAGATTGAAAGGAGATAATTAAGCCCCTTGCAAGCTTTAAAGCCTTATAATGCAATGTTGTTAATTTATATTAACAATGTTGTTAATTTATATTAACCACCTGTTAGCATCCAGCCAGGTCAAGAAGTATTTATTAAATGTTTGAAATGATTGTACAGATATAATCTGTATCTGATTACTTGCTGTCTTGTGAAGGAGGGAGGGAAGGGAGGAAGGGAAAAAAAAGTTTGGAACTCCAAATCTTACAAAAATGAATTTTGAAAGCTATTTTTATATGTAATTGAAAAAATATTATCGACTTCTCTCCTTTTAAAAAAGTATTTAAGGCCTTACTATGTGCTAGACACTGTGCTAAGCTCTGAAACAACAAATACAAGCCAAAAAGAAAGAGTCCCTGCCCAGAAGGAGATTACCTTCTAATGGGGAAAGATAATGCATTAAAAATGAAATAAGTAGGAGGAGAGAGAAGGTTGAGAAAGTAATAGAGAAAATTCCTGCACTAAAACTTTTAGGACACACAATTATCACAAGTGGAATCAAATTAAAATGATAGAATTTCAGACCTGAAAGTTCTTTTTCAGAACTGGGAGATGCCTTAGAACACTGAATGTTAGAGTTTCCTTTCTGGGAAATGGCTCTTGCACAGGTAGTTAGCTAGAAAACCAACACTAGAATCCAACGTTCAACCAACTAACAAGCATTTATTAAGCACCTACCACGTCCCAGGTGCCATAATATACTAGGCCTGATTCTTTTTGGGGAAATAACACAAACTATAGGGATGCAGAAATAGATACAAGATTTTTGGTGGAGGGGGGTATGACTAGCATCCTGGGAGGATCAGGAAAGGCTTCATATATTAGCTGGGCTTGCTACCTTGACTCAAGCTAATCCTTGAAGGAAAGAAGGGATTGGAGGAAGAGGAAAGGAGGCTCTGTGTTCCAAGCCTAAAACAAAGACATAAGACAAAGTGCCTCCTTCTATGAGGAGCAGTGAGACTAGAATAGCTAGGCCTCAAAGTTTATGAGGGAAGTGTAAAAGGGCCTAAAAGGCTGGTTGGGGTTAGGCGGTCCAGAATTTTAGAAGCTAAATCAAAGAACTTGTTTTTGATTCCTACAGGTAGCTGGAGTTCCTACAGGTTCCTACAGGTAACTAGAGTTTATTCAGTAAAAGGGGGGAGGGGATGCCTCATTCAAGCCTGTGCTTTAGGAATAAATTTGTGAGCTATGTGAAAGATAGATTGGAGAGAGGAGAGAATAAAGACATGGAGACCAATTAGAAGATTCCTTTAGCTGTTCAGATGAAAGATGATAACAGCTTGAATTAAATGGTGGTCGTGGAAGGGGAGAGAAGGGGGGAGATGCAAGAGATGTAGGAAGAGGCAAGATGTGGCAGCCAATTGGATTCCTGACTCATCTTTCCACAAAGGCTTGAGGAACTAATCAAAGACTCTGCTGAGAGCTGAAGAGGGAGGGAAGGACATGGGCAGGAGGAATATTGCCAGAGTAAAGCTGTAAGCAAAGCTAAGGGAACAAAATAGACCATCTCCTCCACACAGCAGCTGGCTGTTCTAGCTCTGCCCACAGACAAAAGGCCAAAATTAAAGTTTAAAGAAAACAAGATGGTGGCAAGTAGGGTGGGGAAGGCCAAGAATTTCAGTGGGTTTGCCCAGGTCACACTTGGCCAAGCATGAACTCCCTTTTCTCCTAGGAAACCTCTGCTGTCCTCCTTTCTCCTATTAGAAGCCTTCTCTTCCCTGATCCATCTGCCTCTGCTGCAGAATCCTTTTTTTTTTTTCCCCTGGAACCTGGTTCCCCTCTCACTGCAAGGAATATGAAGCTGAAAGACATATATGGTGCAAAGAGTACCAGTCTTGCCACTAACCCAATGGGCTACACTGGCCAGATATATTTCCCTCTCAGTCTCCCATCTGTACAACAGAGAATGAGCTAAATGATATCTAAGATCCTTTCTAGTTTTGACAGTCTGATCAATCTAGGATGCCTCCAAGAGTAGGGACACCTGGCTGTGCCTATTTTTCCAAGGAATTTGTGGGTTCTTATGTAATGGGATGTGAAGATGGCATTTAAATAATGTCCGTGTTTGTCTTTGGGATCTGGAGCTCTAGAGCTCAGGTATTAGGCAACCAGAGGGACTGCTGCTGAGACTGAGTAAATGGAAATTTCAAAAAATATATTGGTTTGGGAAAGATGTGCTAATTCTTCCAGCTGAATTCAGAATTCAGATATTGTCTGCAGGAGAATGAATGGCTACAGGTACTTAGGGGGCAGATAGGGAGATAGACCTGCTTCTCTGGTGTTTGATGGAAGGTATGCTGCATGGAAGGAAGAAACAAATTTAACTGGGTGGCCTTAGGCTTAATTAAGTTATGGAACTTCCTGAAGGCAGGAACACCTATAAAGTAAATACAGAATATCCCACCCTTCCTGCCTCTCTTTTAATCATCTGTCACTTAAAATCATTGTCAACTCTTCTCTATTTCTATCTGTCCTCTCACCATTGACATAGCAAACAAAAAAAAATCATTTACTAAGTGTTTACTATATGTAAGGCACTATGCTAAGTGTTGAATATTGGGGAAAAAAAAAAGAAAGAAAGGGACAGCTAGGTGGTGCAGTGGATAGAGCACCAGCCCTGAAGTCAGGAGGACTTGAGTTCAAATCTAAATCTCAGACACTTAACATGCCCTAGATGTGTGACCCTGGGTAAGTCACTTAACCTCAATTGCCTCAGCAAAAAAAAGAAGAAGAAGAAGAAGAGGAGGAGGAGGAGGAGAAAGAAGAAGAAAGAAAGGGAGAAAAGAGGAGAAAGAGGAGGGAAAGGAAGAGGAAGAAGGGGAGGGGGGAGAGAGGAGGAGGGGAAAGGGAGGAAGAAGGGGGAGAAGAAGGATGGAGAGGAGGGGGAGAAGAATATTCCCTTCTCTAAAAGAGTTCCCATTCAGTGTCAATGCAGAGTCCTGGTAACTCTACCTCCACAAAATCACACCCATCTTCTCTTTTCCAGGCACCCAATGATCACTCTATCTCAGGCCCTTTTCCCCTCTCCCTTCTATCTCTCCCATTTCCACTCCAACCTTCAGGCTATTTCAGATTTGTGTCAGATAGACCTTGGACTTGTCATTCCCAGAGCTCAGAAACTGTCAATAACTCACTACTGTTTGCAAAATCAAATATTTTTTTTAATTTTATTTTATTTGCAAAACATATGTATGGGTAATTTTTTAACATTAACCCTTGCATAGCTTTCTGTTACAGATTTTCCCCCCAACTCCCCACCCCTCCCCTAGATGGCAGGATATCCACTACGTGTTAATTATGTTAAAATATTTGGCAAATCAAATATATGTATACATACAAAATCAAATATCTTCAACCTCCCTGACTTTCAAGACCCTCTTCTCTTATTTTTCATTATTCTCCTACACATATCACTATTGCAATCAAACTAGACTCCTTGATTTTGTCCTGCTATCTTCTGCTTCCAATTATTTGTACAGGCAATTCTCCCATGATTGAAACAAAAAAACAACAAAGAGTACTCCCCTTCCACTCTTTAACTGTTGAAATTCTTCCCATCTTTGGAGGCCCTTGCTCAGGTACCAGCTGGAAATGATTCTTTCCTCTCCAATCTCTTAAGCACTCTTCTTTTTGTCCCCTACTTTATTTAACTTTAGCTTAGTCTCACTTGCATTTTAGCTATTTTTGCCCATCTTTCTCCAAAACTAGATTATAGCCTTCTTGAGGGCAAGTGTCTGGCATTTTTCACCTTTGGTAAATGGCTCTGCTCATCACCGTTGGACTTTCTAAACCATAATACCTCTCCCTGTCCACTCCTCCCTTTCATGGATTGACCCTATAGGAATGTAAGCTCCTTAAGGGCAAGGCCTGTCTTAACTTTCTGTATTTTTATTCCCAGGCTTAGCAAAGTATTTGTTATTTAACAAATGCTTTTTCACTCATCCAACTTTAATTCTAGCACATTTTGGAGGCTGGGGGAACCAGACTTGTGATTTCATTTGGCCTAGATAATTCTCAGAGGAAATTCTCTCAAGCAATGGCAAATGACACCTGCTTATAGTCTTAGGAGATTCCCTGAGGAGTCATTGAGAAATTGAATGACCCACTCAGGGTTACAGCTAATATGCATCAAAAATGGGACTTGAATCTGGGTCTTCCTAACTCCCTGACCAGCTCCATACATATCCACCAACCCACCATCCCCATATAGCACTGCTTTTCACAGAGAAGATGCAAATTAATGTTTATCAGGCTGAATAGACTTTATATGACCAACAAATTGCATCTGTGATTTACATCTTATATCTTGGTCTTTGGGAAGTTGTTAAAGATAATTTTTTGATGTAAAACCATAGACTCAGAGCTAAAAGGTACCTGAGACCCCCTTATCCAATCTCTTTGTTTTATAGTTGAAGAAGCTAAGAGAACAAAATGTAAATTGACTTACCTAGTGTCACACAGGACTTGGCTATAACGGAAGGACCATATAGACCAGGTCTTCTCTCTCTTTCTACAATGCCTGCCAAGCATAGATACCCACAAATCTTTCTTTCTTCCTATAGCCTCCAAATTCCAAGAGGAATTTTCAAAACTTTAAGGGTTCCAGTCAGTCAAGAAAAAGGCCTCCCAAATGTCCCATCACTGACTCTCCTCCAAGCTGGAGAATGTTCCTCTTCTTCCTTTGAGACAATAAATCTAGCTTTATGTATAATTGGTTTAAATCTCTTAATAAAACAATAGTTTGCCAACATAATAATGCCACACCCTACTAATGCCTCCCTGGTAAAGAGGAGGGACTGCAAGACTTCAGTTTATAGAGAAAAGGGGGGCGGATCACCTAAGCTGCTGGGTCAACATTCTCTGGGTCAACATTTGGGCTTCTGGGACCTTGGCCAGAATAGTGTTCCCTCCACACCCCCATACCTCCTTCCCTAGAGTTATAAATGGGGGAGGAGTATCACGTTAGTCTTCATATCCATGCTCTAGTTACAGAGAACCACATCCATTCCCAGTAATGGAGGGCTGGGACTTGACCAATCGCCCTCCTCCAGCCTATGTCATTGCCAAAGGCCAAAGGGCATAGAGCATTCACAGAGAAAGGAAGAGGCAGCCTTGGAATGTTGGCAAGAGCTGCAATCTTGGGTCAGAAGCTGCTGTTATTATGGTTGTATCCCCGGCCCTTAACACAGTGCCAGGCACATTTATTGTTGTTCAGTCATTCCACTTGTGTCCAGTTTTTCATGATCCCATTTAGGGTTTTCTTGGCAAAAATACCAAAGTGGTTTGCCATTTCCTTCTCCAGCTCATTTTACAGACAAGCAAACCAAGGCAAACAGAATAAAATGACTTGTCCAAGGTAAGTTTCTGAAGCTAGATTTCAACTCAGATCTTCCTGATTCCAAAGTTGGTGTTCTGCTTACTTGGCCACTTTGCTGCTCAGCTACTTTCTACTTGTGTGACTGTGGGTTGGTCACTTGGCCAAGAAATAAGAGAAAAGTCATATGGTTCCAAATTCTATTTAGAGGCCTGAAGGAATCTATCCCTGGAACCCTATCTTTTTTCTCAAAGCCTGAAGCCAGAAGATCAGGACCTCTTCTCTCTAGTTCTCCCAACTCAACCCTTCATATAGCAAGCAAGGAATATTAAATAAACAATACCCATCAATCTGGAGAGTATGTAAATGTCTTTTGAGCCACCCAAGACACACATATACACACAAATATATATATATGTATGTATGCATGCATGCATTGTATATTGTATATATATACATACACATACTTTTGTTTATTCATCTGTATATGCCATTTTTCTCCAGCTTAGTGGAATATAAACCCTTTGAGTACAAGGACTGTTTCAGAGTTCTTTTTCTTCAAATCCTCAACCCCTATTACAATGCCTCAAACATGGTGGTCACTCAATAAATGCTTGTTAAATCAAATTAAGTGTAACGGCATCGCTGTCTACACAGAACAATAGATTTCAAGAATTGAAAGGGACCTCAGTGGCCATCTAAGCCAACCAATACCGGAAAGGAATCCCTGCTGTTACCCATCCCAAAAGTTGGCATCCAGTCTCTATTTGAAAACCTCAAAGGAGTGACCATTACCTCTCTAAGTAATCCATTTGAGGCAACTCTAATTATTAAGCAATTCGTCCTGACATCATACCTAATTCTGCCTCTTTGAAACATCCACCTTTTGTTCCTGGTTCTGACAGAGTTCCTCCTCTAAATCACAGCCTTTTTAAATACTGGAAGACAAGCTATCATGTCCCCTTCCCCCTACCCCAGTCTTCCTTTCTTCAGCCTAAATGTACCTGTTTTCTTCAGCTAATTCTCTCTTATGACATGGTCTCCAGATCTATCATTCTCCTGATATATTTACTTTCCCATCTCTGGGCACACTCCAGCTTATTATTAACGTCCATCACAAAGCACAGTACCCAGAACTTAATTCACACAATCTTCCAGATAAGAATTGCTAAGGGTAGAGCACTGTGAGACCATCACCTCCTTGTTCCTGGAAACCCAAGATGGAATTAAGATTTTGGCTGCCACATCACAATTGCATGCTGAGTTTGTAACCTGTTCATAAACCCCAAATCACTTTCAGAACTGCTATCAAAGACCATAACTCTCTCATTTTTTACTTGTGATTTTTGTAACCAAGCAGAAAACTTTACATTCACTTCTATTGAATTTCATCTTATTAGGTTCAGCCCAATGTTCTTGCCAGTCAAGATCCTTTAGTTTTACTGGTACATTGTTGGTGGAACTGTGAACAGATCTAACTGTTCTGGAGAGAAATTTGGAACTATGCTCAAAAAGTGATCAAACTGTGCATACCCTTTGACCCAGCAATGTTTCTATTGGGCCTATTTCCCAAAGAGATCTTAAAGGAGGGAAAGGACCCCACATGTGCAAAAATGTTTGTGGCAGCCCTTTTTGTAGTGTCTAGAAACTGGAAACTGAATGGATGCCCATCAATTGGAGAATGGCTGAATAAATTACGGTATATGAATGTCATGCAATATTATGGCAACAAGACTATATGATGATCAATTCTGATGAACATGGTTCTCTTCAACAATGAGATAATTCAAACCAGTTTCAATTGTTCAGTGATGAAGAAAGCCATCTATACCCAGGGAGAGGGCCGTGAGAACTGAGTGTGGACCACAATATAGCATTTTCACTCTTTCTGTTAATGTTTGCTTGCATTTTGTTTTCCTTCAGGTTTTTTTCCTTGTAGATCCTATTTTTCTTGTACAGCAAGATAACTATAAATATGTATACATATATTGGATTTGTCATATATTTTAATATAGTTAACATGTATTGGACTACCTGCCATCTAGGGAAGAGGGTGGGGGAAGGAGGAAAAATTTGTAATGGAAAACTTTGCAAGGATCAATGTTGAAAAATTACCCATGCACATGTTTTGCAAATAAAAAGCTTTAATTAAAAAACAAATAAATAATTTTTTAAAAGATCCTTTACTGATGGTCATCTACTGGGTTAGTTCTCCCTCCCAGCTTTGTATCATCTGCAAATTCACTGAGCATGACATCCATGTCTTTATACAAGTTATTGGTAAAAAAAAAAAAATGTTAAACAGGTCAGGGTCAAGATTAAATTCTGGAGGATATCACACTGGAGATCTTCTGCACTGATCATTTAACAACTGCTCCTTGAATCCAGCCAGCCAATCTGTTCCAAGTCCATCTTATTGTATTATTGACTAACCCCTAACTCTCCATCTTCTCTACCAGAATAGAATATGGGATACTTGATCAGAAGTTTTGCTAGATATAGTGGATAAAGCACTGGGTCTAGAGTCAGGAAGACATCTTCCTGAGCTCAAATCTGGGCTCAGGCACTTACTAGCTATGTAGCCATGGGCATTTCTCCTAACCTTGTTTGCCTTAGTTTCCTCGTCTGTAAAATGAGCTGAAGGAAATGGAAAATCACTCCAGTACCTTTTTTTTCTTATTTTTTATTAAAGCTTTTTATTTTCAAAACATATGCATAGATAATTTTCAACATTCACCCTTGCAAAACCTTGTGTTCCAAATTTTTCACTCCCCTAGATGGCAAATAATCTAATATATGTTCAACATGTGCAATTCTTTTATACATATTCCCACAATTATCTTGCTGCACAAGAAAAATCAGATCAAAAGGGAAAAATGAGAAAGAAAAAAACAAGCAAGCAAACAACAAAAAGAGTGAAAATCCCACCGTCCTCTCTCTGGGTGCAGATGGCTCTCTTCATCACAAGACCATTGGAACTGGCCTGAATCATCACTCCAGTATCTTTGCTAAGAAAACTCCAATTACAATCACAATGAGTTGGACATGACTGAAACAATTAAATGTATAACAAATGTGGCTGGCATTATGCCTAAACCTGCCTCTTTGGAACATCACCTTTTGTTCTTGGTTCTGCCATAGGCCCTCCTCCAAATCACAGCCTTTTTAAAAATTGGAAGACAGTTACCATGTCTCCACACCCCATCCCCCAAGCCTTCCCTTCTTCAGTTCCTCCTCCCTCATAGCAACTTCCTCCCACTGTCTTAGTGGGAGTGTCACTTAGTGACACAAGCATCACTTTCAAGGGCTATATTTAAAGGAGATTACCGACCCCCAATACTTTTTGTCAAAGATGAAGGATATAGTTCATATTCTCTCAGCTCCCTGTCATCTGTTTCCATATCCTGAGTCCCGCCCCCTCCCAGCCAGATCAATCTACTGCTTGCTACGTTTTCATAGTTACTGGAAGGCTCAAGACCAGATACCATCAGACATCTTCTAGGGAAGAAGGAAGGAAGGAAGGAAGGAAGGAAGGAAGGAAGGAAGGAAGGAAGGAAGGAAGGAAGGAAGGAAGGAAGGAAGGAAGGAAGGAAGGAAGGAAGGAAGGAAGAGAGGGACAGAGGGAGGGAGGGAGGGAGGAAGGAGAAGAGGAAGAGAGGGACAGAGGGAGTGAGGGAGGAAGAAAGGAAAGAAGGAAGGAAGGGAAGGAAAGAAGGAAGTAGGAAGGAAGGAAGGAAAGAAGGAAGGAAGAAAGGAAGGGACAGAGGGAGGGAGGAAAGAAGGAAGAAAGAAAGCAAGGAATTAAGGGAGGAATGGAGGAAGGAAAGGAGGGGGGCACTGGAAGGAATGAGGAAGAAAGGAAGGAAAGGATGAAGGAAGGAAGAAAAGAAGGGATAGAGGGAAGGAGGAAGAAAGAAAGCAAGGAAGGAAGGGAGGAATGGAGGAAAGAAGGAAAGAAGGAAAAGGAGGAAAAAGGAAGGAAGGAGAGAGAGAAAGAGGAAGGCTGGAAGGAAGTTGTAAGGGAACAGAATAAAAAAAGGAAGGAAGGATTTATTGTCTACTATCTGCTAGGCACTGCCTAAGCACTTTACAAATATTATCTCTTTTGAGCCTCACGATGACCCTGGGCAAGAAGGTATTAACGTTATCCTCATTTTGTAGTTGATGGAGGCAGAAAGGGTCAAGTTGTCTGAGGCTGGATTTGAACTCTAGTCTTTGTGACTCCAACTTCCATGCTAACCTAGCTGTCCACTAAGGGAGGTCCCTAGGATAACCATTGTATATTCCACTCCACCTATCCAGAGTCCTCCTTCTTTTTACCAAGTTTCACCTTATTGTTCTTCATAGATAAACAGGTTTTGTTCTGTTTTATTTTGTTTTTACAAATTGGTTTGTGGTGTCCCTGTGTCCAGCAAGACAATTGGTGCCATTTTCCCAGCAGGACGGGTTCACATGATATCTCTGTGTCACATTTTGGTAATTCTCTCAGTACTTCAAACTTTTTTCATCGTTATTGTAGCTGTTGTGGGGATCAGTCAGTGATCTTTGATGTTCCTATTGTAATTGTCTTGGGGTGCCACAAACTATACCCATATAACACGATGAAGTTAATAGATAAATGTGTGACAGTGTTGCTCTCTCTCTCTCTCCCTCTCCTCGGACTTCACTATTCCCTGAATATTGAAATTAGGCCGATTAATAACCCTGCCATGACTTATAAATAGCAAGTGAAAAGAAGACTTAATGAAGCAACTTGCCACAGTCACCTCTTCCTTCTGCAGCCACAGCCTGATCAATCAGCAGCCATTGTCATTGAGCTTCTACCAGCAAGAAGACTCTGAAGGCTCAGATGATGATTAACATTTCTTAGCAATAAAGTACTTTTAATTACATTTTTTAAGACATAATACTATTGTACACCTAACAGACCACAGTATGATGTAAACATAACTTCTATATGTACTGGGAAAAAGAAAAAGCCATGTGACTCAATTTATTGAGATATTTGATTTATTGCAGTGGTCTAGACCCAAGCCCACAATATCTCAGAGGTGTGCTTATATGCTATCTCTGCCTGCTACTTTCACTGGCTCCTTTTATGCTTCTTGTCACTCACCATTGGCAATGAAGGTTACTTTCTTGCTCATCATCCCAAGAAGATGATTGCATTAGAAAGAATTCAGCTCTTATTTCCTTAAATGCCCAGAAACAAAACAAAACAAAACAAAAAAAAAAAAACCAAAAACAAAAACAACTGGGAGTAGAGGGGAATATGGGAATGGGAAAAACCTGCTATCCCCTGGGGTTATACTAATAAAGTATTTAGGGCCAACAAAATTTTGACTACTGCAATGCATTCATAAACTCTGGTTCTTTGGTTCTATGTGAATCTATCTGCAATGTATGTGATTATGTGTCTCATTTCAGACTTCTAAAACTTCAAATGCCAGTCTAGTGAATAGACATCACTTGCTAGAAACATGTCAAAGAAATTCTGTAACTCTTTAAAGCAAAGAATCTATTGTACTCTTCAAGGTGCAGGCTTCAAAGTTCTTTTCTTT
Source organism: Myrmecobius fasciatus (assembly GCA_023553655.1). NCBI lineage: Eukaryota > Metazoa > Chordata > Mammalia > Dasyuromorphia > Myrmecobiidae > Myrmecobius > Myrmecobius fasciatus. Next base: position 125,440 of record JAJPUD010003809.1, read on the forward strand.
AGCAATGGAAAACCTAGTTTGGAGTACTGGGAAGAACTCTTTAATATACTTTAATTTCATTTTTTTGCTCACTTATGCAATTTATTGCAATTTCATTAGTTTGCCTTAGCCCCCTAAACTTACAGATTTCTCTCTACTTCATATTTGTGAGAATCCTTGCCTAATCCCCAGTAAAGTAGTATTTTTCAGTAGTATCCTAGTTTCCATACATACCAGAATTCTACATCCTAAATAGAGATAAGAAGGACCAAACTCCCATTCTGTCCCAGCTATCCTTTTCAGTCAATTGCTGCCCTAGAATCTCTGGGAACTAGAAAATTCAAACACACCTAGCGTGTATCAAAAAAAAGATAACTTTTCTGTGAAAGGGAAAAACCCTCATTTTTCCACTTCTCTCCCCTTGCCTTTACTAGGCACCAGAAGTTCTACATGGTAACTCCTAGGTGTTAACAACCATGGGTGCTAACACTCATTGGAACTAGACTGAGACTAACTTCAGCACTCATCTTCTCTTCACTTAGGGTGCCACACCCTTACATGTGGATGTTTTGTCCAAAGGAATATCATTTTTGGTCATTTATATCTTGCAAGACATTTTGGGATTTGGGGGCTAGGTTTTTAAATTTTCATTCATTCATTTATTTTTTTTAAACTGACACAATTTACTTTTTTTTGTTGTTGTTCTATGCAGTTTTCATTTATGATTTCTTGAAATACAGGTCTGAAAAAACAGGCTTTTAAAAAAAAGCCCATTGTAATTCAAATGGAGCTATTTGAATGGCCTTTAAATTCAAATCACTCTGGCTTTTACTGAATGGCCCAGTAATAAGTAGGCCCACCCACCTTCACCCCAAGGTTGATCATTGTTTAGGTTTTGATGGCTTAGCATCTGCTCTGGCCAGAAACTCTCAGGGGCTTCCCATGATAAACTAAGCTATCTTTTGTCTCAATCCTTGATCTATCACTTAGTCCCGGAATGGGCTTTACCTTAGACAAACTGAGTCCTGGGAAAGGCCAAGGTCACCCACTGGAAAAGGCCATTCTGGGCCATTCTAGTCATCCTGATCTTGGCATTGGACTCCAGTGATTCTGGAAAAGAAAGTGAGATAGAAGATTTTGTACACCTCTGCTTCACTTAAATCCTCATAACTGAAGTGGTAAATAGGCAGGAGTAGTTTGGGGAGAGCAATAGATTTGATAGAGCAAAATTGTAAAGGAATATCATATAAAAGTTCACAACATGGAGCAACCATGACAAGCCATCCATCACAGGTTAATAAGGTTTTGCTATTTTGTTATAAATAGAACCCAAAAGTTAGCAAGGAAAAGGTTTTAAGAATTAAAGGGGAAAAACAAGTTCAATTAATCAGGAGGAAGAAGCCATTAAAGAGAAGACTGGAGAAGAGAGTATGCCATTGATTGATGGGCTAAACCCATAGAGGAATTTAGCAGACTAACCCCAAAAGGTGGTTAGCAGGGGAAAGGGAATACAGGGCTAACCCTAAAGGGATTTAGCTATAAAAAGGAGAAACACCTTGAGGGGAAAGTGTTCCATCATGGGCTAAAGGGAAAAGTCTATGAGATGGGAGAGAGTATCCCATAATGGAGTTAGGAAGACTGTGCTATGAACAGATCTTTTAGAGGGAAAATATAACCTGTAGGTTTGACATAATTGGATAAGTCAAGATGGGGTTTCTAAAGACTGTAATAGGATGGGGTAGGACTGATAGAGAAAGTCCACTGGAATAAAAGACCTATTTAAGAGCAAAAGGCTCACTAAAGACTAAGAGGGCCTTCCCTGCTTGCCTCAGGGAGTATTATCCTATGCTTCAGGCTTTCCCTTCTAAAGCCCATCTAGCTACCCAGGACCTCATTAACTGAGTTTTTGACCCTCTTCAAAAACAAAGGAATAACAGCAGCAATAATAGCACCAGCAAATGCCACTTCCCTTCCACCCCTAGTAGAGAATTTTAAACCACAGGCCTTTGCTTCCCAGAGAGCCAATTTTTTGATCCTATCAAAACCCTGGCAGTTTCCATCCAATACTTCACTAACCATCTGGAGAGTTGTCAGCTTCTCTATCATAGTCATCTTTCTCTCTCTAGTTGATCTGAGACAGAAAACCTTTGCAATGCTTGGATAATTTGTGGAGACCCAACTCCAAACACAAATCCAAGTGTCTCACCTAGGCTCTGTAGAGTAATAGATAGCACATTGAACTTCTAATTCACTAGAATTGTATTTTGGAAAGTACTTTCCTTTTCCCAGAATATTTTAAAAGTTTCTGGCTATTCTGGTGTAAATGAAGCTTAACTGCTGAAAAGCAAAATTTCTTTTTTTTTTTTTTTTTTTTTTTTTTTTTGCAAGGCAGTGTAGTGGATAGACTTGGGCCTGAAGTCAAGGAGCCATCTTTCTGGGTTCAAATCTAGCCTCAGACACTTATCTGTGTGACCTTGGGCAAGTCACTTAACCTGTTTGCTTTGTTTCTTCATCTGTAAGATGAATTAGAAGAAGCAAATGGCAAACCAATCCAGTATATTTGCTATGAAAAACCCAAAGTGGGGTCATATAGAATCAGACATGACTGAAAAACAACTGAACAAAGAGTTCTAAGCTTTCAGTCTGTTGTTTTTTTTTTCTTCTGTAGATGCAATTATTCATTTCAAAATAACATTGAGTAAGCAATTACTTTTAAGTGTAGAAAGTAACATGAATAGGAAAGTCTCAGATGGATTCCTTTTTTCAGTCTATAAAGCCAAAAAGTAAGGCTTTTGACTCCTTTGAAAAAAATAATAATAAAGTACTAAAACAAAAGACAGTGGGCACTTCACTCAAACCATAGTTAAAAAATTCTGAGTTAGATAACAGAGCCTGACCCATTATTGCCAGGCTTACAGAGAAACTGTCTCTCCCTCCTTCCACACCCTCTCTAGCTAATCCTTTAGGACTTAATTCAATAAGTATTGAGTATCTTACTAAGTGACAAGTACTGTACTAGGCACAGAGAATACAAACAAAATAAAACCTTCACACTCCTAAATTTGAATTCTACTGAGAGGAGAAGCAGAGACAGGTGAGGAACTTCTAAAAAAATTTCACTTTTGTCTTTGAATTCACGATTCGTGACCTTTATAAATGCTTGATTGATTGATTAGTGTTGGAAACAAGTTTTTAGGAAGCAGCTTTTAAACAGGGTCTGAAAAAAATTCCCAAAGAAAGAAGTCAATGAGTAATCCATCAGTACAGCCTCTTTAGACTCAGTTCCTCTTCCCCAGGAGACAGCCTGTACTCTGGAATAAATGACCCAATTATAGTTTGGGACTTTATCACCTTCAGTGCAACACCTGCAATCCCCAGAGAGGATTCTAAGGATTTAGGGAATCAAGCAGTTAGGCAGTGCCTAAGCACTCTAAACCTTAAAGCAAGGTAGAAATGTGAGTCCTATTTTTCTTACATTTAATAGTATTTTAGTTTTCAACATTCATTTCTGTAAAATTTTGACTTCCAATTTTTTTCCCTCTCTCTCTCTTCTCTCCCCCTTCCCCAAGAAAGCAAGCAATCTGATATAGATTACACTCATGTTGAGGTTGGGAAAGGGACCCCAAAAGTTTGGGGTCACAGACCAGTGTTGGGAGTTGTCTCAAAATAATTTGCAGGTTTGAACCCATTTTCTACTAAGGGCCAAAGTTTTATTGTAATTATAGCCAGTTGAAGCAGGCTAAATTCCAAAAGAAGTTAGCAAAGTGCTATAAGAGAGGAGACAGCAAAAATTGGATAAATTCAGCTTTCTATCATTGACATGTTAATTCTATGGCCCAGGTGTAGGGCCTGGGAATGGTCTTCAGAATTTGGTTCCCACTGACCAACAGATTATCACTATTGTCTCAGGAGTTTGGTCCATGGGACTATCCTGAGGTCAGAAGCTGTTTGACAGTAATGAATTGAGGAGTGGTTTATTCAGAATCAGAAAGATTGCTGTTCTCAGATTGGGTGTGGAAAGTCCCTGAGACAAACTCCAAAGCCTGAAGATTTAGGATTTCTGATTTATTGTTAGAACAGAAGCCCCCCCTAAAATCAGGGGACCTCAAAATCATTGCTGTCTCCCCTAGAAGCTATATTACATCACTCATACAATCATATTAAGTATATTTTCATGTTAGTCATGTTATGAAAGAAGAATGAGAATAAAAAGGAAAAACCATGAGAAAGAAAAAACAAAAAATGAAAATAATATACTTTGATCTGCATTCAGACTCCATCATTTCTTTCTCTGGATGTGGATGGCATTTTTCATCACAAATCTTTTGGAATTGTCTTGGATCATTGCATTACTGAGAAGAGTTAAGTCTATCATAGTTGATCATCACACAGTGTTGCTATCATTGGGTACAATATTCTCCTGGCTCTCCTGTGAGTCAATTTTTTTAAGCTTAAGGACAGGGACTATATAATTTTTCATCTTTATAACCCTAACATAACACTCAAAATAAGGTTTTGCACACAGCTAACAGTTTGTTGAATCGAATTGGACCAGAAATAGTTGTTCAGTGTGATGCCATCTTGTGGCTACAGTCAGTATTTTAAAAAATCATTAAGATTTTCCTTGTGCAGGGTGATATTTGTGGATATATGTATGAAAGAATTGCACATGTTTAACATATATTAGATTACTTGCTGTATAAGGGAGAAGTTGGAGAAGGGAGGGAAAAAATTTAGAGCATAAAGTTTTGCAAGGGTAAATATTGAAAATTATCCATGCATATGTTTTGAACTTAAAAAGCTTTAATTTAAAAATCATATATTGGCCACAAGCCAATATAGATTTAGCCTGAGAGAGCTAATTCAGGACTGCTGTCTTGCCACACTGGCTGTTATTTAAATAGACAAGTCAAAGATACTGCACTTCCTCAAGGAAAGCTAGTGAGTTTTACTCAGCCTTGAGATTGTCCTCCTATGGCTAAACTAATTCTAACAATCTCTGAACTCTTTGGTCTTTCAAATCTATGAAAAATCAGCCTCATTTCTCTAGAAAGATTTTGAAATCCCACTAAGAGTCAAATACTTCTTGAGGCTTGCAAAGCATATTTTGAGGGTGACCCAATGTGTAACAGTACAGCACCTCCTTTGGAGTACTCCCTCAATGTATATACTTACAGGTTTGCAGATTAGGTCCCCAGTGAGATTACTTCCTTCAAATTGAAGATATAGTCTGAGTCTTCACTGCTAAAAACTATAGCTCAGGAACTACTATTAGTGAATTTCCCTTTCATAGTCATCCAGTAGCCACCATTATCTCAAAGCAATAACAAGTACTAAAATGACATAGGAAGAATAGTAGATACATAATAGTTCCTCCATAAATCTTATATATACAGCATCCATGGGAGGAGTAATCATAAACTTAAATGGCACTAATTTGCACATGTAAGAAAGAGATGGTCAACCCAATGCTTATCTCCCAAACTTCAACGAATCCGGGCCTTTTTCTCCATGAGTCCTTCAGTGGCTACCCAGTAACTGCCAGTGTTTCTGATGGACTGAGTGACTCAGCTGGGCTTCTAGGTCTTGCTCCTTTCAGTAGCTGAAGAAGATCATCTCCAGAGTAAGAAGGCTAGTTGTCCTTTGAATTTATATCCACTCTCTTCTCTTCTGCCAGGGATCGCTCTTTTTGAAACTGCTCCCTCCTTCAGGTCATTACCTTTCTAAGAGTATGTCTGTTCTCCCTCACCTGAGCCTTGTATTCTATCAAATTATCCTTCCTAGAATTATTCATCTTTTAAAGTCCACCAAGGGAAAATTCTTTTTATGCTTCAAAAAAATATAGGATTTAAATACATCTTTACCACTAAGACACCTCATTAATTGCTTTATACTTTCATGTTTATATCCTGGCCTGGGAAAATTTGTTCAGAGACCAATTCCCCTAACAGGGAGCAAACCTTTTGTTTATTCCCCAACCCTTCCTCCATTTTGTTCCAATGGTGGGAACAGCTAGAAATAGGATATGATCAGGAAAGGCTTCCCAGGAGGATAATCCTAGGACAGCAATTAAGTGAAACTGGAGTAAAAAGGTTGGGAGATTGCTGGTTTCATATAAAAACATCTTTTCTGTTCTTTGTATATGTAATTGCTCATGTATGTGGGTGTTTTTAAATAACAATAAAAATTATTTTTAAAGAATATGGTTCATCCTTTTGTGTCCTCATGTCATATAAATGGAAAGAGTTGTTGGAAGTGATATGAGAAGACTTGAGTTGCATCCATCCTCTCATTCTTGATCATTTTGACCACTGACAAATCACTTCATTTTTCCAAGCCTTGGTTTCCTTCTTTCTGTTAAATAAGGATATTAATACTGATTGTCCTTCCCATACAAGATGCTTGTGAGAGTCAAATGAGATAATTTGGGACCATTTCAATGTTAGTTATTCATTTTATGGTTATGTAAAATCAGCCAACTCTATTCTAAGCTTTAATTCCTATGTTCCATCAATGCTATTTAAGGTAAGATTTAATGCCAGAGAACCTAGGATCACTTTCCTTCTCTGCTACCTATATCCTCTGTGATCTTGGGAAAGTGTTTTTCACTCTCTGGGCTTTAATTTCCTTTTCTGTAAAATGGGCCAAATGGTTGTCAAATTCCCTTCCAGAATTGAGTAGATACTCAACTGGAGAATGGCTGAATAAGTTATCATACATGAATGTAATGGAACATTATTTTTCTATAAGAAATGAGGAGCAGCTGATTTCAGAAAAGCCTGGGAAGACTTACATAAACTGATGCTGAGTGAAGTGAACAGAACCAAGAGAACCTTGTACACAGCAAGATTATGTGATGATCAAACTCTTCTCAGCAATACAGTTATCCAAGACTATTCCAATAGACTTTGGATGGAAAATGCCATCCACATCTAGAGAAAGAAATATGGAGAGTTGAATGCAGATTGAAGCACATTATTTTTACCTTTTTGTATTGTTTTGTTTTGTTCTTTCTCACAGTTTTGCCCTATAGTTCTGATTTTTCTTTCCCGACATGATTTATATGAAAATATGTTAAAAATGATTGTACATGTATAACCTATATCACATTGCTTGCTGTCTTGGGGAGGGGGGGAGTAAGAGAGGAAGAGAGAAAACAAAATTTGGAAGTCAAAACCTTACACAAATGAATGTTGAAAACTATCTTTACTTGTAATTGGAAAAATAATATACTAATAAAATAAAAGAGAAAGTAAATAAATAGATTTTAAAAGACCCTTATTTATTAATTAAAAAATGCAAAGAAAGGTGCCTTAGCCATACCAGACCTAAAACTATATTACAGAGCAATGGTCATCAAAACTATTTGGTACTGACTAAGAAATAGAATGGTGAATCAGTGGAATAGGTTAGGTACACAAGGTAAAATAGTCAATGACTATAATAATCTAATGTTTGGTAAACCCAAAGACTCCAGTTTCTGGGATAAGAACTCACTATCTGACAAAATTTTCTGGGAAAATTGAAAAATAGTATGGCAGAAACTAGGCATAGACCAACATCTCACCCCCTATTTCAACATAAGGTTGAAATGGATTCATGATTTAGCCATAAAAGGTGATAGTATAAGCAAATTAGGAGAACAAGGGATAGTCTTATCTCTCAGATTTGTGAAGAAGATAGGAATTTGTGGTCAAAGAAGAACTAGAGAATATTATGAAATGAAAATTAAATAATTTTGATTACATGAAATTAAAAAGGTTTTGCAGAAAGAAAACTAATGCAGCCAAGATTAGAAGGAAAACATAAAGCTAGAGAAAGGATTTTACAGTCAATGCTTTTGACAAAGGCCTCATTTCTAAATTTATAAATTGACTCCAATTTATTGGAGTCATTTCCAATTGCTAAATAGTCAAAGGATATGAACAGATTATTTTCAGATGATGAAATTAAAGCCACCTATAGTCATATCAAAAAAAAAAAGCTCTAAATCACTATTGATTAGAGAAATGCAAATTAAAACAACTCTGAGGTATCACCTCATACCTAACAGATTGGCTAAAATGACAGGAAAAGGTAATGATAAATGTTGAAGAAGATAAGAGAAAACTGGATACTAATGCAGTTATTGGTGGAGTTGTGAAATGATACAACCATTCTGGAGATTGATTTGGAACTATACCCAAAGGGCTATAAAATTGTGTATATATCCTTTGACACAGCTGTTTTACTACTGAATCATATACCAAAGAGATCATAAAAGAGGGACAAGGACCCACTTGTGCAAAAATGTTTATAGCAACCCTTTTTGTAGTGGCAAGGAAGGAAAAGATAAAAGAGAAAGGAAGAAAAATTTGGAACACAAAATCTTAAAAAATAAATGTTAAACATATCTAACATATATTGGATTTATGGGAGAGGGTGAGAGGAAGGAGGGGAAAATTTGGAACACAAGGTTTTGCAAGGGTCAATGTTGAAAAATTATCCATGCCTATGTTTTGAAAAAAAAAAGCTTTAATTTAAAAAAAAAGAACAAGCCATTGTCCAATCAATAAATGGTCAAAGGATATGAACAGACAATTTTCAGAGGATGAAATTAAAACTATTTATAGTCATATGAAAAGGTGCTCCAAATCACTATTGATCAGAGAAATGCAAATCAAGACAACCCTGAGGTACCACTTCACACCTGTCAGATTGGCTAAAATGACAGGAAAAGTTAATGATGAATGTTGGAGGGGATGTGGGAGGGCTGGGACACTGATGCATTGTTGGTGGAGCTGTGAACGGATACAGCCATTCTGGAGAACAATTTGGAGCTATGCTCAAAAAGTTATCAAACTGTGCATACCCTTTGACCCAGCGGCATTTCTATTGGGCCTATATCCCAAAGAAATCATAAAGGAAGGAAAGGGCCCCACATGTGCAAGAATGTTTGTGGCAGCACTTTTTGTAGTGGCTAGAAACTGGAAATTGAATAGATGCCCTTCAATTGGAGAATGGCTGAATAAATTATGGTATATGAATATTATGGAATATTATTGTTCTGTAAGAAATGACCAGCAAGATGATTTCAGAGAGGCTTGGAGAGACTTACATGAACTGATGCTGAGTGAAATGAGCAGAACCAGGAGATACACGGCAACAACAGTACTATATGATGATCAATTCTGATGGACATGGCTCTCTTCAACAATGAAATGCTTCAAACCACCTCCAATTGTTCACTGAAGAAAGCCATATACACCCAGAGAGAGGGATGTGAAATGTGGACCACAACATAACATTCTCATACTCCTTGATTGATGTTTGCTTACATTGTGTTTCCTTTATCTGATATATCGTTTGTGTAGATAAGATTTTTCTCGCACAACAATGACAAGTTTGGAAATATGTATACATATATTCGATTTGCCAATATTTTAACATAATTAACATGTAGTGGATATCCTGCCATCTAGGGGAGGGGTGGGGAGTTGGGGGGAAAAATTTGTGACAGAAAGCTATGTAAGGGTTTTTGTTGAAGAATTACCCACACATATGTTATGCAAATAAAATTTAAAAAAATATATTAAATAAAGAAAGAAAGAAAGAAAGAAAGAATTAGACTACAATAATGAGCAAACAATTAAAAAAAAACCCAAACACTAGAAAGCAAAGCAAAAAAAAATTAATGTTAAAAGCTATCTTTACATATATTTGGAAAAATAAAATACTACTGAAAATTTTAAAAATAATTAAAAGTCCTTTCCAGCTCTAATGTTTTATATTCTAAAATCTCTTTGAGCTAAAAATGCATTTACTTAGTCCTGCCCCTTTACATAGATTAGCCCTGATTTTTCTGTAATGCCATTTCCAAAGGAGTCAGACCCACCATAGAAAAAGGGTTGGATTTGGACTCAGGGTAAGAACATCTACCAAATCCTCTCAACTCTGTAGTCTTAAGCCAGGGAAAAGGCTCAGAAACTCCCAGAATCCTCTGATGATAAGGTAGGTTAAGGTCATTGCTCACTAGGCACATTCCTCTTTCTCAGTGCAATATGATCTCTTGCCCATGGATTTTTTTTTTCTGTTATGATCCTCTGCTCCAAAGGATGAGCCTAGAAATAGTGTGACTGACAAGGTTATATAGTGCAATAAAATCACTTAACCTTTCTGTGCTTCTCAGCAGAACTTTGGTTATACTTCTTTCTTAGACTTAAAATGGGGCTATCCAAGGTCCCAACATCCTAGGAAGTTGAGTGACAGTTCTGTCCTTCATCTCTGCCTTTTACCTGAGTTTAAATAAAATACGTATCAACAAACTTAAATTATTTTTTAAGGTAACATGATATAAGGTGACTATCCCAATTCGTAATGGCAAATAAGTTAGGTTCCCAAAGATAGCTACTACATTCTCTCAAAGCTCTAAGGGTACCCCCTAAGAAGCTGGGAGCTGACACCTAGAGAGAGGACTATGGGAACTGAATGTGGATCACAACATAACATTTTCACTTCTTTTGTTGTTGCTTGAATTTTATTTCTTTTCTCATTTTTTTCTTTTTGATCTGATTCTTCTTGTCCAGCAAGATAATTGTATACATATGTATACCTATATTGGATTTACATAATTTTGAATTACTGGGGCAGCTAGGTGGCCCAGTGGATAGAGCACCAGCCCTGAAGTCAGGAGGATCTGAGTTAAAATCTGGTCTCAGACACTTAACATGTCCTAGCTGTGTGACCCCGGGCAAGTCACTTAACCCCAATTGCCTCAGCAAAAAGCAAAAAAAACAAAAAACAAAAAACAAAAAAACCCACCATATTGAATTGCTTGCTGTCTAGGAGAGAGGGTGGGGGGAAAGGGGAAAAATTGGAATACAAAGTTTTGCAAGGGTCAGTGGTGAAAAATTATCTTTGTATATGTTTTGAAAATAAAAAGCTTCAATAAAAAAAAAGAAGAAAAAGAGGTTGGGAGCTGGAGGAGGACTGACTTCAATTAGGCTATATAATGGATAGAATGCTGAACTTGGATCCTAGAAGATACAAATTGGAATACTCATTCACCATGTGATGTTGGACAAGTAACTAAATCTCTCTCAGCTTTAGTTTCTTCATCTATTAAAATGATCCAGGGATACCATCAGGGAGCTGATAAGAATAGGGGAAACCCGCAAATCAGCAAACCCAAGGTCCTCCTTCTAACCAAAAGGGAATTTGGAAAACAGACTTAGGCCAAGGCCAAAGTTGGGTTTTCCCTGGAAATTCCACCTTCACTCCAATCTCTATAATAATCCTGGTCTAGTTTGTAATTTTATAGAGGATCCATAGGGCTTGACCAAATTTCTTCTACCAATCTGAACACAATTCCTATATAAAGTCACTAATTCAAAGAACTTTTTTGCACTTAGTCTAAAACCTATGATTCATTGCTTGATGAAACTAAAGTCTATGATTGAGATGGATTGAGATTTGTTTTCACCTCCTTAAAGAATAGAGGCATTTTATTTTAAAAGGAGTGGGGTGACTTAATTGATTTGTTCAATCAACTCCATCCTCTTATAAAAATATATATGTAAAATGTATAATAAAGGATTTTCTCAGTGGAAGTTCCCTACATCAATGCAATTACAGGTCCAGGACATAAAAATAAAACTTATATTGGAAAATTATTGAGGTTATTAAATATTGCCATGTTTTAAATAAATGAAGTAATCAATAAATATTTGCTTAATTGAATTGTATGAGCCCAGAGATCACTGGGGAGACAAATTTTCTGTGTAAATCTTGCCTCTGAAGTTACCAGTACTGTGACCGTGGAAAAATCACCTAATTTCAGAGCCTCAGTTTCCCTATCTGTAAAATGGGGATAATAATTCCTACAGTGTCTTTGGCAATCTTTCAGGGTAGTTCGTAAACTTAGAATAAAACAATGCATATAAAATGCTTTGTAAATCTGAAAGAGCAACAAAAATATTAGCTATTGACCCCAGGCACACCTTGTGGCCATAGCAATATTGAAACAGACCTAAGCCAGAGATTTCTATCCATATGCTTCCATCTTGTGGCCATTGCTGATATTGCAAGCGTCTAGGGATAATTGCTGTCCTGGGGGATCTGAAGGAGGTGCTTTTCGAGTCTGAGATTGCTTCTTTGTTTTGGGGACTGAGTCCAACAAGCCTAATTAAGGTAGCTCTGCTCAAATAATGTCCAGAATCCTTTTTGGAAACTTTTCTCAAACTCATTTTGAGAATCTCAAGAGAAAATCAACCTCAGCCCTTTCCACAACAAGACTTCCAAAAAATGTCTCCTAAAACCTGTTAGACAAAGTCATTTGGCCTTTCTCAGGGGGGGAATTAACCCACATCCCCACGAGGCAGAACAGGTTGGGGACAACCAGGTCAGGAAGGATGCAGAGTAAACCACAGAGGATCTATCCAGGAAGGTCATTAAGGAAAGCTGGGGATGAGGAGGGTGAAGAGCCTTCAAGAAGAAAGTGGGCTTTAGGAACAAGAAAATCTAGTCCCACCTCCTTATGTGACCTGGGACAGGCCATTTTATTTAGCTGCCTCAAATACAAAGGCTTGGTTTTGTATTGTCCAAACAACTTCTGGTACTGATCTGCAGGTAAAAATTGCCAGACTTGAACCTTCTTGTGGGTGGCTGGTGTCCCTTAGGTTGGGGCTTTTGTTGTCATGCAGCCAATGGAACCTACAGCTTCTTGAAGCTCCAAGCCTGAGCACAGGCTTCATGGGACATGTTCTCATTGACCTGATATCAGGCAAAAATACACACAAAAAAGGCAGCCCAAACCCCAGCTCCGGTGTGCCCAAACAGGGAATGAGTATGTAGCCATACTATGTGTTCATGGCTGCTAGGAACTCTGATGGGGTCTGGGGTAGGCATTCGGGTGGTACTGTGGATAGAGCCAATATTGGGTCTGGAATCAAGGAGACCTGAGCTCAAATCCAGCTCTGGACACTGACTAGCTGAGAAAACTGAGGTAAACAGGATTGAGTGACTCAGCAGAGTCCCTCAGCTATTAAATGTCTGAGGTCAAACTTGAATTCAAGTCCTCCTGACTCCATCCATACCACCTAGCTGCCCCAGGATCCAATACATACTTCTTGCTTAGCTTAGAAATCTCCACAATCTAATTAGAGTATATAGCAAGCGTGGGGAACCAGCTACTGAACTTCTCAGTAAAGATGGAAGAATGATGGCAGCAAGGATCTGGATAGAATAATTAGGGCAGAGCCATCTGTACTTTGACTCTTCATAGAAAATTTAGAGAGGGTCAACAATAAATCCCATCTTCTTTCTGACCCTGTGCTCTACTCCAGCTGGGTGCCAGCTTCATTCTAGGTATCACTTCCCAGTTTCAGAAATCACATCCCTACCTGAATATGACGGACACCTGAAGTGTCCATTAGCTATGTAGACATTTTTTAATGTTTAAGAACAAAAGTCATTTCAAGTGACAAATGACTAAAGGATTTTAATAAACAATTTTTGAAAGAAGAAATTCAAATTAACAATCAAATTTTTAAAAAACTCCAATTAATAATTATTATTGTTCAGTCACGTCCAACTCTTTGTGACCCTCATTTGGGATTTTCTTGGCAGATACTAAAGTGATTTGCCATTTTCTTTTCTAGTTCATTTTACAGATGAGGAAACTGAGGCAAATAGGGATAAGTAACTTTTTTTTTCTTTTTTTTAAAATTTATTTATTTTTTAAATTTTATTTGCATAACATATGTGTGGGTAATTCTTCAACAATAACCCTTACATAGCTTTCCGGTACAAATTTTTCCCCCCAACTCCCCACCCCTCCCCTAGATGGCAGGATATCCACTACATGTTAATTATGTTAAAATATTGGCAAATCGAATATATGTATACATATTTCCAAACTTATCATTGCTGTGCAAGAAAAATCTTATCTACACAAACGATATATCAGATAAAGGAAACACAATGTAAGCAAACATCAATCAAGGAGTGTGAGAATGTTATGTTGTGGTCCACATTTCACATCCCTCTCTCTGGGTGTATATGGCTTTCTTCAGGGAACAATTGGAGGTGGTTTGAAACATTTCATTGTTGAAGAGAGCCATGTCCATCAGAATTGATCGTCATATAGTACTGTTGTTGCCGTGTATCTCCTGGTTCTGCTCATTTCATTCAGCATCAGTTCATGTAAGTCTCTCCAGGCCTCTCTGAAATCATCTTGCTGGTCATTTCTTACAGAACAATAATATTCCATAATATTCATATACCATAATTTATTCAGCCATTCTCCAATTGAAGGGCATCTATTCAATTTCCAGTTTCTAGCCACTACAAAAAGGGCTGCCACAAACATTCTTGCACATGTGGGGCCTTTTCCTTTCTTTATGATTTCTTTGGGATATAAGCCCATAGAAATGCTGCTGGGTCAAAGGGTATGCACAGTTTGATAACTTTTTGAGCATAGCTCCAAATTGTTCTCCAGAATGGCTGTATCCGTTCACAGCTCCACCAACAATGCAAGGGATAAGTAACTTGCCCAGAGTCACACAGCTAATAAGTGTCAGAGGCCAAGATTATTCTTCCTGGCTCCAGGCCTGGCACTCTATTCATTGTGTCACTTAGCTGCCCTCACTTAGAGAAATATAATCTGAGGCTCCACCTCACATCCATAAAATTTGCAAATTTTAGAAGTTGGAAAAATATGAAAGAAAGGATGCTGAATTCACTTTAAATAGAACAAGAATTTTAAAGGGTCTTATGGAAGGGGAAAGGCTGAAGAGAATAAGTACTGGTATAGGGTAAGTATGAGTTAAATAAAGATTAGAGTATGGGATCAGTTCAAAGGAAAAGGACTTTCCAACTCGGGTCTTAATCACAAGTGTTAGGCAAAAAAAAAAAAAAAAGGAGTTTTCTAGCTACAGGGCCCAGGCAGTCCATTGAATTGGAATACTTAATGGGAGCTTGGGGTAGTATAATGTTTATTGTTTTTTTTAATTAAAGTTTTTTTATTTTCAAAATATATACATGGATAATTTTCAGCATTCACCCTTACAAAACCTTGTGTTCTAATTTTTCCCTCCTTTCCCCCCACCCCCTGCCCTAGACAGCCAGTGATTCAATATATGTTAAACGTGCAATTCTTCTATACATATTTCCACAAATATCATAGCATAATGTTTAGAGCAATGGACTTGGATTCAGGTTTAAATCCTAATCCTACATCAGACACTTTCTAACTGTGTGACCCCATGCAAAGCACTTAAATTCTGTTTACCTCAGTTTCCTCAAATGTAAAAATGCAGATCATAAGCATACCTACTGAATAATTGTGAGGATCAGATGAGATAACAAATGTAAAGCATTTTGCAAATCTTAGAGTGTTATTCAAATACTTAGTATTGCTATTGTAGTAATAATTAATTGTTTTTATTATAATAATGCATAGGAGAGACTCATGGTAAAGGGGATTGATTGTCTCAATATCTCAGGGACTGGGGGTGGGGTGTTAGGGACAATGTGGCACAATGGATACAGTACTGATCCTGGAAAATCTGGCCTCAGAAACTTATTAGCTGGGTTACTCTGGGCAAGTCACTTAATCCTATTTCCCTCAGTTTGCTCATCTATAATGAGAAGGAAATGGCAAACCATTCCAGTATCTTTGCCCAGAAAACCCTAACTGTTGTCACAAAGAGTTGGACACAATGGAAATGATTGAACAACAACATTAGGGACAATGGCCTAGGTAAATATTTCCTTTTAATTCAGCTGCATCTGTCCTTATCTACCCAGATGGTATGATGATGGAAAATGGGATAAGTCTTGTGCTTTGAGGCAGCTGGTGGCTCAGTGACCTGGAGTCAGGAAGATTCGACTTTAAACCCAGCCTCAGACACTTATTAGCTTTGTCCCCCACCAAATCACTTAACCTCAGTTTCCTCATGTGCAAAATGTGGGTAGCTATAGCAAATATCTCCTAGGATTGTTGTGAGAGTGCCATTTAGGGTAGGGGGTGGGAAGAGGGGAGGACAAAAAATTTTTGAACACAAGATTTTGCAAGGGTAAATGTTGAAAATTATACGTATGTTTTGAAAACAAAAAGGTTTTTTATTTTATTTTTATTAAAGCTTTTTATTTGCAAAACATATGCATGGGTAATTTTTCAACACTGACCCTTGCAAAGCCTTCTGTTCCAAATTTTTCCCTCCTTCCCCCCACCCCCTCCCCTAGATGGCAGGAAATCTAATACACATTAAATATGTTGAAATGACAAATTCAATAAATGTATACATATTTATACAGTTATTTTGCTGTACAAGAAAAATCGGATCTACAAGAAAAACAAACCTGAGAAGGAAAACAAAATGCAACAAACATCAACAGAAAGTATGAAAATGCTATGTTGTGGTCCACACTCAGATCCCATAGGCCTCTCTCTGGATGTATATGGCTTTCTTCATCACTGAGCCGCTGGAACTGGTTTGAAACATTTCATTGTTGAAGAGAACCATGTGCATCAAAATTGATCATCATGTAATATTGTTGTTGCCGTGTATAATGATCTCCCGGTTCTGCTCATTTCACTCAACATCAGCTCATGCAAGTCTCTCCAGACTTCTCTGAAATTGTCCTGCTGGTCGTTTCTTACAGAGCAATAATATTCCATAACATTCATATACCATAATTTATTCAGCCACTCTCCAATTGATGGGCATCCATTCAGTTTCCAGTTTCTAGCCACTACAAAAAGGGCTGCCACAAACATTCTTGCACATGTGGGTCCCTTTCCTTCCTTTAAGATCTCTTTGGGATATAGGCCCAATAGAAACATTGCTGGGTCAAAGGGTATGCATAGTTTGATAACTTTTTTTTTTCTTTTTTACTGAGACAATTGGGGTTAAGTGACTTGCCCAGGATCACACAGCTAGGAAGTGTCTGAGATCAAATTTGAACTCAGGTCCTCCTGACTTCAGGGCTGGTGCTCTATCCACTGCGCCATCTAGCTGCCCCTGCCTGATAACTTTTTGAGCATAGTTCAAAATTGCTCTCCAGAATGACTGGATCCGTTCACAGTTCCACCAACAATGTATCAGGTCCCAGTTTTCCCACATCCCTTCCAACATTTGTCATTATCTTTTCCTGTCATTTTAGCCTACTGATGGTTTCTTATGGAACAATAATATTCCATTATATTCATATACCATAATTTATTCAGCCATTCCCCAACTGATGGGCATCCATTCAATTTCCAGTTCCTTGCTGCTTCAAAAAAGGTTGCTACAAATAAACCAATAAAAATTATTATTCCCTTGAGAATCTTGATCTTTTGTTCCTCCAGATGAATTTCATTATTTTTTTTCCTAACTCTATAAAGTAATACTTCAGTAAGGTGCTAAATAAGTAAATTAATTTAAATAGTATTGTTATTTTTTATTAATTTAGCTCAGCCTGTCCATGAACAATTAATATTTCTTCAAACATTTTGTCTTTCTGTATTTTGTTAAGAGTGTTTTAGAGGGGCAGCTAGGTGGCACAGTGGATAAAGCACCAGCCCTGAAGTCAGGATGACCTGAGTTCAAACCTGATCTCAGACACTTAATATTCCCTAGCTGTGTGACCCTGGGCAAGTCACTTAACCTCAATTGCCTAAGGGGGAAAAAAGAATGTTTATACAATTGTATTCAAATAGTTCTACGTGAGTTTTTGTAGATGACTCCTAAGTAACTTACATATTCTGTATAAAATAAGATGAAATTTAATGGAATTCTATTACATATAATTTCTCCTGGGTTTTATCAGCAATACACAGGGATGCTGATGACATGTGGATTTATTTTATATCTTTCAATATTGCTGAAGTTATCCTAATTAATTTTTAAGTTAACTCTGTATGGGTTTCTTTAAGTTACAAAAAGGCACACTCTTACTTATGTTATCTTAGTCTCTGGGGAAAATGGACTGAGAGTCAGCTCAATTTCTACTTAAAATTCATTAAGCTCATATTCAGATCTGACATGAATACCAAATAATTCCTCATTCCCAGCTTGAATGAGCTGAGTCCAAAAAGTCACTCTCAAAATTCATTTCTTGCTCTTCAGAGCATCAGATAACAGTAAAACATCAAAATTCTGGGGATGCAGTGATGGCAACCCTTATTAAGAAAATTTACATTTCTTAATAGAAGAAGTAAAAGAAGAAAAGAGAATATCAGTGAAATGGGCATAAAACAAAAATAACCTAGAAAATCAACAAGCAACAACCTCCAGTTAAACTTCAAAACAGAAATCCTGAAAATAAAAGATTAACAAAATCGAAATAAAAATTGAATTAATAAATAAAACAAGGAGCTTTAAAAAACAATAAAAGATACTGATTGGATTAATATTTACAAAAAATATAAAATGCTCATATTAACATACAAAAAAGAAAGTGTAACCTTATAAACTCAAAAATAAAACATTGAACAAGCCATAAATAAATTCCCAAAAGAAAAAAAAAGTTCAGATGATTTTTACAAATTCTTACAAACATTGAAAAAAAAATTAATTCCAATATTACATGGAATTTCTATTCCTCTCTCTTCAGAGTGGCTTTCATTCATATTTCTCTGATTTTTAGTGTTTTTTTGAAAATATGTAGGAATATTAATGATTTTGTTAAGTTTGTAGTTTTGGCTTTTTGCTATAATTTTGCTGAAGTTAATTGTTTCTATTAGTTTTTAGTTGACTCCCTAGAGTGCTCTAAGTATACCATTGTATCAGCTGCAAAAAAATTAAATAAATAAAATAATAATAATAATTTTGTTTTCTTTTTGCCTATGTTTATTCTGTCACTGTTTTTGTCTTATTGTGATAGCTAATATTTACAGCACTATATCAAACAGTAATGGTATTAATCTCATTCTTGCTTACCTCTTGGAAAGGCCTTTAGTTTATCTTCATTACTGGTAATCCTAACTCTTGGCTTTAGATTGATACTGTCTGTTTTATCAAGGAAAACTCCTTTTATTCCTACAATTGCTAGTGCCTTTAAGAGGACTGAATATTGTATCTTGTCAAAAACTTTTTTCTGTATCTATCGATATAATTATATTTTTGCTTTTATTATTAATATAGTCAATTTATATTTATAGTTTTCCCACTATTGAACCCAGCTTTGCATTCCTTTTATAAATCCAACCTGATCTTGGTATTTAGTCTTTGTAATATGTTACTGTAGTCTTCTTGCTAGAATTTTATTTAAATTTTTTTCCAGAAATATTCACTAGGGATATTGTCTTCTACATTTTCTCTTTATGTTTTGACTCTCCTTGGTTTAGGTATCAAAATCATATTTGTGTCAAAGAATAAATGTGATGGGATTCCTTCTTTTCCTATTTTTTCCAGACAATTTGTGTACTATTAGAATCAGTTATCCTTTAAATGTGCAGTAGAATTTACTTATAAAGAAAATTCCAAAGAACCCATAATGAAAAAATACTATCCATATCTAGAGAGAGAAATGAGTAAGTGGGAATGCAAATCGAAGCATTCTTTTTAAAATTTATTCATTTTTCTTGGGTTTTTTTGGTATGTGTTTTCTTTTGCAATGTGGCTAATATGGAAATATATTTTGCATGACTTTACCTGTATGATCAATACATACCTCCCTGAGGGGTAGAAAAGAAATGGGAAATAGGGAGAGGATTTGAAACTCAAATTTTTCAAAAATAAATGTTAAAATTTCTACATAATTGGAAAATATTAATCAAATAAAATATATTAAAAACTAAAAAAAAAAAGATTTGTTTGTAAGTCCATATGGTTCTGGGTTTTTTCTTTCAATGATTTATTTTTGGCTTCTTTAAATTCTTTTTTCTAAGATAAAATCATTTAAGTACTCTCCTGTTCTTTTAATTTGGACAATCTATATTTATCCATTCCATTTAGATTGTCAGCTTTAATGACATATTTAATTGGATAAAATGGGAGGATCTGAAACTCAAAATTTTCAAAAATGAATGTTAAAATTTCTACATAATTGGAAAATATTTAATGAAATATATTAAAAACTAAAAAAAAGATTTGTTTATAAGTCCATATGGCTCTGGGTTTTTCCTTTGAAGGATTTATTTTTGGCTTGTTTAAATTCTTTTTCTAAGATAAAATCATTTAAGTACTCTTCTGTTCTTTTAATCTGGACAATCTATATTTATCCATTCCATTTAGATTGTCAGCTTTAATGGCATATTTAATTGGGTAAAATAGATCCTAATAATTTTTTAAATTATTTTCACTGGTTGTGAAATTCACTCTTTTTAATTTTAGATACCAATAATTTGGTTTTAATTTCTTTTTTAAAAAATTAACTAATGGTTTATCTCTTTTGTGTTTTTTTAAATTCCTTTATTTATTAATTCAATGAGTTTTTTCCATCAATTTTGTCAATCTTTCCTTTGGTTTTCAAAATTTCTATTTTGATGTTTAATTGGGAGTTTTAATTTGTTGATTTTCTAAGTTGTTCATTTGTTTTAATTTTATGCTCAATTGATTTGCTCCTTCTCTCATTAATGGAAAAAATTAAGAAATATAAAAATTCTCAAAAGGACTGCATGGCTGCATCCTTAAAATGTTAGTATGTTGTCTCACTGTTGTCATTGTCTTTAATTAAATTGTTTCTATGATTTGTTCTTGACTCACCCATTAAGATTAAGCTATTTAGTTTCCAATTTAAAAAAAAATTGTCTTAAAGCCCTTTGCTGAATAGAATTTTATTCTATTACAATTAGTAAAAGATGCATTTGATATTTCTGCTTTTTTACATTTGTCTATGAGGCTTTATGTCCTAATGAATGGCTGATTTTTATGAAGGTGTAATACAAAGCTGAGCTCTGTATATACTTGTTTCTATTTCTACTCAGTATTCTCCAGATGTCTAGTATATCCAATTTTTCTAAAATCCTATTCCGGTCTTCCATTTCTTTTTTTTTTTCTTTCTTTCTTTTCTCCACTTAATAGTATTTTATTTTTTCCAATTTATGTAAAGACAGTTTTCAACATTCACTTTTATAAGATTTTGAACTCCAATTTTTTTCTCCTTCCCCACCCCTTCTCCCAAGACAATCTGATAACTCATACATGTACATATTAAACATATTTCTACATTAGTCAGGTTGTGAAAGAAGAATCTGAATCAAAGGAAAAACCAAGTGAAAGACAGAAAAAGTGGCAATAGTATGCTGACTCCATAGTTCTTTCTCTGGATGTGGATAGAATATGTCATCATGAGTCCTTTGGAATTGTCTTGGATTATTGTATTGCTGAGAAGAACTAAGTCTTTCATAGATGATCATCACACGATGTTGCTGATACGTGCACAATGTTCTTCTGGTTCTGCTCATTTCATTCAGCATCAGTTCATGTAAGTCTTTCCAGGCTTTTCTGAAATCTGCCTGCTCATCATTTTTTATGGCACAATAGTATTCCATTATAATTATATACTATAGCTTGTTCAACCATTCTCTAACTGATAGGCATCCCTTTCATATGATTTCTTTGGGATAAAGTGGTGATATTGCAGGATCAAAGGGGATGCAGAGTTTGATAGCCCTTTGAGCAAAGTTCCAAAGTGCTCTCCAGAATGGTTGGATCAGCTCATAACTTCCCCAACAATGTATCAGTGTTCCAATTTCCCCACATCTTCTCCAACATTTATGATTTTCCTTTTCTGTCTTTTATTATTCTTTCTTTCTTTTTTTGTTAGATTTATCCTCTTCTGTTTTATAGTTAAGTTCATCTATTTAACATTCACAATTACGATTGTTAATTGTGTACTTACTTTCATTCTATTTTCATACATTTTTTCTTGTTTCCCACTCCTTCTTCAAGAGTTTGTATTGCTTTTGGCTAATCCTATCCTTAATTTAACTTCCCTCTTATTTTCCCCTTTTTCTTTAATCTCTTTCCCATCTATTTTCCTTTGCATAAAATGCATTCCTACACCCAACTATGCATTTGTGAGTATTTATTCTTCCTTTCTTTGAGCTGTTTAGTTGAGAGTAGGGTTCACATGTCACTCCTTCCCTTCACACACACCAATTTCTCCTTGTATAAACGTCTGCTTGTGTCTTTCATTTATGTGAGATAATTTTTCTTCACTTCCTTCCCCCTTCCCAGTGTATTCCTCTTCCTCCCTTTCCACTCTTCTTGTTATATCAAAACATCAAGTGTGTTAACACTTGTAAACATTGAGATTATTTTCTAATCCATTCTATTCTCCTCCATTTTAAACTGAGTTCATCCATTTATATTCACAATTATAAATGTCAATTGTGTATTTCCCTCATCCTATTCTCTTATGCCTTTTCCTTTGTCCTCTACTCTACCCTTTATCAAGAATACGGTGGTAAGAGAGGAATATGTTCAGTACCAATACTCTGTACTTGATATAATCTGCTTCTGCTCCTTTTCCTCTCTTCTCCTCTCCTCATTAAAACTCTAGTCATGGTTTCATAACTTTTCTTCTTTCTTTTCTTTTAAACATCTCTTCATGATCCACCCTCCAAGGTTAGAATTTATTTTGCTTGTAACTGCTCTCTGAATTTTTTTCTTCCCCTCTTCTCCTCCTATTTCTTTGTTGAATTGAATGCATTTCTACACCAAACTGGGAGTGGGATGGAGGTGTCAAACGAGCCTTTGATTCAGATAAAAGTTCAAGTGGCATCTGATCTCTCCACTACATTTCTCTGTGTAGTCTTCTGTTTGAATTCTCAAGTTATGTAAGAAAGTAAGTTTCTCTACTTTCTTCAACCTTTCTTTTCCAGTTTATTCCTTTTTCAGCTCCTTTTTTCTTCTTGTAAGATGTTTAGAATAATAAAAATAAATCTTTGCCTCATATAATTCTTTTTAGGACTCCTTATGACAATTGTTTCATCTCTCCCACTAGAATATAAACTCGTCTTTGTATAGTTCTCCTAATTGCTCATGTGTTTTTTATTTGTGTATTTCATTCAACTCCAATGTTTATATTTCAAAATTTCTACTCAACTCTGAGTCCTTTCATCAGGGATTCTTAGTTCTCCATTTTATTCAAGATTTATTTTTCTCTAGAGTGGTTGATCAAGAGAAATGTAAATTAAGACAACTCTGAGGTACCACTACACACCTGTCAAATTGGCTAAAATGGCTGGAAAAGATAATGACGAATGTTGGAGGAGATGTGGGAAAACTGGGACGCTGATGCATTGTTGGTGAAACCGTGAACAGATCCAACCATTCTGGAGAGCAATTTGGAGCTATGCCCAAAAAGTGACCAAACTGTGCATACCCTTTGACCCAGCAGTGTTTCCATTGGGCCTATATCCCAAAGAGATCTTAAAGGAGGTAAAGGGCCCCATATGTGCAAGAATATTTGTGGCAGCCCTTTTTGTAGTGGCTAGAAACTGGAAACTGAAGGGATGCCCATCAATTGGAGAGTGGCGGAATAAATTATGGCATATGAATGTTATGGAACATTATTATTCTGTAAGAAATGACCAGCAAGATGATTTCAGAGAGGCTTGGAGAGACTTACATGAACTGATGCTGAGTGAAATGAGCAGAACCAGGAGATCATTGTACCCAGCAACAATAAGACTATGTGATGATTCTGAAGGACATGGCTCTCTTCAACAATGAGATGTTTCAAACCAGTTCCCATTGTTCAGTGATGAAGAAAGCCATATACACCCAGGGAGAGGCTTGTGGGAACTGAGTATGGAGCACAACATAGCGTTTTCATACTCTCTATTGATGTTTGCTTGTATTATGTTTTCCTTCTCAGGTTTTTTTTCCTGTACAGCAAGATAACTGTATAAATATATACACACATATTTGATCTGTCAAATATTTTAGCATAATTAACATGTATTAGATTTCCTGCCATCTAGGGGAGGGGGTGGGGGATAGGAGGGAAAAAATTGTACAGAAAGCTTTGCAAGGGTCAATGTTGAAAAATTACCTATGCATGTTTTGCAAATAAAAAGCTTTAATAAAAAAAAGATTTATTTTTCTCTAGTTTTACTAGGAAAGTTATTCTTGGCTGTAAACCTGTATCTTTAACCTTTTGGAATATTCTATTCCAAGCTCTTTACTCCTTTATAATAATAGCTGCAAGCTACTATTGTGCTGGAATTAGCTCATAATATTTTGCAAGAGACAATTGTTAAATATTCCATATGAGCATTGCATCTCAGAAGTCATCAAAGACTCCACATCAGGGCTTGATTTATTATTTTGTTGATTGTCCACTTGGGAAAGTAATGGAAAAAATGTTAATAATGCAAATAAGCTTACAAATGTATTTTGCATACATTTTCTCCTTCAGAGATCTGGTTGTTAAATATTCACTAGCATACCCCTGGGTAGCTGTCAAATCTTGTGTCATTCTGATTGTGGTTCTTGTGTGACCTGACTTGATACTTGAACCCTTTATTCCTGGCTACTCTGAATATTTTATCTTTGACCTAGAATCTCATAAATTTTGGTTATGGCATTCCTGGGAGTTTTCATTTAAGAATTCCTTGGCTGAGAGCAGGGAACTGCCAACTTTCTGTGGGTTCCAAGCAGTCTGAGCTCGATCAGGCTGCCTTCCTGGTCTGATTTGTGTAAAATTTCAAGTTGGTTTGAGTCTGGCCTTTAATTGATGATCCATTTGATAATTACTGGTCCCAACTCTTATCAGAGCTAGCTGAATACTTTACATGTTCAAAGTGCTATAGATTCAACAGGCTCACTCCTGGTTGCTCCTTTCTGCCCTGGATAATCAGCTGCAGGCCCTAACCCAGTCTTATGAGTCCAAGACCCTGCTCCAGTGTCAGAGGGACAAAGCTAGAGGCTCCACAATAGGTCCACCTTCCCTGCCTTGGTTACTCAGCCACAAGTCCCAGCCTCAATCAAAAAGTGCTGGCCCTGTGCCCCGGCCAGGCTCAGAGGCTCTGCCAGCTCTCTCCTTTTCCTGTTCCTTGCCCACACACAGGCCACTTTCTGTGCTGGAAGGCTCTCTGTGGGTTTTCTGGCTGCTCTACTCTTCTCAGGGCCCACAGACCGCTGGCTGTCTCTGCATGCTATCCTGGGCTGGAAAAAATGACCCACTGTGGTTTCTCCTTGGATTTTGGTCACTTGTTGGTCTGGTGCTCTTCGTTGTTGCTCATTATTGTGGGAGAAAGAACAAGACCCTGACTTCCTCTTCCTTCACCATTTCTGCTGGTGTGGTATACTTTGTGTGCTATTCTCAGATGGTAACCATAGTGTGGGATATGCACAGACTTAGGGTAGAGAAGGATCAGCAGGTCCAGTACAGTTAATCAGAGGACTCAGATTAACACATCAAGGAAAAGGAAGATTCATGTTAATGACAAGGAAGGAGAGCCCTGTGGGGAGGAAGCCTCTTGACTTGATTCTATGAAAGGAAAGCATTGGGCTGAGCCCAGGCAGAGGAAACAAGCAGTGTTAGCCCTTTCCCTAGCTGACCCCGGCCTGGCAGGGGATGCCTGAGGACCACCGGGTCTCTCTTTTTCCCAATCTGGAATCATTTTTTTCTGAGCCACCAGAGTGCCAGGGATGGAGGCAGGAGGTGGGTGCAGTAGGGATCCACAGCCACATAAATAGGCCTGGAAATACCAGTTGGAAGGTGCCTGAGCTCACAGGTGGGAACAACAGCAAAGGACTTTCTCCCATATGGACCAAGCTAATTTGGAACCAGAAAGGGTCTTGGGAATGACCTTATACAACCTCTTCCTTCATCTTACACATGAGGAAACGGCTACAATACATTCCCACTATTGGTATCTCTTCACTGCCATGCAAAGGGAAGCAAGACGAAAGGCAGTTCCAGGACAGCCCATCTCTGCTTTTATGAGCCAAAAGGGCAAGAGTTTGGTGAATGGTGGAGTGGAGAGTGCTGGGTCTGGAGGTCAGAGGAGCGAAGTTCAAATCTCTCCTCTGGTACTACCTGTGTCCTTTTATAATCACTTCTCAGGATGAAAGCTTCTTCCTCTATAAAAGGAAGGGGTTGGACTAGAAGGAGCCTTTGTGCTCTAGAGAGTGGTTCCTGTGATCTCAGAGAGGCCCAGAGAGACCTACATGAACTGATGCCGAGTGAAATGATCAGAACCAGGAGATCATTATACACGGCAACAAGACTATGCCATGATTCATTCTGATGGACGTGGTTCTCTTCAATGATATAATTTAGGGCAGTTCCAATGGTCTTCTGATGGAGAGAACCATCTGCACCCAGAGAGAGACTGTGGGGACTGTATTTTCACTCTTTTTTTGTTGTTTGCTTGCATTTGGGTTTTTTTTTTTCATTTTTTTGATCTGATTTTTCTTGTGCAGCGTGATATTTGTGGAAATATGTATAGAAGAATTACACATGTTTAACATATATTGGATAACGTGCCATCTAAGAGAGAGGGTGAGAAAGAAGGGGGAAAAATTTGGAACATAAGATTTTACAAGGGTAAATGTTGAAAATTACCCATGTATATATTTTGAAAATAAGATTTAAATTAAAAAAAAGAAAAGCATGAAGTGGATCCTATTCCCTCTGCATCAAGGAAAAAGGAACATGCTCCTCTCAGGACCATTTGCCTCATTCTATTGTCCCCTCTTCAAAGGAGTCCTGGGTACTGGAGGGAGGAGCCCTGGTGTCCCTCCCTCCCACCTGTACACCTCCTTCTTGGAAGGCCCTCCAAGGTTTCCTTTGCCCGTTTCCTTTAATGGATGGATCCCACAAGGCTCAGGAGGGATCTAACTTTTAGATGTTTCTGTAAAGGCCCAAAACTGTTCTTTCAATTCCCAGCCTCCCCTACCAGCTTTGTAGCTTCTGAAATAGGGCTAAAGGACATTCCCAGAAAGGATTCCAGAAGCAGGTGAGCCCTGGGCCAGAATCAAAGACTCGGCACACAAAGTAAGAGAGTGAGTGCTGGTTCTGAAGTCAGAAGATTCGGGTTCAAATCCCAGTTCTGACACTTGCTCTTATGTAACCCAAGTCAGTTCAATGACCTGCGCCTCGGTTTGTCTATGAAATGAGAGGTTGGATTAGGAGACCAAATCCGTGATCTCGGGAGCTTTCTTGTAACAGCTTCAGTGCAGTACCAGACCACTCCACAAGGTGGCAGGAGACAGGCAGGAGGCCCTTCTGGCTGGACAGACCCCAGAAGCCCCACGTGGTAGAGCAGAAGCAGCCTTTCTTCCCTCGTTCTGTATGTATCAGTCCCTGGCTAAATGTGAACTCATGGATGGAGTAGTGAGCCTGGAGTTAGAAGACCTGAATTCAAATCCAGCCACTTACTTCCCAGGGTTATTATGAGAAACAAATGAGATCAGTTGTCTCAGCAGAGCACAAAAAATGGCCTTTTAGCTTTCTTTGCATCCCCTGCCTGGCATACAGTAGGTGACAATCAATGCCTGTTCCCTACCAACCCCCCTTCATAGCATCCCACTGGCAAACAGTCCTTGAAGGCTGAATTGCCAAAGATAGAAATCAAGACCCCAAAAGATTCCAGTTGGGGAAGGAATTAAGGGATATCAGGAAGGGCTGCTTGTGGAAAGGTGCGATTTTAGCTGGGACTTGAAGGAGGGAGAGCATTTCAGGCCTGGGGGGCAGCCAGAGAAAATGTTCAGGGCCAAGCAATGGAGTGTCTTGTTTCGGGTCAGCAAGGAGGCCATGTCACTACGTTGCAGAATAAATGAGGAAATGAAGCAGAGAAGAGTGGGAATAGTTCTTTGTGAGAAATGGTTAGTGGCAAACCTGCCTCAAAACAGAGAAAATACTTGTTAGACTGAAAAGGGACCTCAAAGCAGAAAGAGCTGGCTCTGGAGTCCAGGGACCCAAGTTCAAGTCCTCTTGATATCAACTTAAGTGAGTCACTTATTCCCACACAAAATCCCGTTCCTGTTGGAACACAGAATTGGAGTTGGAAAGGATTTAATTTAGGAGTCAATGAATCCTGGCTGCTTAGATTCCCTAAGCCCTGATCAAGTTTTGGCTGCAATAAGCACACTCAAAGGTAGGTCTCGCTATGATGTGGCAACCTTTGAGTGGCTCAGCCTCCAGGGCCTGAACTTTTGGGTTTTGTGTTGGCAAGGAGGGTTGGATGGGAGACAAATTGCCAACTTTTCACTATCACTGTCATCAGCAAACTTTTCTCTAAGCTACTGGGTTCAATGATATGAGTCAGAGCAAAAGCAAAGTTAAGCCCTCAGGGTAAGCTAACGTGCCAAGGCAGAGAGGCAGTGGGTAGAGCTGTAACCAGGAAACTATGCCCACAGGCAACCAACATAAATCTCACCCAGGAAAAAGTGTCAAAGTGCAACTTTGGGTAAAGACAAAGGGGTGACAGGGAGAGACAGAGACCTTGCACACATTGACACAAGACACTTTTCAGAGTACAGTGTCCCTGTGTGGGTGGAAAGCAAGGTGGGCAGAGTAGAGGGGAGAAGGGATGCCCCATGCTGCCATCTGGCAGCTTTCAATTTTAACTAATGACTTTTGCTAATGAGGTGCTAAACTCTATTGCTCCCAGGTTCCCCATGCAGATGTTTGACATTCCCTAAATTCAGGGCCCTCTAAATTTCTAATCACAGCTCTGCTGGAACTAATTTGGTACAGTACAAATAATAGCAGCTAACATTTATGTCACACTTATCATGTGCCAGGCACCATGCAGAAACGCTTTACAATTATTCTATCATTTGATCTTCACAGCTTTAAGAAGTAGGTGCTATTATCATCCCTATGGTAACATGCTAACATGGAGATGAGAAAACGGAGGCTGGGAAATTGCTACTTTCTTAAGATTGCACAGCTAGTGGCTTAATATGAACACAGGTCTTCTTCCTGATCCCCCATCCATTGTTCTACTCACTATTCCAAGTGCTAGGTTTCAAATCCCAACTCTGGCAAGTCACCTAACTTATCCCAGCCTCAGTTTCTTTGTCTGTAAAATCTGGTTGAGGGTGAGGAGAGGCTGAAATAACTAGCATTCACCTGACAGGATGTAGCGAGACAATGCACAGAAAACAATTTACAAACCTAAAAGCTTTAGTGTTATCACTGCTACCACTAAGTCCAATGCAAGTCAGAATAGTGTGTGGCTTGGAATAGGTCCCAACAAAAAGCACTTTGCAAACCTTTAAGCACCAGCACTGTACAAATGGGAATTATTAGAGCTCTTAGGAAAGGTCCCAGAACATGTACCCCTTTGTTACCCTGAGCAAATGCTTTAACTTTCCAGTGCTGAAGGCAGATGCCAACCCACAAACAGTAAAATCCCAGGTCCATTCCTTTCCACTAATTAGGCTAACGAGAAAACAACATAGCCCTAAAGTGAGGGTTAGCCCCAGTGCCATCGTCCCCTGCTCAGAGATGCCAGAACATCTGGATGGATCAAACTGCTACTCCCAGCCCAATCTCCCTCCCCAACCTCTGGAATACGTGTAGGAATTCTGCTCAAAGAACCCCTTCTACTGTCGTCGACTTTCCCCTTCCCTCATCCCCACAAAAAAACTACCTTGCATTTATTTTGTCTATGATTATTTACATAACTGTTTCTCCCCATACGGGAGGGCAGGGATTCTTTCCCATTTGTCTTGGTGCCTTTGGCTCCTCCATGGCACCCTGCCTGATGGTTAACTCATTATCTGAGCACTGAGGCCTGCCTCCCTGGCCAGCCCATGAATCCTCTCCCTCTTATTCCCCAGGGGCTGGCACTCAGCTCCCTTCCCCAGCTTTCCTCCACCAAGGCCAAGACCACACAGCGTTCAAAGTGACTTTATTGACAAATCGCTTTGGTATTTGATCCAAGGACACTTTGTAACTCAAGGGAGGGGACACTGGTGAGTTAAAGGGATCCTTTCAGCTCTCAGACTGATTGACTGACAAAGTCAGCTCCTGGGAAGCTTCCAGACTCCTTCCCTTCATGGGAGGTGGCTGGAGCTCTGCCCCTGTCTAAGAGCTTCTGAATCTGAATGCCACTTCCTGGGTCAGAATGAGGATAGGATGAGAGCTGGAGGCAGCTGTGGTAAAGACACCAGCTCTGGAGGCTGAGAATCTCGGCTTAAATTCTGGCTCTGCTACCCGCTGCCCAGTGGTCTCGGGCTAGTCCCTGTGGGCCTCAGTTTTCTCGCCTGCCAAGTGAGGGAGGCTGAGCTGGATGATCTCCCAGGCTCCTTTTGGCTCCAAATACCACAATCCAATGTCAGGGACTGAAGCCTTTATTGGGGGATGCCGAGGCCTTGTGGAGCGGGACTCATCACACAAAAAAAGTGTACCCCAGCACCCCGCGGCACCCCTTGGCCCACACAGCCCAGCAGAGGCTACGGGAACACAGCAAGGGGAGCACAAAGTCTATCAGCGCCAGCAGGTTGGGATGTCTGGCTGCACTTCGGATCCCAGGGCACAACAGCTGGGAAAAGCTGGTCGGGGGCCATGAGTGGTGGGAGCAAGAACACTGGGCTTGGCTTGCTGTTCCTCTATGTAACCTCGCCAAAGTCACCTTCCCCGTACGACCCTGATTTTCTTTCCATATAAAACGAGGGGGTCCTGCTGGCTCCAATCCTGCGTGCTATTTTCTGATAGAGATGCTGCTCCAGAGTAGCTGACCTGCTGGGCCCAGGCCCAAAGAGCATGGCTGGTATTGCCAGATGAATGTCAGACTTGGTTTCCCTGGTCTGAATCCTTATCCTTGTAACTGTGACTGTGGGACTGGAGTGAGCCTTCATCTGTGTTTCATGAAATCTCAGTTCTGGAGAGCCCCGTGGGCAAGTGGCTTCATGACTAAGCCTCAGTTCCCTCATCTCTAAAATGGGGCTGGTAACACCCATAGCACCAACCTCACAGGGCTGCAGTGAGGCTACAACAAGATGGAGCACTAAAGTGCTTTGCAGCACTACCACAGGAATCATTAACCAGGAGGGAGGTGCCCTCCACTGCAGAATTTGGTTTTAGCTCAGATCATTCCCAGAGAAAATAGGGGAGAGAGAGCTCTGTGGTAACAGCCTCAGACCTGGTTCGAGGGAGTCAAGAAATAGCCAGCATGTGCCGGGCTCTCTGCTGAGTACTTTACAAAGATCTCATTCTACCCTCACAACCACCCTGGGAGGTAGATGCTATTATGAGCCCCATTTTACAGATGAGGAAACTGAAAGACAGAAGGGAAGTGACTTTGCCAAGATCACACAGCCAAGGAAATATGTGAAGGGCACTGGTGCAGAAAGCAGCACAGTCTCCAGCTTCTCTGATCCCCAGGCAGTCTGAATGAATGTTGGATTCCTTGAAGTTTCACATGAAGTCAGACGACGTGGATTCTGCCTCTTGCCACTTGCTGGCCGTGTGACCTTAAAACTGTCTTTACACTTTTAAGTTCCTCCCAGCTCTAAATTCTATGACCTCATGACCCTGGGAAGGGGAGGGGAGAAGTTTTAAAAGCTGCCTGTGTTGCTCCCCAGCGGCCAATGAGAGTCAGTGAGCATTCTGTACCCTGCTCTTGTTGGACTGTCCAGCCTCCTGTCCGACCTGCCTGCCAAGGAAAGTTATGAGGCTGAATGTTAATTCTCTGCTTTCCAGGGCAAGGGGAGACAGGAAACAGGAGCTGAGGAGATGGCACCAGAGCAGGTTTCCCAGAGGAGGTAATCGTCACGTTCTCTCCTGGCTGGAGGTAAATCCTACTACGCTGGTGAAGGGACACAAAAAGATGTGCCCATTTTGACCTCTGTCCGACCCAGATTCAAGGTCACACTAAGGTTTCCTGATGCACCTCTTGAGGAAGGGGGATGGAAGAGGAAGCCAGAGAGGAGAGGGCACCCCAGCCCTAGCCCGGCCAGCTCCTCCTGCTACAGAATGCTAGCTCATCAAGTTCTATCTCAGAAGTTCAATTCCCTGCCCCCAGGACTTCTGGTACACCAGGAGACAGCAAGGAGGGTCCAGACCAGGTCCTAACACACCAAAGCACCGGTCTCCTCTGGACCCCAGTAGTGTCCACAAGTCCCCTTGGAATTCCAGTGGATTCCAAATTCAAGTAAATGTCCAATTTCCAAAAGTTCAAGGTAGGTTTCCTTAAAAACAGGAAAAAAAATAATTACTGTGGAAGAGGGGAGCATTCCTTCTTCCTCCCAGTTTGGTTCAGAGTTCAGAGGCCAGAGGGATGTCATCCATCCATCTAACCCATGGAGTAGGAGAGCCTCGCACTTCTAGGCAGGAGGGTGGCCCAGGATAGCATGTCATGGCCTGGGCTCCGAGATGGGCAGCGAGATGGGCCCGCTGTCTGGATCTAGGATGACTCGGTTCTCAGAGGGACCTACTCACTCTGCCAGGAGGGGTGCGTGAAGATGATGGACTTCTTCTTGGCCCAGCGGGAGAAAATCGCCTTCTCCGTGATGAATCGATGGGCGCCCCTGGGTGCCTTCTCGTGGACGAGGTAAGTGCGGCACTCATCCAACTTGCCCTTCTCAAAGTAATGGTAAGGCACAGAGGGAGGGCTCTTCTCTCTGGAAGGGAATGAGCCCAGGAAGAATTCATCCCCGGGTCAGACGGACTCTGGCTGCCCCCAGCCTCATCACCAACACCACCATCATTACAAACAAACATTTGCTAAGCTGCTAATTATGTTCAGTGTGCTTAGAGATTCTCAGAAATCCAAGGTCCAGTCCTTCGCCTCAAGGGGCACATAAAGGCACATCGAGACAGCTAAATGTTGCATCATGTCAGACACGGTTTTGATTGTTTCTTTTGGTGTTTTGGTCAGTTTTGCTGGAATTTTTTTTCTTCTTCCTCTCTACACTTTATTATAAGGATAGAGAAATGATGTGATAAAAAATACAGGCCAAAAGGCCACATAATGACTTATGTCTCTGCCCTCCTCTCCATCCAGAGCAGAGAGAAGGAAATTCAGAATTAGGGTCCCTATAAAGACTGACCCTTACTGCAACAAGTGGTTGGATTAGATAATGCTGCCTTTGTGGACAGAGTTCTCAATCTGGGGTCCACAGAAGGGGGTCTGTGGATGGATTTTAGCAGGGAGTCTGTGAATTTGGATGGATAAAAAATAATCGTATCTTTATTTCAAAAGGATTAGTTTGTTTCATAATTCTAAGTATTTTTTTTATTTTATGAATTTAAAAACATGATTGAGAAGGAATCCATAGGCTTCCATAGAGTGCCAAAAAGATTCATGATACCAAGCAGATTAAGGATCCTCGATCAACAAAGATTATGATCACAGAGGGAACACAAAGTAGAGATGGCCTATTGCATTCCACTCCAAGGTATGAAGACTAGACAAGCCTGCTTTGTACCCTTGAAAAAAATATCCTGGGGCCCAAGAAGTAGCAAAAGAGCAGATAGGGTTCAAAGAGCTATATAAATCTGCTCTACTATCTCCATAAATGATTCCACCCTTGTGAGGAGTATAATGAATAAATAGTTCCTTTTCCTGAGTCTTGAAAGAACCTAAAGTGGGGAGCATTCTGTTTTTTAATAGCTCTCAAATGAGTAGAACTCAATAAATGCTTGTGAATAAGAATAGCATATTTCAAGGATTCTAGGGAATAACATAGTTCAATTGCCCTTTCCCAAGCTTTCCCTTCTACCCCCTGCATCTCCCTACCCTCACTCTCCATATGGGTACTCTCATCTCCCTGGGAAAGGCACAATTTCTCCACTGAGGGGAAATCCCAGCCCAAATCAGCCTTCAACCAAAAACTTCAGGTCCTAAGCAGGAGACGTGAAGGCATCCCAATGGGATTCCTGGGAAAGGCTCCCCCCACTACAACTCCAATCCCCCCAACAATACCTGCAGTAGCTGTCGCTAACCATGCCATAGACTACAATCTGCTCACAGAGCTCCATGGCCAGGATCATGGTGAACCACCCAGTGCTCAGGAAGGAGCCAGATTTCATCCTGAAGAAGGCAAAAACCATGTCACCTCTCAGTACTCTTCTCCCCCAAGACCACCATGCTCCCAAACCCATGGCTGCAAGCCCTGTCAACCTATTGCACCTGAACTGAACCCACCCTCCTCCTTTTTTACAGCCCATCTTGCCAGGTTAATTATCCACCCTCTCTCTTTTCAGGCCTTGTTCTCTGCTCATTTTTTAATGGTTCCTACAGACCTCAGAGAAGTCAAGTCTCAGATTCAGAAAGAACGTCAGAGGTCACTGATTCTAGCCTCCCAGACAAGCCTTCCACAGCAGACCTGGCAAAGGGTCCTTCAGCCTCTTCCTGATGGTGCCATGACAAAGGGGCTGGGCCTGCAGCCAGGAAACCTGTGATTGAGTCCCAGCTTTGGCACTGGGAACCCCAGGCAAATCTCTTGCATTCTCCAAGAGGGGATAACAATACTTGTACAGACCTCCATCACTGGGCTGTTGCTTTGTAAACCTTACGGTGCCAGGAAAAAGATGGATTCTTATTATTATGACTCCCACTGAAAAAGCACATTCCACCGTAAGTCATAAGTCTGGCCCAATTCTGCTTCCCATAGTAACTCACATCAATAAATCACTGTAAGATTTACAAAGCACCTTCCTCTTAACAATCCTGTGAGGTTAGTAGTAGCGGCATTATAAGCTCCATTTTACAGATGAGGAAAACTAAGAAAATGAGGTATTTGACCATAGTCCCACAAGTAGTCAGAGCCAAAGTTTGACCCCAAGTCACCTGACTAAGGACATGGTCTTTGGTTAAATTCCTATTAAATTAGTTCTAGCTCTGCCCTCTGGTATTCTGTAGACTATGTCTAATCCCAAGCCCCTGCAAGCTGGGGAGACACTCGATCTCACAAGCCCACTGGAGAGAGGGAAAACTCGGGGGAAATGGTCACTTTGCTCACCGGTTCTTGCCAGTCTCATTCTGGAAGACCTCATCACAGTAGGCCATCATGTGGTCAGTGAGGGTGTAGAGCTGCACCCTGGGGTACATCTCCTTGACCTTCAGCAGGGTTCGGTAGGTGGAGCCTCCCTGGTCACGGTTCATGCGCTTCCCAGGACCCCAGACCACGTACACAGTGTCCCTTGCTTGCTGGAAGAAGTACGACTGGTTGCGAAGCAGCAGGGGGACGCTGGTGTGGGACACCATGCGTAAAGTGCTCCGGTGTCCCACGTCCGCCTCGTAGCCTGCAGTGGGGGCCTGGTTCATGCGCAGCACACATTCTGTCCCATCAATCTCTGGGCCCCAGTGGGAGCCAAGCATCTGGCCAGAGCTGGACACCAGGGCACAGCGGCGACACATCCTGTGAACCAGAGGCTGCGGGAGAAAGATTAAAAGGGCTGGAAGAATCCTTCCAGGACCTGGTGTCTACCTAAGCCTAATGTAGCCTCTGGACGCCTGGAGGGTGCCTTGTACCGGGCAGCATAGGACTGTTAACCCTGAGGTCTGAACCCTGACCTCCCGCCCTCAATCTGACCAGGGCCTGGCCTCCTGGGCCAAAACACCTTTCTCAACTCCTCTCTTACTTCCCTTTCTTCAGACAACACCTTTCCCCCACAACATCATTGTAAAATAGCCAAAGAGACTTATTTTCTTGAATTCTTTTGGAATTATATCGTGGTAATATGGACAGCCAGACTCCAAGTCTCCTTTCCTTCTCAGTCCCCCACATTCATAAATTTTTTGAAGGGATTGGGCATCTGACCTCTCCAGAAACCAGACATCGGAGAATTACTTCCAATTCAGCACTAAGATTTCTCCTACTTGCCCAAGCTCCAGCCTTCAGATGAAAAAGCATCATGTTTAGTTTTATCTAGCAAAAAAGATACTGTATTCTACTACATGCAAGGAGAGCTTATTTTTTTTAATCCCATAATAGAGATACTTGTATTTCTTCAGAGTAAACTACCAACACATTATATCACTTCTCTTTCTCTGATACCCCTTCTCGGAGTGTCTGGCAGAAAAGGAAGGGGCAAATGAGAGATATCTGGAAATCCTGCCTATGGGGCTAAACTAATTGACTGTTCATCTATCTTAGTCTCATTGGAGCCTAAGCTTTTAGAGGAGTGATGAAGGGGAGGTCCCTGAAGCAAAATGACTAAGAATCTCATGACCCACCTCTAGATTTTCATGAAGAAACCCCATGGAGTCCACCCACCTTGCCATCGGGCACACTGCTGTAACCCTGGAAGTGCAGGGAGCCTGGCACAGTGGGCCACAGGCTCTCACGAGGTTGCCTTGAGGCTAGACATGCCTTCCAACAAAGCTGCATGCACAGCTGATTGCAGAGAAGGACATAGAGCACAATGAGCACCAAGAAACACAGTGGGACAGAAAAGAGTCGACCCTGGAGGGGAACAAAGGAAGCTGAGGTCAGCTGGAGGTGGGGCACGGAGGGAACCACAGAGAGCACAAGAATCACAAGATCATGGAATTGTCATCATCTCACAAGCTCTGATTATCAGTGAACATGAGCACACAGGATCTTAGTCAGAGCTCAAGCCCACTACACAAATGTCCTCTAGAGCAGGGCTCCCCTCTGGGTAATAAAGCAGCCTCTCTTTGGATACTTCCATAGACCAGGAGCCCCAGACCTTAGAAGTGAACCTATTCCTGTTAGATAGACTTAATTTTTTAGGATTAACATCTTCTATCTAGGCAAAAACTACCACTTTCTAACATATCTTCTTTAGTCCTAGTTCCATATTGGAAGGGAGGGAGGGAGGGATGAAAGGAAGAATGAAGGAAGGGAGAGAAGTAAAGAAAGAAAGAGGAGGTGAGGGAGGGGGAGGGAAGAAGGGAAGGCGGGAGGGAGGGAGAGAAGGAAGGAAGGAAGGGAGGGAGGGGGGAAAAAAGAATGGAAGTAGAAAGGAAAGAAGGAAAATAAGGAAGGAAACAAGTACCTACATGTGCCAAATTATCACACTAAGCACTTTACTCGTTTTACCTTCACAACAACCTTGAGAGGTTGTTATTCAGTTTTTCAATTGTGTGTGACTCTTCATGATCCAGTTTGGGGTTTTCTTGATAAGAATACTGAAAAGGTTTGTTATTTCTTTCTCCAGCCCATTTTATAGATGAAGAAACTAATACAAACAGAGTTAATTGACTTGCCCAAGGTTACACAACTAGTGTCAGAGGCTGGATTTGAGCTCAGGTCTTCCCGACTCTAGGCCCAGCACTCTAACCAGAGCCATTATTCTCCATATTTAACAGTTGGGGAAACTGAGGCAAAGAGGGGTTTTGTTGTTGTTTGTTTGTTTTTGTTTTTAAGTGACTTGTCCAAGTCCCAATTAGGAAGGGTCTGAGGCCTGATCTGCAGTCAGGTGTTCCTGCTCCAGGCCCAGCACTCTATCGATTGTGTGACCCAGTGGTCTCAGGTCCTACAAAGTGCATGCCTTCTCTTCCATAACAGTTTCCTCTTCTTTGGGCAGTTAAGTATTGATTTCAAAGTTCTTGTCATAGGAGCCTTTCTGGGGAAAACTGATAAGGCCAAGAAGAGTTATGCAATCATCCTTGATTACTGGCTTAGCACTTGTACTTTTAAGTGGGCACTCAGCCCAAATTTGGCAGCCTATCTGTCACGCCACATTGTGGCCCCTTGACAAGCTGGCCTCCAGTCCACCTTTCTAGACCCCACTGCCTTTTTCCAACATTGCCCACTGCAGCCCAAGTATCCCCCAACTGTTTCCCGAACATGCCGTTCCACCTTCCATCGCCAGGATCATTGCCCCTTTGCACAGATCGTCCCCTTATCCTGGAATGCAGCCTCTCCTCCTCTTAGAATTCCTAGCTCCCTGAAAGGCTCACTCAAGTGGTCCTTCACATGTGGTATGTGCCCCATCCCCCAAAACACAACTCAGAAGCCACCTTCTATGAGGACACGGGAGAGTCATGTGTATTTTTGGACATGGTCTATGTAGGAATTTGTTTTGCTTGACTATGCATATTTATTATAAGAGTTTTTTTTTATTATTCTTTAAAATCGAAAATAAATGCTAATTGAAAAATAAATTAGAATTCTTAAGTCACCTTTTTACACAAGGTCTATTCTGAAAGTAACCCCAATTCTCAGTGTTCTAACTCCTCTATTACTTTATATATTTTTTATCTGTGGACATGCCATATCTCTTCAGGGAAAAAAAAAAACATACTGCAAAGACTGCTTTCTCTATCTTCAAAACCTCCAAGTGTAGTAGCAGGTCTTGCACATCTCAAAGAGACTCAAATGCTTTTTGAAATGCTAAAGTTTCACCTCACACCCTACACACTGGCAAACACCCCAAAACCCCTAATGTAGAGGGACTATAGAAAGAGAGGTGCTCTAATAAAATGTTCTCCTGAATTGGCCCAATCATGAATAAGTATTTAATAAGCCACTGGGGATGAAAATGCAATGAATGAAATAATTCTACACTCAAAGAATTTACATTCTAATGGGAGAGAAAAGAAATGCATAAAATATAGAATAAACCTAAAAAGAATAAATACAAAGTTTAACTAAGAAGTCATTCAGGGCAGCTGGGGAAGGCGTCAAAGGGAGGAAAAGAAAAAGCTTCAACAACTAGATGGCACAGTGCATAGAGTGATGGGCCTGGAGTTAAGAAGACCTGAATTCAAATCTAGCCTCAGACACTTCATAACTGTGTGATCCTAAATAAGTCATTTAACTCTTATTGGCCTGTTTCCTCATTTGTAAAATGAATTGGATAAGGCAATTCCAATATCTTTGCCAAGAAAACCCCAAATGGGGTTACAAAGCATCACAAAGAACTAAACAAAAACAACAAGGAAGGTGGAGAGAGGAGCTTGAAGAAAGAGATTCTATAAGGCCTTGATAAGGAAGGAGCTCACTCCCAGCATCGGAAATGGGAAGTATCTTGTATCAGGAA
Source organism: Myrmecobius fasciatus (assembly GCA_023553655.1). Classification (NCBI taxonomy): domain Eukaryota; kingdom Metazoa; phylum Chordata; class Mammalia; order Dasyuromorphia; family Myrmecobiidae; genus Myrmecobius; species Myrmecobius fasciatus. The sequence continues at coordinate 164,254 of JAJPUD010003809.1, forward strand.
CAAGGAAGATAATTTGGAACTATGCTAGAAAATGATGAAATTATTCCTAGGCTTTGTTCACTAATTCCACTCTCAGGCACTTATCCAAAGGTCAAAAACAGAAAACAAGATCCAATATATATCCAAATAGTCATCCCGACACTTACTGTGCTAGCAAAGCCCTGGGGAAAAAAAAAGGTAGACATCCATTTCATCTCCTTGGGGAATGGCTGATCAAACGGTAGTATTTGAAGGGAATGTGCTGGGAGCTAAGGACCCTGCCTGGAATGACAAGGTCTCCACAGGGTCTTGACCCTCATGTATTCAAGGCAACATGAAGAAGCCTACAGAACTAAGCATTCAGGGATACATTTGGTTAATGATTATCTGCTTAATTTCTGTCCTAGGAATTCTTAGCATAGCTGTATGTATATACCCATCCATCATAATGAGGTGAGCATGAAGCCCTTCACCCTCAAAAAAGTCCCTTTGTACTTTCTGCCTAAACATAAAAGGTTTCTTTACTAGTGAAGCATTAAACAAACTTAAAGACTGGGAAACTTGAGAAATTGATCGCTTTCCCCAAAAACTGGTTAAGGGCCTGAAGGCCTTACAGATAAGCTGGAACTAGAACACAGGTCCTCTGACGCAACTTTTAATACCCTTTTTATCTCCACTTCCATAAAATGAAGGCACTGGAGAAGAGCATCCTGAAAGTCCCTTCTAAAGACTATTGCCTCTAGAAATATTCCTGTTATTTATTATCTTCAAAGACAGCACACTGAGGCTCTCACTCAGCCATGCCTTTCTCAACTCCTACTAAGGAGGGAGGGGAGTGAAAACCACTCCCCTTCCTTCCCATGGGTGTGTCTCTTTAGCTAAACTACTGGTCTTATAGACAAGCCAGCTGCAGACAAAATAATATCAGTGACCTCTTCCCTCCTCTCAAATTGCACCTAAAAATAATCTTTCCCAACCTCCCCCAACTCCCTTTGAAGGAAGAAGCATTCAAAACTAGAAGAGAACTGAAGGGTCATCTCCAGCCCAAACCCCTCATTTTACAGAGTAGGAAACTGAGGTGCAGAGAGGTAATAGTCCTGGAAGCAAAATCAGAATTTGAACTCAGGTCTCCCTTATATCCCCTATACCACACTTCTTCCCAGGATCCTTTTATTCACTCTATAAAGTCTGCTTTGGGGAGGAAGCCTGAGCACTTTGGCCCAGCAGAGAAACATAGGACCTAGAATGTTAGAGATGGAAAGAAGCAAACTGGAAGTCAGAAAGACTTTAGTTAAAATCCAGACCCCAATATTTACCAGATGGATAGACTCTGGGCAAGTTACTTCATTTGTTTTCCTCAGTTTCCTCATCTGTAAAATGGGGATAACTATTGTGCAAATCAAATGAGATGATAATTGTAAAGGATTTAGCACAGTACCTGGAACATAAGTACTACATAAATTTTTAGCTATTATTATTATAATTATCTACAAAGAAATCAGCTTTTGGAGGGGTCATGTGCATTATAGTGAAACCTATAGATACCTCAGAACAATGCCTTCTCAGAACAATGTTATTAAATGCATAAAATAGGACTAGAAAGGCAACCAACTGTGTTTGAAAGACAGTCATTGGGGATTTAATTAAAAAAAAAAAAAAAACAACCAGGTAAAGAGCCCCTGATAAATCCAACCCCCTTGGTTTTCCAGAGGCAAAAACTGAAATCCTGAAAAGGAGATGACCTAACCAGGATCAGAAAAGGATCAAGAATTTGAACCTGAGCCTTCCAACTCCAGATATGGCCCATACTCCTATGATACCACGATTCCTTACTTTATATCTAACCTTGCCCCGGAGACACAGACACATTCAGTACATAGGAAAATTACTTCCATGATTTCTGATGATACTTTCAAACTCTTAAAGATCTAAGAGTCTAAATGATGTACTTACTTAAAAGTTTGAGAGCAGAACCAAACCTGGAGAGATGGGCACTGAAAGATTGCCTTGCCCAGGGTCCTATAACCAACTGAGGGCTGAGGGAGGTCTATCCACTATGCTGCAAGTGCTACTAACCCAATCTAAGTGAATCTGCCTCCATATAGACATGTCCCTTTCACTGTCCCCCTGAACATAACTGGCATATACTGGGAATCTGACCTATCAGAATTCTTCATTCCTTCTTACTGATTCCACTCCTCTGAAATCATCATCCCTTCTATGAACAGGTCTTACCTCTTCCAGAAAACCTTTCCAGACTGCCCTGGACATATTCCCTGAGTTGCTGAGGCACTGAATGGTTAAATTAATCAGAAGATACTAAATCATGAATTGAAAGTTATCTAACTTACCCTAGTCTCCTAACTTCCTCAAGTGGATCATAACCTTCTAGACAGCAGAGCATACCTCATACATATATTGTTATGGAGAACAAGGCTTTCTAGATAGACATAGATCTAGATGTAGATAGATAAAGCTTCCAGCAAATGTTCATTAAAATTCTGTTAACAATCATAAACAAATCTCTAGTGCCTTAAAAAAAAAGGAATTCAGAAGAATAAATTCTAGTACTTATTGTATGACCCTAGGCAAGTAACTTTTCTCTGAGCCTTAGGGGAAAATTCATAAAAGTTGGACTGAAAGAAGGCTTAGTTGTAAGTTGGAAAGGCCCATCCCTTCCAGTCAAAATCAGCACTATACTGTGACTTCGAAAATGGCTAATTTAGAGTCAATAAGTCAGGTTGTCATAGCAGTCTCTAGTTTGTGGGACTCCAGACCATATTCCCAAGCTGCTTTATTAGTGAACAAGTTACCGTACGTAGTCACTTGAGACCAGGTGCTACCAACCTTTGGTTGCTGCTAATTTAGATGAAATGATTTCAAAGATCCCTTTCCAACTCGAAATCCTATAGATTACAGGTTTCTGTGATTATTCGTGCTGTTAATTTTCTAAAATAAAGAATCCTGATCGGGTATTTCTGTTTTATCTCATATCTCATAACTCATAAAAGTTAATAAGGGGCAAAGTGCTAACTATGTTCCCCTTTCTATTCAAAATCCCAAAAGCCATAGCAGGGAAACAGCCTGATAACCCCAACTATGGAAGGAAAGGAGGGAAAAGGAAAAGGAGGAAGGAAGAAAGGGAGGGAGGAGGGAAGGGAAAAGGGAAGGATAAAGGAGGAAAGAGAGGGAGAGAGGGAAGGAGAGAAGGGAGAAAGGGAGAAGGGAAAGAAAGAGACAAGCATTTATTAAATGACTACTATATGCCCAGCACTATGCTAAGTGTTTTTATAAATCTTACCCTGATACTCATAAGTGTTCCTATCCTACTCATTTAAGGAAATGTAGGCAGATTGAGATTAAGTGAGATTAAGGGTCACAGAGCTAGCAAGGGCCTGTTTTGAACTCAGGTCTCCCTAACTCCAGGCCTGGCACTCTTATCCACTTTGGCACTTAGTCATTGTCTCTGGGGCAGGGTAAGGAAAAGCCTGGTGTTTGAACCAGTCATTTAGGGACCCCACCCCCACCCCATTTCATGCTGAAAAGCTCTGTCCTTGGAGTTAGAAGACAGGCTTCTAAATCCAGTCTAGTCCTTCCTGGCTCTGAGAGGCAGAGAAAAATCCTTTACCCTCTCTGAGTCTCATGAGCTCAGGCATCCATAAAATGTTTGCCCTGCTTCCCTCACAGGGTCATTGTGAGGATCAAATGACAACATATGTCCAAGCATTCTGTAACCTAAAGCACAACAGAAATACAAGCTACTGTTATTAATAACAACAGCAATGATAGTAGCTATGGATCCGGCCTCTCTTGCCAACCAGTCACTTTTCCCAACAACACCCTCCCTCCAAGACAATGGCTAGGTAAAAAGTACCACTGGCTTCTGGCTCCGTTACTTCCTTTGTGACAATCCCCTTCTCGGGGCCTCAATTCTGTGGTTCCTAAAATAATGGGGTTTGGGACTAAATGGCCCCTGAGCTCCAAATTGATATGATTCTACACATCCCCTAGACCAAGGGACCCCCTTTGGACAGCCTGGGGAAACTGATTAATTCTTTCCCTGAATTTGTTTTTAAAAATTCATAATTTCAGTTAGAGGCTAGTGGAAATGAAAATGAATTGCATTTTTCCCATCCAAGTTCACAGATGGTTGTTTGAGAGCTCCTGCTCTAGGATCCTGACGCCATCTCTTCTATTCGGTCCCATTTTCCAGGGAGAAGCACTGAGGCCCTCCCCCAACGTCGGCCACTAAGCCCTACGGCCTTCCCCATTTCCCCTTCCCCCAGTTTCACTCACCACGGTCTTCATTCTTTAACCTCTTAGCCGCGGCAGCTCTTCCTTTCCCAGGGAGACAATCGGCCTGCAAGGGAGCCCGGGGGGAAATTGGTGCTCAGTGGCCACGCCCCCGCCTTCTGGGGGCCGGAGCAGGGTCTGGGCTTCGGGGAGGTGCACGGTGGAGGTGGGGGGGGGTTCTTCTCAAGGGGCCCGGGGCTGCTCCACCACCCGCTTTGAAGCAGGATGGATGAAGAGCGCGGGATGAAGGGCGGGTCCAGGAGCAAGGCGGACCGGAAAGGCAAAAGAGGGGGAACCTAGCTCTAGCCGCCCCCCTCCGCCCCGGCCCATCTGTTCCCCTTGGCCCCCTGGAGCGTTCCCCACCCCATCTGGAGTTCTCTGCCTGTCAGAAGAGAGGTCACCTCCCCCCCCCAGGAGGAGGGACCGCGGTCCCCATCTCCATCTCTATCCCGTGCAGGCGCATACCCGACTGGGCGGCGGGGGCAGAAGCAGGGCGGCTCGCCTGCCGCTCCGCATCGGCTCCTGGGCGCTGTTCCATCTCCGGGGCCACTCCGCAGGCGGGGGGAGGTGTCCTCGGGGCCCAGGGGGCCGCGGGAGCGGAGAGCCGAGGAACCGGGGCCTGCCGCGGCTCCGAGACGAGGAAGGGTGGAAAGAGACCGGGTCCCGCGAGGGCTCCGCCCCGCCCCCGGCTCCCGCCCCCGGGGTCCTTCCTCCCTCTCCCCCGCCCCCAGCGCGTCTCGGCTGTGAGACCTTGGGCAAGTCGCTTTACCTCTCCGGGCCTCTCATTCCTCCTCTGGATCGTAAACATCCCGCGGCTCGCTGAACAATTGTGAGGTCACCGGCCCGGCGGGCCCAGCCCGCCGCCATCCGGTCCGGTTTCCTGAGGCTCTGCCCCGCCTATCTCCAACTCCCCTCCCCTCCTTTCCTCTCATCCCCTCCCCTCCTGAGCTAGCGGGGCAGGAAGCTGAGGATGCTCGGTGTCTACTGCAGCCCGCCCCTGAGCATCGCCGCCCGCCTCCACCCCGCTGCAAGTGGCTTCTGCAGCCAGCCCCTTCCCCTCCCCCACACCCCTCATGGAGGGCACGGCTAGAGGTCTCTGCATTTCCTGTTTCGGAGGCCCGGTTGGGCATTACTTCAGGCCGTCTTACAGTCCCTCGGCCCACGCCGTGTCCCCACTGTGCCCCGGGCCCCGCACTGGTAGCCCGCAGAGGGGCCAGAGGTGCCCCCTGCCCCCCCAATACCTTCTCTGGGCCCAGGGGAACCCACTACAGAGCAGCAGGGAAACTTGGGGTCACTCACTGCAGAGAAAAACCCTCAAGCTAAGGCTAGGGAGCTGGTGGGGCTGGCAGCCTCCAGAGAGCCTCATCCTTTCCCCACATCACAGTGAGCTATCAGTGCTTCAGTCCTAAGACCCCTTTGGCCAAGGACAAAGGGTTTCACCACTTCCTTCCCCTGCTCATTTGACCATAAGGAAACTGAGGCAAATGGGCTCAGGTGACTTGTCCAAGGACACACAGTTCAGGCCTGTCTTGAGGTCGAATTTGAACTGGGGACTTGGCTGACTCCAGGCCCGAATCTATGCACTTCCCGGCTTAGGGGCCTACCTTCTCCCTCTCTTTAAGCAAAGCAGGAACCATTATCACCATCTTACAGATAGGGAAAATGAGACCAAGATATCCTGCTGCTTCTCCTAGACAGAGTCAGTCAGACTGCCCTGGGCAGGGCTTTGCCAGCTCTGCCCCTCACCGAGGCTGAATCCCCCTGGATATAACTGGTCTTCTCCCCAGACTCCACCAGGGATTGGGGAAAGCAGGCCAAGCCACTTGTGACTTTCAGCACAGACTACTCTGCTTCCTTCTAAGGCATAGAATCCCTGGCAAGGTGACCATTTAGTCCAACACCCTCATGGTACAAATCAACTGAAGCCTAGGGAAGAATGATCATGTGCCTAGATCATCCAGAGTTGATGGCCATTCAACAATTTATCCTAATAAGAGCTTACATTACTTTTTTAAATGTGAATGATAACTATATATTGTACATAAAAGATTTTCAGTTTCATGTGCAGTCATTATTTTATACTGTGTTATAGAAATACTTGTTTTATTCCATAAATTAAAAATAATTTGAAAAAGAGAAATAAATGAGACATTTTAAAATGAAACATTTTTTAAAAAAGAAAAGAGAATGGAAGTGGGGAGAAAATAATCTTTCTAAAACAACGTGAGATGAGATAGAATGCTGAAGAGCTTACATTTCCATAGCACTTTTAGATTTACAAAGTGATCTTGATAATTTTTTGAGGTCCATAGTGTTATTCATAGATTGCTATGTGACTTGCCACAGGCAGGTAGGTAAGGACCGAATGAGACTCAAACGCAAGTTTTTCCAATATTTCATATATTCTTTCCAGTCGGCACAAATCTTTTTAATATTCTCTCTTAAAGTAGTCTTGAAACCATGTCACAGGAGATTTGTTTGAAGGCATTAGGGCTGTTTAGACTGGAGAAGAGCCAAGTTAGGCTACTTGTTGCTGTGGCAAGAACCAGGCATTGACTTCTCTCTGAATGCCTATTCTGGTGGACCCGTGTGACTTTGGCCATATTTCACCCCTCCAGGCCTCAGTTTTATAGGATCATAGATTTAGAACTAGAAGAGATCTTAGAGAACATCAATGCTAACTCTCCTCCCATCTTTATTTTATAAATTGAGGAAATTGAGACTAAAATAAAGTGAGCTTGCCCAGGATCACATAGTAACAGTAAAAAGTAGGTTTTGAATTCAGGTCTTCTTAACTCCAAACCTAGCCCTCTATCCACATTTTTAACTAACTTGTAAAATGAGAGGGTGGGACAAAATAATCTCTAGGGTCTCTTCTGCCTCCATCTCAGACCATTCCCTTACCAAATAGACCCCTGCTACTCCATTGCTCAGTTCCCACCAAGCCCACTGTCACCTGGATGCTGACTCCATCTCCCTATTGTTGCTAGAGGTATCCCATTGAACCTACTATCTTCTTGAAAGAGACCATTTGCCCTATTTCCTAAGATCCCCAGAGCCTTCCCATCAGCTCTGATACTCTCTGCCTAATACTATTTGGTCTTTCTGTC
>JAJPUD010003809.1:171645-224860 GCA_023553655.1 Myrmecobius fasciatus
GACTAATAGTTACTCACATTTCCAGTCAAGTCTCTTCCTCTTTCCAGAAGTTTCTCATTTCCTTCTGCCCAGATTACTTTTCAGCCATTCACAGGCTCTCTGAGTCAAAAAAGCACCATCTCAGTCTACTCTATGTGGGAATGAGAATCCTTTCCATAAAATAGCTCCCCCAAAGCTCCACTGATGGTCCCCCAAAGCTCCAAAGCTCCACTGAAGATCTCCCTCCAGTAAGGGGGACTCCCCTGTCTCTTGAAGCAGCCCATTCATTCCACTTTGGAATGGATCTAATACTCATTAATGCTTTTTCCCTGATATCAAACCTAAATGATGTTCTCTGCAACTCCTCCTACTTTCTGCTGTCAAATAGGACTATTCTAATCCTCTCTGTAGCAATTCTTCAAATACCTGAAGATAGTGTTCATGCTCCTTCAAGTTTTTCTGCTCTTAGCTAAACATCCCTAGTTCCTTCAGCTGATCCTTCTTACTTGGCAGGAGTCTTACATTCTTTACCATTCTGGTTCTCCTTCCAAAAATATGACATCTACAAGTGAATACAATACTCCAGATATGATGTCTAGAATGAGGACCCATGACTTATACCCTGGGCACGCTACCTCTCTTAACCAAGATCACATAAATTTTGGGGGCTACCATAGCTTACTCTGGTCAGTCCAGATATATTATGCTTGGGGCATTTCCAGGAGTATACTCCTCAAAATAAAGTTGTGTGTTAGAACCAGCAGGAAGCTTAACAAAGAAGATTGAGAGTATTTACACCTTGAAAATCAGCAAATGCTACAAATCTGGGCTTGATCTATTGTGTTGCTGCTTACCTAGATTTAAGAAAATGATGAAGACTGGCAGCTAGGCCGATCAGTAGATACAGCACCAGCCATGGAGTCAGGAAGTCCTGAGTTCCAATGTGACTTTAGACTATGTTCCTTAGCAAGTTCCTTGACCCTAACAATTCATTAACTCAAGGGAAAAAAATCAAAGAAGTGACAGAGGAAATATTAATGATATAGATGAAAGTGTATCTTATGTATTCTTTTTCTCAGGAATCTGGTTGTTAAACAACCAGTACACCCCGATACAGATTTTCTTTGAAATATTCATCATATTCTAAGTAAAACATACCCATCTGTTTCAGATCATTCTTATATAGCTGAATCCTAAGACTTCAATCACTAATGAAATAGCTCAGTGGATCAGGTGCTGGAAATGAAATTAAGATCTGAATTAAAATCTAGCTTCAAACATTTATTAGCTGTGTGGTCCTGGGCAAGCCATATTTATCTCTATCTGCTTGTTTCCCCATCTGTAAAGTGGGCATAATAATAGCTCTGTCTTCTAGGGTCATTGTGAGAATCAAATGATACAACATATGTAAAGTACTTTGCACGTCTAAAAGTACTATAAAAATGCCTATTATTTTAAATTCAAGTCCCCCTCAAGAAAATCCCACCAAGGGCTAGAAACTGGAAATTGAATAGATGTCCTTCAATTGGAGAATGGCTGAATAAATTATGGTATATGAATATTATGGAATATTATTGTTCTGTAAGAAATGACCAACAAGATGATTTCAGAGAGGCCTGGAGAGACTTGCATGAACTGATGCTGAGTGAAATGAGCAGAACCAGGAGATCATTATACACGGCAACAACAGTACTATATGACGATCAATTCTGATGGACATGGCTCTCTTCAACAATGAAATGTTTCAAACCACCTCCAATTGTTCACTGAAGAAAGCCATATACACCCAGAGAGAGGGATGTGAAATGTGGACCACAACATAACATTCTCATACTCCTTGATTGATGTTCGCTTACATTGTGTTTCCTTTATCTGATATATCGTTTGTGTAGACAAGATTTTTCTCGCACAACAATGACAAGTTTGGAAATATGTATACATATATTCGATTTGCCAATATTTTAACATAATTAACATGTAGTGGATATCCTGCCATCTAGGGGAGGGGTGGGGAGTAGGGGGAAAAATTTGTAACGGAAAGCTATGTAAGGGTTATTGTTGAAGAATTACCCACACATATGTTATGCAAATAAAATAAAATAAATTTAAAAAAAAAAGAAAATCCCACCAAGGCAAGAGATTTCAGATTCACAGATTGAGAAATCTCAAAAATTCTTTTCTAAATGTGAAGAAATAAGTAACTAAGTAACCACAATGGAAGATGCAGCAGAGATTAATGAAAAATGGTCTGGGTTCACATCCAGGGAGAGTCTTATTATGATTGAGATTCTGTTTCTTCACCTCTAAAAGATAATAATACTTGTATTACTTAGTTCACTAGGCTATCTAATCAGCAAACATTTACTAAATAGCTACTGTGCACTGGGGTCATAAAGATAAAAATGAAACTATCTTCTTCAAACACTTTATATTTGATTAGAGAAAAGAATTCGGATTCACTATAACTAAATGCCAACTACACACAGTAATTAAATAGTAATTTCAGGGGAGCACTGACAGAAGTGGGCATTTGAACTGAACTGAGAAGGAAGTTATGGATTCTAGGAGGTAGAGATGAGTACAGAATGCATTCTGAGCATAGGGCGATACATGAGCAAAGGCAGGGAGCTAGGAGATAACATGCCATGTATTGAGAAGAACCAGTCAGGCAGTCTGGTCTAACTGTAGAATGGGCAAAATGGTTTCTTTTCTGTCTCCAAAGTTATGGATGATTTCTTAGTTGCCAAATCCAGTGGGCTTTTCTCAGTCCTCATCCTCATTACATTGAGTAATGGGATTGATTGAACATGGAGAGGGAGATGGAGCCAAATTGTGAGGGGTTTTGGATGACCAACAAGAGTTTATATTTTATTTCTAAGAGGCAATATGGACTCACTGAAGCTTTTTGAACAGAAGAGGGAGACAGTCAGACCTGTGAATTGGGAATCTCAATTTGACAGCTGTGTGGAGAGAGAGGCAAGGAGAGCAATTAGGAAGTAATTGCAATAGTCCAGGACAGAGGAAGAGGCCCTGAACAGAGTGGTAGTGGGGAGGGCAAAGAGAAAGGGACAGATTCAAGAGATGGCTCAGAGGTGAAGCTGACGAGACTAAACAACGGTGTGGGAATGGCCCAAGGAGCTGAAGACAGCACAGAGGCTGTGAACTTGGGTGACTGGAAGGATGGAAGTACATTTGGCTGAAATGAGGAAATTAGGAAAAAAGGTAGATTGGAATGGAGAGGTAATAGTCCAATCTTAGACATGTGAAATTTGAGATGTCTAAAGGATATCCACTGGGAAATGGCCAATAAGCAACTGGTAGAATGATCCCATCAGAGAGAGAGATAGAGAACAAAGAGACAGAGACAGAGATAGGAGACAAAGACAGAGAAACATAGAGACAGAGATACAGAAAGACAGGGAGAGACAGAGAGAGATAGAGAGATGGGAAAGACAGAGACAGGGAGAGAGACACAGAGACAGAGACAGAGAGAGGAGACAGGCAGAGACAGACACAGGAAACAGAGGCAGAGAGAGATACAGAGAGAGATGGGAGAGACAGAGACAGAGAGACAGGGAGAGACAGAGAGAGGGAGAGAAAAAGACAGACAGACAGAGGAGATAAGGAGACAGAGAGACAGAGACAGACAGAGATAGAGACCGAGAGAATGGCCCTGCAAAGAATCTTGAGGTACATCCTTCCTATGGAGTAGGGACATGAAATATGATCCTTATATTTGCCTCTTAGAATCCCTAGTTTCTTTCAAGAATCATCTCAGATATTGTCTTCTACATAAAGCACCCTGTTCTACACAAACACTCTGACTCTTTGCTGGAGTCTTCCCCGTCAATATTGATAATACAAGCATACTTATATATGTACACACACACACACACACACACACACACACACACACACACATATATATATATATATATATATATAACATAGATGTTTTCATGTCTCTTCCAATATAGTATAAACTTCTTAAGAATAGGAACTATTCATTTTACTCTTGTGCTTAGTGATTGTCCTTTGTTCTCAAAGAGGACCACAATGATATTACTATGTAAGAATCTAGTTACAATTAATCTGACATTGGTTGATCAGACCAATAACAGGCTTGAAATGCTCTACCATAAGTCAAGCACAAATAGTCCATGTGAACATTTGAGGTGAATTCTCTAAATTTACAAATCTTGAGTTTCTTTTGAGCTATTTCAACTCTGCACAGTGCTTATAGTTCTGTACAATGATTGGCATATCATAAGTCAAATGCTTATGGATTGATTGATCCAACAAAAAGAAAGAGAACAAGAGTGAGCAATGTTCCAAAAACTGAGGGAGAAAAAAATTTACAGGAGAGGGGAGTCCATAGTGACAAAGACTGTAGAAAAAACAAGGAGGATTGAGAAATGCCAACTGGATTTGACAACTAAGAGATCACTGCAGACTTTGGAGACAGCAGGGAAGAAAGCACTTTGAAAATCTTGAAGCAGGAATTAGATGGGGGTTATTATGTTTTAGATAGGATTTAGGATTTCATCATTAGAAAAAAGTCCAAATGAGAAATCTCCTTGCATTTAGTACCTTCCACATCATGACTTTCCTCATTGAAGCTTTGCTATATCTTAGGTCAGCATAAGAAATTAAATGGGAATTTGTGGGGAATTTTGTAGAAGCCATAGATACACAAAGGCCAGCAGATAACACAGAAAGTTCAGAAACTCAGAATGCATGTATATATATGTATATATTGTGTATATATGCACATGCATGCACTATTGTATAATCACATATTTTACCTTTTTTTTTTTTCCAGAGGCAATTGGAGTTAAGTGACTTGCCCAGGGTCACACAGCTAGGGAAGAGTTAAGTGTCTGAGACCAAATTTGAACTCAGGGCCTCCCGACTTCAGGGCTGGTGCTCTATCCACTTCGCCACCTAGCTGCCTCTGGGAAAGGACACTTAGCTGCCCCCATATTTTATCTTTTAACACAATAACAATTCAGACTTTTCTGGTATGAAAGGAGAAACCAGAAAATTTAATGTGGGTTTTCTGCATGGGGGCACCATGCCCATATCATCTCTCTCATTGCCAAACCCACACCTACTCCCTCAATCTCCTGAATGTGCAAGGAATAACTATCTTCTCTTTATTTTATAATCTTTCTCTCATCAGCATCAGAATTAAATGGAGAGCTTAAATTAAGGAAATTAGTTTCCTTTTTTTTTTTTAAGCTGACCTATAACCCACTCTCTTTAATACAGCTTTTCTATTTGCAGGGCCCAGGTGGTAGTTTCTTTATAAACCACAATGAATAATATAACACCTGATGTAAGGCTGAAGTTCTACTTCAACATCTTGTCAAAGCTCATAGACAACCAGAGGTTTTCAAAAAGTAAACTACCAGAGCCCAAGTTCTGGAGGTCCTGCCAGGTGAGAGAAAGATGTAGACCAGTGGTGGACAACAGGTCTGTTGTCCCTGAAATACCTGGCCTGAATTTTCCAGGATGATCCTTCAGCATCACAGAGGGCTGCTCAAGTTGCAATATTGGGGAGGAGGGGGACTCTTGGTTTTCTCAGCCTAGCTTGGGGCAGTGACAATAGAAACAGGCATCAAGGAAAGCAATGAGTTTCTAGACATATCCATGCCACTCTGGAGTGACCCAGCTAGAGTCAGCCCCTTCATTGACAGACTATCTGAACTGTGTACAATCTTTGGTAACCAGTCTCCCACTGGCTGGTTGGTGAGGACTGCAGGTAGTACCTGGATGGCACAGCTCACTATGAGACTAGCACTGGCACTGGTGTCAGTATGTTCTCTTTCACCCTAGTTCCTTAATATTACTGCCACAGAAGGGATTAAGATCTTTTGGGGGACAAGGGAGGGTTTGTGCCAAGTGGAATTTTGACCAGAGTACTATAGGTTGGTATCTTCCCGCAGAACAGAGAGATTGTTATTGTTCAGTCATGTCTGACTCAGGGTTTTCTTGGCAAAAATGCTGCAGTGCTTTCCCATTTCCTTTTCCAGCTCATTTTACAAATAAGGAAACTGAGGCAAACACATAAGTGACTTGCTCAGGGTCACACAGCTAAAAGTATCTGAGACCAGATTTGAACTCAGGTGTTCTTGATTCCAGGTCCAAGGCTCCATCCACTGTGCCACCTGCTTCAGAATGGTAGGCTGTGGGAGGTCAAGGACTGTCTCATTTTTGTCTCTCTATCCCCGAATCTGACACATATTAAGTGCTTAATAAATGCCTGTTTATTGATCAACTAATCATAGTGATGAGGGTTTTTTGGACATAACAATTTGTAAAGACCGTTTACTGCATCAGAGAAAGGTTGCTAAATCACAGCACCCATCCCAAAGAAATGCCAGCTGCCTGATGTAATAAAACATTTGGTATATTGCTGCAAGCACCCACCCCTCAATTATCTCAAGGTACATTTATCTTCCAAGAGACAGAGGGAGCAATTATTATTTTCCCCACTTTACAGAAGGGGAAAACGAGGCCTCAGGCACTGAACAACTTGCTCAGGGGTACATAAGATGAGATCCAGATACCTTAATATGAATCCCCACCCAGCCTCTGTCCCCTTGGCTCCTTCTTCATAAAGAGTTCATGTTCATAACCACCCTCCAGCAAGAACTCCGTTCCCTGAACTCGGGGAAGTACTCTGGGCCCTCTCCCAAGGGGCACTTGCCATGTTGGTGGTTGGATAAGAGATAAAGGGGTTCCCCAAAAGTCGTTCTCTTGTCATGGACAACTCGGGCCCCTCCTTCAGACCGTGAGTAGGGAAGCGGGGGGTATGTGTTAAGCCCCTGAATTCTCTCCTACCCAGACCACAAAATCGTAGCGCTTGAATGAACTGTGAGTCTGTCTATTCAATCCAACACCCTCATATTACAGAGAAGAAAACCAAGGCCCAGATGAAGGAAGCATAGTAAATTAGAGGCAGAGATGGGGCTAGAAATGCTGGTATCCTAACGCTCAGTCCGGCGCTCTTCCCACTGCGTTGTTTCCTTCTCCGTAACCTGGGGTGTGTGAGAAGAATGAAATCCCCCAATGTCGGGAAGCTTCATCATTCCCAGCGCACAGTCCAGCCTGAAGGAAGCGGGTCTTTTGAGCCGAGGCCTCCCCCTGGTGGTGGAAGGGAGCATCCCAGGGAGGGCACGCCCTGGTCACACGGTGTGCGCGTCCACCCAATGGTAGAGACGGCTGGCGTAGTGCGCCGGGTTGACGGTGGAGAAGGACTGGGTGGGGTGCAGAAGGGACTTCCACAGGAACTCGAGGCGTTTGCGGAGATTGTAGACGGTGAAGAAGTCTATGATCCCTATGAAGTAGCGGTGCTCGGGGCCGTCCAGGGTGTGCAAGGCATTTTGGGCATCAGGCAGCAGCCGGCAGTTGTGGGCCAGCAGGTTGTAAGAGCCCCTCTTGTTCGAGGGGGAGATAGGGGGGTGGTTCTTCAGGTGCTTGGCCAGCTTTTCTGAAGCCATGTAAGGCACTGTGGAAGCCTCACCCCATGCCCCATGCACGGACCTGAGAAGAAAACGGGTTAGGTGGGGCAGCGGGGACCCGACCCCAGGAACTCCCCAGCGGGGTCACCCTGGGCTGCCAAGGGGGCATCGGCTCACCTGCTCCCCCAACTTCATCAAATGAGATAACTTTTGTTACACCTAGCGCTTCTGGCGCTTAATCCGGGCTTGCTCCTTCTCTCCCTCTCTCCTAGGAGACCTCGGTCCCTTTGTCAAGGAAGCCTTTGCCAAAGGTCCCTCCCCTCCCCCCGTCATGTCCTTTCTACTCTTCCTTTCCATTCTCTTACATCCATCTCATCTGCTCCATCCCCAGTCTTGACCCTAGAACTATAGAATCTCCAAGCTGGCCATATCCTCAAAAATCATCTAACCAATAGCAAAGCATCTCTTACAACTAATCAACCAGCCTCTACTTATAGATCTCCAGTAGTGGAGAACTCATTACCTCTCTAGGTAACTTTTTCTTAAAGTTCCTTAGAAAACATTTCCATTACAAAACACTTGAGTATTACTGTAGTCACAAGTCTTTTCTTTAACTTTTTATTTTGGGAGCTAGAAGGTGCAGAGAATGGAGCAACAGGGTAGTGGGTACCACATGGTCTCTCTGCATTGTCTTTCAAATCCTTCCTCTGATTCCCTTGTATTCTGCCCCCACCCTCAAATAATCACAACATTATAGTGGCAAGGGCAGTCACCTAGTCAAATCTATCTCTGAAAGGAATCCGCACCATAATATACCTGACAGTGTCTACCCACTCCCTGCATGGAGACTGCTAATAAGAGGAACCCACTATGTCCCAAGTAGCCCTTCCAATCAGCTCTCATCATTCAGAAGTATCCCTTCACATCAAACCCTAATTAGTTCTCATCATTCAGGAGTTCTCCTCACATCAAGCCTCAATTTGTCTTTTTGCAACTTCTACCCATTTTTCCTAGTTCTATTTTCTGGGGCCAAGTAGAGTATATCCAATCTAGTTTCTACATTCCAGCCCTTGAAATCCTTGATCCCAGCTACCACACCCCCTTTTCATCCCACTTATTCCCCAATCGTGCCTTTCTTCTCAAGATTTTCTCCTGAAGATTCTCCAAGGGGCTTACCTGGCTATACGAGTCAAGATATTCTTGCTTTGTTGCTTCTCGTCTGAGTGGAGCTTCTGAAAGGCTACCAAGAGGCTGTAGTCCAGAACGTTGAGGTCACGCAGGAAGGCTGTGTCCAGCTCTATCTGCTTGAGAAACCAGTTCCGGTGGGATCCTGTGGAAGTGGGTTAGGATCACAGAGCAGAGTGGGAAGTGTAGGTGAAGAGGAAGCATGGAACAGACCCTAGGCTGGGTCTCTGTGGGATATTTGGGACAAAGCAGAGGACAGGGAACAGACAGAGAAGGTAGAGAATTTATCAGCATCTCACTGGGGTCAACTTTAGGCCCAGAATGGAGATTTTGCCACTGTTTTCTCTTCAACTGCAGCCTTCTGCCATAGTGGTGGGGAAAGAGTTACCCTCACTGGTATCTGATAGCTCTGACCCACTACCCTGCCAAGCAGAACTGGGCTCCTATCAGGGTTGAGAGACTGAGGAATGGGCAAGAGATACTCGAGTATTAAGTGGGGAGTGCCCTAGAAGCAGCTCCTAGAACAGGGGCTGGCTCACCCAGGGAGATGGTGTGTCCCTCAAAGTTGAGATCCTTTAGCACCAGGATAATTGGGCTGTTCTCAGGAAGAGGTTCTGTCCAGCGGCTCACTTGGCACCCCTTAATGTCATACCTGATCAAGTCAGGGGATGGAAAGAGGAAGGAAAGGAAGGAAGAAAGTGGGAGAGGGAGGGAGAGAAGGTAGAAAGAAGGGAAGGAGAGAAGGAAGGAAGGAAAGAAAAAGAAGGAAGGAGGGAACAGAGAGGGATGGGATAGGAAGGGAGAGAGGAAAGGATGGAGAAAGGGAGAGAGGGAGAAAAGGAACATTTATTAGGTGATGACTGTGCCAGGCACTGTGACAAATATGATAAGGTAAGTGAGTCCCAGAGAGAGAGAGAGGGTGGGCAACTTAAAGTGTTCAGTGAACACTTCACAGAGACTCTGAAACAGTGACTCCCCTTCATATAATCCTTCAGGGAGTCTGGCTAACAGCAAAGGCAAGAAAAAAAGCTCCAGGGGGAACCAAGGTGTTTCCTTCTTTGTTTCACTCCCAACAAACACAGCCTGTCACAAGTCTGTCTTAGACCCACTCGAGATGCTCAGTCAAGCTTGGTGAATGACTAATACTCCCAGTCTGTTCACAGAGTTGTGTAATTAATTAAGCACCTTCCCAGCCCTCACTTCATTTTATCCTCAAGATGGTACTATGAAAGAGGAGGGAGTACCATTACCATTTGATCATTGGGGAACCTGAGGTGAAGAGAAGCTGATTTACCAGAGGTCACCTGATAATGAAGTGGCAGAAGGAATATTCTAATCCAGGTTTTCCCACTTTTGTTCTATCTAATTTTGTCACCTCTGCCTCTTATCTTCCCTGGCTTCCTTCTAGACTGAGCTTTTATTTTAAAATCTTACCTTCTGCAGGAGGCCTTTCTGGGTCCCCTCAGCTGCTAGCACCTTTTCCTCTTCCATTACTCTCCTTCTACTCTGTTATTTACCTATTTTCTCCTCAGGTGAGCTCTTTGAGGGCAGAGGCTTTGACTGCTTTGTCTTTATACCCTCAATACTTAGCACAGTGCCTGGCACAAATAAGTGCTTAATAAATGCTTGACTGGCTGACATCCTGCTGCCATATTTAGAATCTCTGATTTCCTTCTCTTTAAAATGAAGGAAATTCTACATATAACTAAAAGGTTCAACTAAATGATTTGTAGGGAGGGTCTCTTTGAGCTCTAATATTTCTGTGTTCTTAGGTTTCCCCCAGCTGGGACATTGTGGGACCATTTTAGGCAGTATAGCTCAGTGGAAGAATGCTGGGCCAGGACTTGTGAGATCCAAGATCCATTTGGAGCTTTGACACTGTAAGGCCAAGGACAGGTCATTTAACCTCTCTAGGCCTCAATTTACTCATTTGGAATATGCATGCAACAAAACTTGCACTCTCTACCTCACAGGATTATTGTAAAGAAAATATTTTTTTTTTAACTCTGAAAGTATGACAAATGTGAATGGCTAATACCAAGTACTTCAAATGTCCCTTTCGTGGGGGGCACGGCTGATACGCTTATGGAGCTGATACACAGCCCTGTCTCCCAACCAACCTTTCAGAAATTCGCTCATCGGGGTAGAAGACACTCTGCATGACGATGAAGTATTTCTGGATGAAGGAGAAAGAAAAAAAGAGTCATCTTCTGCCCTCTTCTTTGTATTCAGAACCCCCCATGCCCTAAACATCCCCTACCTTCTTTTCCTGGGCCACTTTGATGCTGTGGATCCCTAGGAGGAAAGAGAGAGAAAGGTCAAAAGAGGAAGGGAAAATGGGGAGATAGGGAGCCCACACTATATCCCCCTGCAACATCACCCTCAGGCAGGCCTGGCTCCTACCCAGAAACTTGACAAGCAGGGAATGGGGGTATTCGTGGAGGTGATGAATGTAGAGGGCCAGTTTGGAGAGCAGGAATTGGATCTCTCGCTTTTCTTGGGTCTTCAGGAAGAACCGCTTGTCATTCCTGGGATAGGGGAAGAGACCAAAAAGAGTTAAAGGATCAGGCTCAGACCCAGTCAGGAGGGTGGGCCAGCTCACTCTCCAGGAACTTGTTCTCTCTCTCTCTCTCTCTCTCTCTCTCTCTCTCTCTCTCTCTCTCTTCCTCTCCCTCTCTCTCTCTTCCTCTCCCTCTCTCTCTTCTCATTCTGGCTTTCTGTCTCACTCTCTCTCCCCCCTTTTCTCTCTCTCTTCTCTCCCCTTCTCCTTTTTTCTCTCTCTCTTATCTCTTTTCCTTTGCTCTCTTTCCTTTTTTTTCTTTCCTCCTCTCTTCTTTCTCTTTCCCCGCTTCTCTCTTTTCTCTCTCCTCTCTTCCTCGCTCTCTCTCTCCCCTTTTCTTTTTCTCTCTTTTTCTCCTTTCTTCCTCTCTCCCCCCTTTTCTCTTCTTTCCCTCTCCTTCTCCTTTTCTCTCTCCTCTCTCTCTCGTGTCTCTATTTCTGTCTTTGTCTCCCTCCTCTTTCTCTTTCCTTCTCTTTTGTTCTCTCCTCTTTATTCCCCTTTCACAGACATACACACAAACATGCTACTC
This sequence comes from Myrmecobius fasciatus, assembly GCA_023553655.1. Taxonomy (NCBI): domain Eukaryota; kingdom Metazoa; phylum Chordata; class Mammalia; order Dasyuromorphia; family Myrmecobiidae; genus Myrmecobius; species Myrmecobius fasciatus. The sequence continues at coordinate 183,365 of JAJPUD010003809.1, forward strand.
ACATTCACACACACATTCAAACATGCCAGTTACATTCTCTCTTTCTCTGTCTCTCTTGGCTCCCTTCTCCCTCTCTCTGTTTCTGTCTCTTCTTTTTCTCTGTTTCTTTCCCTCCATCCTCCCTCTCTCCCTCTTTCCACCACTTTCTGACCACCCTAATCCCTAGATTTCCTTTAATTTCAGTCCAGGCCCTCTTCCCTTACCCCTGATCCTCTATACAAAGGGTCTCTGGGCTACAACTCCTCCCAGATCTCCGTTACTCACAACCCTGTTCTCCTATGGAAGGAGTTCCACAAATGTGGAACAAGGCAGCACACGGACGATCCAGGGCTCCTGTGCCCACCCTGGCTGATTCCCACTACCTATCTTTCCTTGGGACCCCCTTTCCTCATCCTGCCCCACCCCTTGATGTGATACTCACGTCAGGAAGAAGTTTGCTTTGCTCTTGGAGTTACTGATGAACTGTAGGAAGCAGCTTCTGGAGCTCAAGGAGTTCTGGTAATCCTTTTCTGCCAGACCCAGAAAGTGTCGAAGGTGGGCAAAGACAGGACCTGCCATGGTGTCCATTTCAAAGTCCTGAGGGGGGAGGGCCAATGAAATAACATAGCAGGGAATGGGAGGAAAGGACAGGAGACCTCTGGGATTATCTTCCATCCCCCACTCAGAGCCTGTCTGTCAAGAATGGATAGATATCACCTTGTACAGCTTAGCCTAATAATATCAATAATGATAATATTAGGTAGCATTTGCATATCACTTTGAGATTTACAAAGCACCTTACAAATATTCTCCCATATGATCTTCACAATAAGGATAGGAAGTAAAGGCTATTATTATTTCCATTTTACAGTTGAAGAAACTGAGGCAGACAGATTAAGTGACCTGCCCGGAGTCACCCAGCTAGAAAGGATCTGAGGACAGATTTATGATACTGACTGTATGACCTTGTGCCCCAAGCAACTTTCTATAATTATAGGCAGGAAAGATGCCAACTTTCATTGTAGAATGCCCTTGCCTTGAGCTCCCTAAACCAATGATATCATGTCTCTCTCTTTTTACAGATGTATTTGTGTATGTGTTGTACACCAAAGAAAGGAAGCTCCCTGAGAACAGGCACTCGATATTTTTTCTTTGTTTTTCCAGCACCCCCTATACCTGGTATATAAAGGTTGCTTATAAATGATTGCTGATTGATAAATACATGTGAAATGCATGAAAATATAAGCATGTGTATTTATGGAGCAAAATACTGAGTATACTATATGGGTTTAGTTTATTACCATGCACATATTATGTGAGAGTTTGTGAAATTTCAGGTCTGAATAAATGGGATTTTTGTTGGTTTTTTTGTTTTGTTTTGTTTTGTTTTGATGAAAACTCCACAGAAGGAATGGGGGTGGGGGTAGGGAGGGTGATACAAGCAGATAAAGTACTTTGCCTGGAATCAGGAAGGCCTAAATTCAAATAGGGCCTCAATAGCTATGGGCAAGTAAATCACTTAATCTCAGTCTGCCTCTGTTTCACCAACAGTAAAATGTGAATAAAAATAGCACCTATTACTTAGGATTATGAGGAGGATGAAATAAGGGGAAAATTGTTAAGTGCCTGGCACAGAATAAGTCATATATAGTTATTACTGTTATTATAACATGAAGTGATATTTGTAAAGTGCTTAGCACAGTGGCTGGCACATAGAAGACATTAAATGCTTCTTTCCCCTTTCTTATCTTGGCACATCACATCATCAAACACATTCATAAAATATCTACATCGTGTGAACATGCATAATGTATATGTGATATAAATGTGGACTGGTACAAAGTACAATTGTGTGTTCTTGGGATGGCTCCTACAATATATGGGTAGGAGAGAACATGGGCACATTTGCAAACACATATATATATCATGGGGAGGGAGAGAGAGAATAGTGTATCTGAGGTGACACAGGTTGGAAATTAAACAGAGAAGTATTTAGGCCAAGGGGAAAGGCCAAGGTCCAGAGATCTGTCAGGAGGGTTTCCCCTATAACCCAGCTCTAACAGTACTCATCTTTCCTCTGACAGGGCTTTAGGGTTTAAATACAGTTTTTCCATTCATTACAAAACTTGGTCTTCCCAACAATCTATAAGAGAGACAGGACAGGGATTATTATGACCATTTGAAAAACAATAAAATTGAGGCGGCCTGGCCTGAGGTAAAATGATTTGTCCAGAGTTATTTCCAAGGTTTTTCTCCAGTTCTCCAACTCTCCAGGTTTAAATCTGTGGCCAAGGCAGTGCTAGAGGCACCCCTCCCCCAATTCCCCCAGCAAGGATTCCTGAGGTTCCTACCTCGTGGGACTGGGTCACTACAGATGAATAATCTTCCTCCTTTAGGGGTTGCTGGAGGGGAAAGACAGATAAAGATTTAGGTGAAATTCTCTCTGGCTGCATCCTCTGAGGAGTTTCCCACAATCAACTCAATCAATGGCGGGTAGGGAGAAAACTCTGCCTCCTGGGGTGGCCTACAGCTAATTGGTGGTCCTCAGGATCTAGCCTCTCCTACTTTCCCCTCCAACAACTTTTCCTAGCTCTCTCCTCCACTTTCTTCCTCTTCTCTTCCAGCAGTCCTAGGAAAGGACAATTTCTCTCCCATGCTGCCTCATCAAAATGCCCAGCTCAGCTTCTGCGCTAACTTTGAGCTCTGGGATTTGCTGAGCACGCTCTGGCAGAAGCCAGAGGGATGGGACACAGTTGGTTTTTCTGGTGGGCAGAGGGCAGGGGCAGGCTCAAGGTGGGAGCGCACATATGTTTTTTATTCAAAGAATCACAGACTTTTGCAATTGGGGATGCTGGCACTAGAATGGATCCTTGAGACCCTCTAAATCTGGGTCTGACCTCCTTTTACAGATGAGGAAATTTCGATTTGGGAAAAGGAAGGGATTTTCCAACAAGTAAACAGCAGAGCAGGGGCTGGAACCCAAGCTCCACTGGCACCAGGTCTTTGCGCTGCTATCTCCCCATTGAGTGACACCCCAAAGCAGGTCCTCTTCACAAGCTGGCTCACCCTGGAAGGATGGTCGATGGAGACCTGGATGGCATGGTGAAGCCCTGCCTTAATCATGCACGTCAGCTTATAGTGCTCATGTCCGGAGTCGATCTCAAAAAGGCCAAGTAATTTCCATCTCTCTCTTATTCGCCACAGGAATCGACGAAACAGATTGTCCCCTTGAGTGTTGTTTGGTTGAGTAGACCTGTTGTTGGAGTTATCCTCCTGTGGGCAGGCACAGGGATAGGCCTGAAGGAGGGAGAGAGAGTTAAGGTATAGCAAACATAGAGTGATGGGTTTTATTTCAGAGTATGGACACGAAGGAGAGCATGCTGTCCTGAGGGCCAGTGCTCGCGCATGTCACCACCTTCCACCAGCCCAGTGCCACAGCTCCTCCAACCCCCTTGACCAGATAGTCCCAAGCCCAATAAGTTCCCCCCATTGGTCACCTCTGGGACACGCTTTAGATACTCTGTGATTGGAGATGACCATTTTCGAGCCCCTTGCCCCTCCGTGGCTGCCTTCCTCACCTGGCGAACTTTTGAGAGTTTGGGCTGGAATTCCCTGGGAGTTGGCCACCTTCGTCCTAAAGATGGTTGTACCTGTCTAGAGAAGACTCCGAGCGCCAGGGTCTTATACAAAATGAAGGGGAGGGTTTGTGAAAACTCAGGTTAACAACTGCCCTTTACCCATACACACACATTTTGTGGAACCTGTATTAGGTGCCAGAGTTGCTCTGGGGTATGCCTCCTAGGCCAAGGACGAGTCAGCCCTCCTGAGGAGGAGCACGCGCAGGGACAGGGGCACAAGCCAGGCTCGGCTATTGGGGTCACTCTTGGGCTGAGGGGGGTGGGGTGGGCTGAGGGACAAGGATAGGTTAGGAGACTAAGGGACTGGACCCTATGTGTAGAAGACAGGAATAAAAGGCTGCACTGCATTCACAGGGGTCAGGGATACAGGGTGGGCTCGGACCCATTCATCTATCACGCCCGGGATTTCCCCAGGTACACAGCTCTCATGCATGTCTACAAGAGTCATGGATAAGGCGTGTTAAATGCCCCTTCGAAGCCCGTGCACCGTCCCAGGAAGAGCAAACCCTACACACAGAAAACCCAGGATGCCCGCACATGCTAGTGTGTGCCCTGCACGCCGCGGGTGTCAGAGAAGACTACATGTCCCAGAGCCCCCTCCCCACACACAAGAGCCCCCGCGAGGATGTGCAGGGGCATAGCCAGCCCAGCCCAGCCAGCCCCGGGGGCCCACGAGCCCCGGAGCCCGGGTTGGCCGCAATGCATCCAGCCAGCCGGGCCCCCGGTGCGTCCCCCCCGACCTACCTCATAGTGCTCCAAGGGCCTCTCCGCCATCGCCCCCCGAGGCAGCTGCTCGAGAGCCCCGCCTCCCGGCCTCGCCCGAATCCTTTGTCCCGCCCCTTGGCCCACAGGCCCCACCCCCATCTCCCATCTCCAGCTTCTCCACCACACCGCCTCGGGCTGGATATTCCCAGCCTCGTTCTGCGCAACCGCGCCGGATTGGCTGGCTGGGGAAACGGACTGCTGGTGATAGGGATGGAGGTGGGCAAAAGCTCGGAAGCCGGATGCCTGGCTTTCCTCCTGTTCCCTGGGTGCTGGATCGGGAATCCAAAGATCTGGCTTGGACTCCTGGGTCCTTCTTGTATCAGCTGCTTGACCTTGTTCTCGTCTCATCATTTTCCTGGGCCTTATTTTCCCAAACCGTCCCTTCTACCTGGTTAAATGATAGGTCTCATAAGATTAAAAACCTAGAGCTGGGAGAGTTCCGATAGGCCATTTAGTCCTATCCTCCCCGTCATTTTACAGACAAGGAAAACGAATTCCAGGGAGGTCACGGAGGATGTAAATGGCGAAGCTGGGGCCTGGATTCGGGGCACCTGACCAGATTCAAGTCGACCTTTTCCCACACCATGGGGCTAAACACCTTGACTTAGCTCCTCCCATGGCCGATATTTGAAGATTCCAGGGTACTGAGGTGTTTCCTCCCTCTCCTTCCCCCCTTGCCTCCGCCTCCCTCTCCCCCCACGCTAGAGTTCCCGGCTCAGGACCACGGGCTCAAGACTGCCCCTTGTGGAGTTGTGGGAAATACTCAAAGAGCCTTGGGGGGAGGGGAATAAATTCTGTAATTTGCGCCTCATCCCAGGAACCCGAGGGTCCGGAAGTAAATGGAGCGTATGGGAAGCCGAAGATGTCAAATTCTGACGGCCAAGGGTCATTTGGTCAAATTTAAAATGATGCTGCAGAGACCAACACCATTTTTAGGAAGAGGGACTGAAGAGACTTTAGTAATATGGAAAGTCTACTCCTTATTTTACAGATGGAGCCTGAAGACCAGGGGAATTATGCTCCAGGAGCAAATTAGTGGCAGCTTTGGAGAGCTGAGGGAGTTCCACTTGTCTCCCTCTTCACTTCCCCTCCCTCCCCCCGCAGGCTGGGCACACATTGGTAAATAGCCAAAGGATGTCAACAAGCAATTTTCAGAACTCTAAGCTATTAGCAATCACATAAAAAGATGCTCTAAATCAATAACAATTGGACACATGAAAATTAAAAACTATTCTGCTGTTCCACTTCACACACATCAGAAGGGCACATTTGATTAAAAAAAAGTAAAGTAAGAGGGGCAGCTAGATGGCACAGTGGATAGAGCACCAGCCTTGAAATCAGGAGGACCTGAATTGAAATGTGGACTCAAGACACTTGTGTCCTAGCTGTGTGACCCTGGGCAAGTCATTTAACCTCAATTGCCTGGGGGGGGGGGAACCAACAGCAACAACAAAATAAAGTAACAAATGCTACAGGGGCTGTGGGAAAAAAATGGAATATTAATATGTTGATTGAACACAAGGACCAACCATGATTCCAGAGGTCTGGTGAGGAAGAAAGGTGCTGGATTTAAGATACAGAATGATACACATTTTTGGACATGGCCAATGCAGAAATTTATTTTTGATAAGCATATTTGTTGCAAGTGTTTGGTTTTCTTTCCTTCCATTGGGGTAGCAGAGATAAAAAATATTTAAGTCTTCTGAAAAGAATAATCTCCTTGAGGGCAGATATTTGTGTCCATATCACCAGTACTTAATAAAAGCTTATTGAAGTTTTGCAAAGTAATGAATCATTCCCAGTATCAGTTTTAATAACATATCATACATATGTACTCAAACATCTTTAACTGCATCTCTTGCTTCTTCTATCTCAATACAAAATTTGAAAATTTTTGTTTCTCAATTAATTGATTACTGAGGACTTCAGAATAGGAGTGGTTTTCCTTCCCATTGTATTATTTGCATGTGGAATTACTCAAAGCTGTTTTACATATATGTCAAGCATTGTTTTCATCATCTCAATAGTTGAAACTAACACCATTATTTCTAATAAATGAGGCTAAAAACAACAAAGGCTTATCAATTAATTGATTGCATTGAGTCCAGAGGACTCATGATGAAACATGCTTCCTCACCTCCTGAGAGAGGAGTGCAGAGACATACATTTTTTGGACATAACTAACTTGGGCATTTATTTTGCTTGAATAAATGTATTACCACTACTCTGTTTTTCTTCTTGTTTTTCAACTTGGAGAGAAAGTAGGCAGGAGAGAGGCCTGGTTTTAAAGTTCATTGAAAAAGATCATTAATGACTGAGACAGATGCGTATTAAATATTTATTGAAACACAGAGATGAAACTGGAAGCTCAGCAGCACAGGGGCTACAGTAGGGTGCAGGAACCACATGGAGGTCAGATGATACAGGGTATGACACAGCACACTGGACAAACAATATCTGTCAGGCCTTTATTCCTGGCAGTGCCAGTCAGTAGTTTGGTCCATAAAGTTTCTACAGTTTTCACAGCCTGAATTGAACATCTCCCTGTTTGGCCCCTTCACTGAGCTGGGGTCTGGTTTTGTTCCCAGGAAAATGAATTTAGGGCAGGGATTTGTCTAGTAGAGCCTGTACTCTGGGATGAGCCCAAGCTTGTGTCATTGTGAAAAAATGACTTTCCACCAAGCAAGAGGTAGAGAAGGGAAGGGATCTATAGGAATGTGAACAAAGGCTCATTGGCAGAGCTAGGAGGAATAGGAGAGAGAGAAGACAGCTGGTGTCTCACCCATAAAACTGGGAGAGGGGCAGAGGAAGAAGAGGTAGAATGCCTCCTCTTGCTCCTCCTATACAGCTGGATCCCAGGAGGAAGAAGGCAATCAGTCACAGATGGAACTCAATTCATGCCAGTCCCACAGGACCAAAATGTCCACTTTTCAGGGGCATCTGGGATGCTCCAGCTCCTCAGCTAGGTCCTGAGAGCAACACTGCACCCTGCCCCAGTCCATCCTGGTCTGAAAGGAGGGTAAGAACAGGGACAGAGGATCCTCTCTAACCTCTGCCCCCATGTCTCCTCTAAGCCTGCTAGGATGCAGCACACGGGGTCCAAGATCTGACCTCCAGATTCCTCCCCACGTCTGGCTGCGCCTCCTTCAATTTGTCTTCTTGGCTGGCTTCCGATTCTTTAACATCACGTAAGTGATGAATAGCCCTGGAATAGAAAGCCCACAAATGTACTTTCTCAAGCCAACGTCACCTGTGACTGACAGAAGGCAAGGACAAGGACAACAATGCAAGTGACTAACACTGAACAGTACCAACAGGAAAGCAGAAAGGACTTAGCTGTCCTGGAGGCTAGTTTCCCTCCCCTTTCCCTGAACACTCTTGGGGTAAGAAATTCACCACCTTCATATTCAGACAGCTTTAGACTTAAACTTTAGGTTTAAGTCACAGAGAGAGGGCCTGCAATGGACCTCTTGGTCTTCGGCAGAAACCATGGAGCATTCTCCTATCCTCCTTCAGCAGTACTTAGGAGGGGCAACCAGGACTGTTGCCAGTGCAATCCTGCCCACATGGTGGCAGAATGGTCCCTGTGTCTCTCGAAGTCCTATCATCAGTCACCTATTAGAAGATCCATTCACCAGATGGCACTGAACTAGATGACATCTAAAAATGGGTCTGAGACTATGACTTCACGATTTCTCAAGGATCCCTTCATATATAACATTTTCTTCTACTCTGACAGCACAGAGTGGGAAGGACCAGAAGATCAGGAGATTTAGGTCCTGGTTCTGGATCTTCCACTAACGATCACAATCATAAATGAGAGTGGTATGATGCTTTGAAAGTTGGTTCAGCAAAAAAATGATGTGTGGCAACAACTATACATATATTCGATTTAAGTATTCTAACATAATTATCATGTAGTGGATATCCTGCTATCTAGGGGAGGGGTGGGGAGAAGGGGGGAAAAATTTGTAACAGAAAGCTTTGTAAGGGTTAATGTTTAGGAATTACCCATACATGTGTTTTGCAAATAAAAAGTATTAAAAAAAAAAAAAAGTTGGTTCAGGAAACTCAGAGGTGGAATTTGAACCCAGGTTTTTTCATTACAAGTCCAACATCACTAACAGGAGACCCTGGTCAAGTCATTTCCTAAGATCACTGATTTAGCCTTGGAAAGACCACAGACGGTCATGAGGTGCAACTTCCTCATTTTATACATAAAGAAACTGAAGTACACATAAGCAATTAAGCAAATGCTCCCAGTCATACAGCAATATTTGAATTCAGGTCTTTCTGACTCCAAGCCCAGTATTCTATCTATTGTGCTACCTTGCTACAACGTTGGTGAAATGGTGACTATCCCACGAAATCATTATTCTTTTTTTTTTTTCCCCTTGCTGAGGCAATTGGGGTTCAATGACTTATCCAGGAAGTGTTAAGTGTCTGAGGTCATATTTGAACTTAGATCCTCTTGACTTCAGGGCTGGTGCTCTATCCATTGTGCCATCTAGCTGCCCCCCATGAAATCATTATTCACAGTAATGAAGAAGCTCAAGCAGCTGCTTGAGTAAACCACTTGCAAAACGTTCTCCCCATTCCTGAAGGAGGAAAAAGGTAACTTACCCACAAACAGCAACAGGAATAGGCCAGCTGCTAGAGGAATGATAATGGCGTACTCCCTGGGCAAGAAGTATTTATGGATAATGTGATCACTGTCTATGAAGGGCTGCAAAGTGAGAAAGAGAGAGAGAGAGAGAGAGAGGGAGGGAGAGACACAAAGAAAAAAAAAGAAATCCAAGTAAGTTCTAGTGCCCAGAGCTAGCAGCACCCAAATCTGGGGACACCAGAAACAATCCTGAAGGGCAAGATGATCCTGGTGGTCTTGGAAGCATTCTCCTCATGGTCTCCTGGAAGCCACCCATCCTCCCACTTCCCAGAGGGAACTCATTGCCCAGCCATTGCTCAGTCTTCATGGCCTGACTGGCATATGCTGATGACCAGGGAGAGCTCAAGAAAGTTGAGTGTTTTAGGCTTGAAAATGGGGCCACAATAACTGTGGCAAAGAAGGCAAGTAACTCAGGAAGGAACAGTCACTTATTCTTTAATCTATTCAGTCAATCAAAGTGCCTAGTTAACACCGCAAAGGCACATCATAATGCTCATTCAACAAATGACTTTTAAGGGTCTGCTGGGTTCAGAGCATTCTCCTGGGTACTATGCAAGACTGGAAGTTTAGAGAAATCCCTGCTGCTGCCCTTTAGAAAAGGGATAAGACGAAGTAAGAGATAAATTTTTTTTTGGAGTGAGGAAGCAAAGGGCTCTGAGAAATCTAGGGGTAAAAAGTTGTTATCAAGGGAAGGTTCAGAAGCAGCAGTTTACCAGAATGATCACCCAGATGGTGTAATAGGTGAAGATCACAAGACTGAAAACCACCAGGCCAAATCCAACCACCTGATCTGTTCCTGTAGCCTGGAAGAGAGAGGAAAGGGAAGGCATTACTGAGCAGTCATCTCCCTGAAGGCATGTAAGTTATACATGTTCACCTCCTGGGAGGTGTGAGGACGAGAGGAGATCTACAGCTCTTAACCGCAGATAATCATGAAAATGCCACATAATCGTACTCTCCTAGTGTTGGAAGGGACCTCTGCAGCTACCTGCTCCAAGACACAGGTGAAAGGAATCATCACTACATTTCTGACAGCTCCTCAAAAGCCATTTTTGGACAGCTATAATTGTCAGGAAGTCTTTTCTTATATCAAATCTAATTTTTCTGTTCTCAAAAATTTCCACGTAATCACTATGTCTGGTTCTGTCTTCTGTGGTCAAAGAAAACATTTTAATTCCTTTTCCACAAGGCCCTTCAAATACCTGAACACAACTCTCATGTCCCCTAAGTCTTATCTTCTCCAGGCTACATTTTGTGTATATAGTCCCTCCTACATTCTGTTTCCAAGCTCAGTACTAGGTGAGACAGCTCCAGATTCAAGTTGGAGGTAGGTAAAAGGATGTCTGATAATTCACAACACAGAGATAAATGGAACAATTTCTCCATTTTGCAGATGGGAAAACTGAAGCCCAATTTTTGTCTCAAGGATGTCTTGAAAATAATCAAGGAACACAGGTGTTCTGTCAAAGCACTATTTCTTCAAAGTGTCTCATCATAGCTGGGGTAGCATGCTATAGCAGAAGGAGTACTGACTGGGGTTAGAGTCAAAGAAGCTAGATTTAAATTCCAGCTCTGCTTCTTCTTACCTGGGTGATCCTGAGCAAGTTTGGACCTTGGCATCTTTATTTGTAAAATGAGGGAGCCTGCAAAGACTGGGCCTTCTAGTGCTGATCTGGTCCAATCTCCACCTCCAGCATCTATGGACGCCTGTAACTAAAGTTGACTGAGGGGATAGCCTTCCTGGACTTAAGAACCTTCTCAAACCTTTTCCAATTTAACAATCCATGTTCTATGGTTCCTATATTTGACCAATCCATATTTTGAGTTCCTTGGGATTCTATGATTCTAAATCATGGTCACAAGGCAGAATGTGATTAATGTTATAATGAAGGTTAAAATTTTGGATTCTGTGCTTCAAGGTCCCATGATCTGACTAGTGAATATCAACAAAGTATTAACCCAACTCTGTACCCAACAGAGATGAGATGGCCCTGTATCACCCACAGGGACTTTTTGAAGGCAAAAATCTAAGTGCCCACATAAGCAATGGCTCTCCCAAAGCCCTGGCAATCAAGCCCCCAATTTCTCTTCTTTCAAGCCACACATTCCCCTTATTTATCAGTGAATAGGCCCTGTAGCCTCACCACTAAAGCCCTCATGGGGGATCTGGCCACTTTTCCACCCAGGAGAACAAAGCTAGGTCTGTCTCCTGTTTGGTGGCCAGTGGCCTCAGCTTCTCTAGAAGACAGGGACTTGCGTTTCAAGCTTTATCTCAGGGAGCACGGAGTCTCTAGAGCCCCTCTCCAAACCACAGGAGTTCCAGAAGTTCCATGCCCCAAGCACAGATACGCTACAAAAGAGAGCAACATTAAGCCTGGGCACCAACAAGAAATAAAGGGGACAGCATAGGAAAATGTCTCCCTCTGTTTTGGCCTTTCTCTTCTTTTTAAGGAAGAACCCACTCAATGGTAAATGACAGAAGAAAGGCAGGAGACAAAAGTTCTAGTTCTGGACATTCATTAAATATAATGTGTTTTTGTGTTTGCATCAAAATCATTTCTTAATATCTTATTGCTTGTCTTCTAAAGGGTAGAGAGGGACGAGAAGGAAAGAGAATCTGGAACTCAAAAATGTTTAAAGTGAATGTGAAAAAAAAATTTTTAATGTAATTGGGAAATACTTAATGAAATGAATAAAAATATATCAAAATCATTTCTTGATATGCCTCTCCCCAAGCTTTGGGGACAAACAAGTTACCTCAGTAACAAGGAAAAACAGTTAACTAAAACAAGAGTGATGACACCTGACTAGGTAGTCAACATTTCACAGTGTGAGACAAGGAGAGAGATACACTTTATCTTCTCCTGGCTACTCTGAAAAAATAGATGGTGGTGTGGATGTGGTGTGATGTCAAGCATCAGGAAATCTGAGTAATTTCAAATTTTTTGACTCTAAAACATTCCCTCAGAAGGCCCTCTGGTTTTCTAGCAGTAACATTAGAGATCTAAATTGATGATACCTTAAGGGCCTTCAAATTCACCTGCCTTTCCTTCTACCTGTCATGTCTTCTATCCAGTTTCTAACTACTAAAATTAGAAGACTCAAAAATAAATGAATGAATAAATAGAAAAAATATATGGATGAATGAATAAAAACAAAACAAATGAACAGACAAATAAATAAATGGACAAATGAATGAATAAAAATAAATAAATAAATGAAATCACTGACTCATCCAACTAGAACTAGCAGGGACCTCCCAAGCTCTTTTGTCCAACCCCCTCATTTTGTTGTTGAGAAAAACTGCCCTTTACAGAGGTCAGATGATTTGCCCCAGCTCACAGTAGAAGTATCTGACACAGGATTTAAATCCAGGTCCTCATGTCTACAGAATCAGTATGTTTTCCACCATGCCCTGAGGCCTGCCTGCCAACAGTTGCCTGCCAACTTCCCTATGAACACTTCCTTGACTACTACTTTCCATCTCTCCCTCCTCAGAACATTTGTAGCATCTTGTTCCAGTTCACTCCAGTTACTTTTGTGGGATTTATCTGCTTTGTATATTAATTGTTTAAATTCACAAAGCCCAAAGGCACTTCAGAACATGGAATATTAGTACTAGAAGGGACCCTAGAATATGGAATATTAAAGCTAGATTTGTTGTTTCAGTTGTGTCCAACTCCTCATGATTCCATTCTGGGGTTTTCTTGGCAAAAATACTGACGGGGTTTGGCATTTTCTTCTCCAGTTCATTTTACAGAGGAAGAAACTAAAACAAACAGGATTAAGTGATTTGCCCCGTGTCACAAAACCAATTCATGTCTGATTTTAATTTAGGTCTTAATAACTCCAGGCCTGGCACTCTAAGAGAGCTATAAGGGATGCCACAACATAAAGCTAGAGGAGCCCTCAGCATATAGACTGTCAGAACTAGAAAGACCTTCAGCAAATAGAATATTAGAGGCAAAAGAGGCCTTAGAATGCTACAACTGTTTGGCATGGTGCCTTGGTAACACGGTGTTTAAATGTTCCATAAATTTTTGAAGATATTGATGATCCAAAACCAGAAGGAACCTCTGAATAAAATGTCATAGTTACAAAGATCTTTAACACAGAGAAGACAAACTAATTGGGACTTCAATGGTTTTTCATAATTCTAGAGCCTTGTCTGGGAAACTCTTTGGTGAGAGAAAAGCGGATATCAGCCTCAAAGGTTTCTAGACATGGGCTTTCAATGGATATCGGTTGAATGTAGTGAGGGATTACAGACTGATTCGGTGCTGAGAGTGAATCTGGCTTTAAGCACTGCAGCATTTGGAAGGAGGGACCACAAGCACACCAAGAATTTAGAGTGGAAAGGAAAAGTTACCAAAATTGTCCACACTCTTTACCCAACAGATCCGTCATTGGGATTTACATCCTCAAATAACTTATTTGAAAAACTGATGGGTGCAAAAATATACACGCGGCACTATTTATAATAACAAAACTATAGAAACTGTGCCTAACAATTGGGGAACGCACTATATGGGAAGATCCAAATCAAGCCATACAGAATGAATGAGATCAAATCAAAGGGACAATTTACCCAATTACTACAACCATGTAAACAAAGACCATCTAAAGGGCAACAAAAGTAGCCACCCAAACCATGTTCAATATAGACTTCTACTTTCAAAGCAAACAGTTTGTTCTTTTAAGGAACAGAAACCTACAAACAGTATTATGCTATGATGCATTATGGGGAGTTTGCTAGGTTTGAGCCTATAATGTTTTTTAAACCTCCCAACCGGGATTCAGTGTGACTAGAGATAAAGTTCCTAATCATCTCCGGGCCAGCAGAATCTGTTAGAGGCCTGGACCTCCCTAATGTCCCATTGGAAGGAAACGTGGCCGTGAACTGAGAGACCCCAGGGTCTGAGAGGCTGTCCCCCATATAGGTAGGGGGCGAGTTAGGAGGCCTGGGAGGAGCTCTAGCAATGCCAGGCACTCGCTGTGTGAACTTGCTGCATTCACTACCCCTCTCTGGACCTCTACAAAACAGAGCAGCTGGCCTAGGTGATACTCAAGATCCAGTTCAACCGCCACTTCCTTCACAAACCTTTCTCGTTTTGACACCAAGATTGCTGGACAACCCCTCCCAAGACGCCACCCCCTCCCCAACCTCCGCTCACCATTGCTGCCGGATCTCAGATGAAGCAGGACATATGCCACTTCCGGATTAGTCAATTTTTTTTTTTTCCCCTCCCGTCGCAGAGTCCCGGTGCACTCTGGAAGTCGTAGTTTTTCGCCCTCCCCTCCGGAAATCGGTCACTTCTGTCTGAAGGCCGAAGCTCCACCCCTGAGTGGGCGGGTCCCAAGCAGTACGTGTCTGTAAAGATCCTCCGAGCCCCACCCATTCGAAGGGTATTGTGGTAAATGTAGTTTCCAGAGATGGTCAAGGGAAATAGGGTCCAAAATATGTGCTTTAAAGAATGAAAGGGCTGAAAGAGACTTATTTTTCTTTCCTTTTTTTTTTCCCTCTGAGGCAGTTGGGGTTAAATGACTTGCCCAAGGTCATACAGCTAGGAAGACCAAATCTGGTCTCAAATCCGATTTGAACTCAGGTCCTCCAGACTTCAGGGTTGGTGCTCTATCCACTGCGCCACCTAGCTGCCCCCTCTGGAAAAGACTTTAAGAAGATTATCGTATTTAGAGATTCAGTGTTTTTGTGTCATGATTTATTTAGTAGTCTGGTAGTCAATGAACCCTTTTTTCAGAATATTTTTTTTTTAATTCACAATTGAAGGAAATGCTACATGTTAGTTAAGCGTTAGTGAAAATAAAAATGTGACTTTTTGCCCATCATACTTCACAGACCCAGTGGAATTTGGAGGCCATAGACTCAGGGTCAAGAACCCCCAATATAATCCAACATTCATTTTTTTCTTGAGGCAATTGGGGTTAAGTGACTTGCCCAGGGTCACACAGCTAGGATGCATTAAGTGTCTGAGATCACATTTGAACTCGGGCCCTTCTAACTTTAGAGCTGGTGCTCTATTCACTACACCACCTAGTTCCAACCTTCATTTTACAGAGAGCTCCAAATTCAGAGATGGGAAGTAATTTGCCCATCGTCAATCAGCGACTTACTGGACTTTCCTCATTCCATAATAGCAGCTAGCATTTCTATATCATTTTAAGGGCAGCTAGTTGCCACAGTGAATAGAATGCCAGAACCTGGAGGACGCCCCGAGTTCAAATCTGGCCTCAAAACACTTCCTAGCTGTATGACCCTGGGTAAGTCACTTAACCTCAGTTTTCTCATCTATCTGATGACCTGGAAAAGGAAGTGGCAAACCATTCCAGTATCTCTACCAAGAAAACCCCAAACTGGATCTGGAAGAGTCAAAGGGTATTGAACAACAATACAGCACTTTAAAATTGGCAAAGCAATTTACATATGTTAATTATGTGTTAATAATGGTAATCGAGTATCCTCACAACATTGCCTTGCAGTAGATGCTGTTATTATCTCTATTTTACAAATGAAGGAATTGAGTCTGAGAGAGATTAAGTTTTTTGCTCAGGGTGCCACAGCTATTATCTAACATAGATCCAAAGGCATATCTTGGGGGTCCCTCCATACTGCCCCTAAAGGTCTGTTATGCTATCTCTTCTACATAGTCTAAACTTAAATCCCCAAGCCCCTCCCTAGGAGTAACAATAAACATTTATCAGGTGCCTCCAGTAAAATCAACAGAGGCTGGGGGTGTGGGGTAGGGTAGGGAGGTGACTAAGGGTTAGCCTCTTGTACTGAGATCCTTTCCAGTTCTAAGAATTATTCCTTAGACAAATATTTATTGAGTCTATTACATAAAAAGCCCTGTGTCCCATGCTGGGACTACAGAGATTAAAAACACAGTCTCTGTTTTCAAAGATATTACAGATCTTAGAGATGGGGGAGGAGAGAATTAAGTCAATTTGTGTGATGCAAGGAGTATGTTCCCCATATAAGTATGATACAAGATAGAAAGTGATAGGAACAGGCATCCAGCAGGCTTTTAGGAAAATTTTGGAAGATTTAGATAATTTTCAGTTTGGGGAAATCCTGGGAAAGGCTTCCCCCACAGGAGAAAACAGCTCTTAAACAGGCTAAAATGAAATAGCCAGACACTACCCCCCCACACACAAAGATCTTTCTCCAAAGACACTCCCTCCACTCCCAATCAAGCTCCTAAACCTTCTGGTCTGCTAATGCCTGAGTTCAAATCCAGCTTCAAAGAGTTACTAGCTATGTGCCCCTGAGGAAAATCCCTTAATTTCTTCATCTGTAAAATGGAGATCCCAATAGCAATAATAATAATAGTACTCCTTAAGACTGACAAGACATAACATACACTCAAACAATTTAATCAAGTGCCTCCTCAACCACTCTTCCTACACTCACTCCTTAATAGATAGATTACATCATCCTTTTTTAGTCACCCATCTCAATCATTTTGCCTTGTCCCCACTTGGCTGCTCCCTGATTCCTATAGGCTCAACACTACCCCTCCAACATCCTCCTCCAGATTTGGCCCTCTGGAATGCCTATCCCATAATTAACTTAATTTTCCTTTCATTTTAAACATCTTCCTTCCTCACTGCTTCCATCTTCTGACCTTCACATTAATTCTCTCATGAGTGCTGGAGCCAGCACTCATGAGTCAATTGTTCAATTTTCAGTGTGAGCATTTACATCTTCTTGTAGTTGTTGGTCAGTTATCTGTGACTCTTTGTGACCCTATTTGGGATTTTCTTGGCAGAGATACTGGAGTGGTAGTTCACCATTTCCTTTTCCAGCTCATTTTTACAGATGAGGAAACTGAGGCAGACAGGATTAAGTGACCTATCCAGGGTCACACAGGTAGGAAGTGTCTGAGACTGGACTTAAAATCATTAAAAAGAAATCTTCCAGACTCTGAGTTAGGCATAATCCCCTATAAATAATCCCCACAATTTACCTCCTACACTCCTTTTTCTGTGCTACTGAACAGAACTAGAAAAACTCATGAAAACCATATTGATTTGGTACATTATAAATTTGTAATTTAATCTCACCTGGGTCTCACTGTAACAAAGCAACATTCTTTCCCTTCCTGATCAATTCACTCACTCCTTCTCCACAACAGCAATCCTCCCATTGTACCCTCTCTTTCCACCTTCTCAGGTTTGGAATTTGCTTCCAAAAAATTTGAAACCATTTACAGAGATCTCCCCCTTCTCCTTATCTCACATCATCTCCACAAATCACCAAACAGGGTTACAAAGACTCTAAAAACCCAACAGATCTATTTCCATCCTGTCCTTTAAAAATCCTCACTTGATCCAACCATCCCTCCTAGCTATCATCCTGTATCTCTCTGCCTCTTTCATGGCTAAACTCATTTAGAAAGCTGTTCATAATAGATGTCTCTTTCATCTCTTCTCCTCCAAATTTTCTATTCTGACTTCATCATTCAACTGGTCTCTAATTTCATTCAGCTGAAATTGCCCTCTACAATGTTATAATAATACATTTATTCATCTCATCACTCAAATCAAAGGAACTTCTCACTACAGCTCACACCAAACAGATTAAAACATAAAACTGATGTATTCAATTAGTCACAAATAGCAAAGATCAAAAGCCAATTTTCTTGCCCACATTTTTCCCAGGATGTTGCTATCTTCATTTTAGTTTTAGAAAACCTGAAGTTATAGATTCTGAAAATACAAAGTAATATAACTAGTACTCAGATTTAAATTATCTAGTCGAGGTAAAAGTATTTTCTATATCCAATAATCCCTTAATTTCAAATCTAATGTCCTTTTTGCATCCTCAGCTTGACCTCTCTCTGCGACATTTGACATTGTTGATATCCTCCAGGATATTTTTTTCCCTCTAGATTTTCACATTGTCTCTTTCTCAGGCTCCTTCGTTGTCTCATTTTCTTTTTTTTTCTTTACTGCTCTTCACGGGTTGTGATCTTGGGTCCATCCTCAGCATCTCACTCTCACCCTACATATCTGATTCTGTGTTAAATCTTGTCATTTCTATTTCTATAACTTCTCCCATAGCCAGCCCCTTCTCTCCACTTCAAGACCTGCTACCATTATCTTGGTTCGGCCTCCTCATTTTTGAATAATTATTGCAATATTCTTCGCCTTCCTCCACTCCAATTCATTCTTTGCTCAGCTGTTAAAGTGACTTTTCTAAGTGTAAGACCAAATATGGATCCAAGCATACTTTTTGACTTTATTTTGGGGGGGGGTTGTGTATATTTTCTTTCATAACATGATTAATATAAAATGTTTTGCATGATTGTACATGTATAACATATCAAATTGCTTGCCTACTCAATGAGGGGGGAATGGAGGAAAAGAGAATTTGGAATTCAAAATTTTAAAAGCAAATATTAAAATTTGTTTTTACATGTAATTGGGGAAAAATAAATTTTTAATTTTTAACAAGTATAAGACCATGTTAACCCTCTCCCTAGCTTAATAATTCTCTATTACCTTCAAAATCAAATACAAATTCTTCCATTTGGCAAAAAAAAAAAATTCTTTTTAGCTATCTCTTTCCAACCTTTCCCTCCACCAAATCTACAATTCAAACATACTGGCCTCTTTGTGGTTCTTTGAACACATCTTTGCTCTTTGCTCTGGGTATCCCAAATGCCTGGGATGCTTTGCTTTCCCTCCCTGAGATCTCTTACTTTCCTTGGGTTCTTTCTATCAAGATTCAGTTCAAAGATAAAAAAAAGGAAAAAGGACCCACATGTGCAAGAATGTTTGTGGCAGCCCTTTTTGTAGTGGCAAGAAACTGGAAACTGAAGGGATGCCCATCAATTGGAGACTGGCTGAACAAATTATGGTATATGAATGTTATGGAATATTATTGCTCTGTAAGAAACGACCAGCAGGATGATTTCAGAGAGGCCTGGAGAGACTTGCATGAACTGATGCTGAGTGAAATGAACAGAACCAGGAGAACATTATACACGGCAACAACAAGCTATACGATGATCAATTCTGATGGATTTGACTCTTTTCAACAATGAGGTGATTCAGGCTAATTCCAATAGACTTGTGATGGAGATCTGTATGCAGAAAGAGGACTATAGGGATTGAATATAGATCACAACATAGTATTTTCACCTTTTTTGTTGTTGTTTGCTTGCTTTTTGTTTTCTTTCTCATTTTTTTCCTTTTTGATCTGATTTTTCTTGTGCAGTATGATAAATGTAGAAATATGTGTAGAAGAATTGTACATGTTTGACCTATATTGGATTACTTGTTGTCTAGGGGAGAAGGTGAGGGGAAGGAAGGGGAAAAACTTAGAAGACAAGATTTTGCCAAGAGTGAATGCTGAAGACTATCTTTGCCTATATTTTGACAATAAAAAGCTATTATTTTAAAAAAAGTTTCACTGAGTGGATGCCCATCAATTGGAGAATGGCTGAATAAATTATGGTATATGAATGTTATGGAATATTATTGTTCTGTAAGAAACGACCAGCAAGATGATTTCAGAGAGGCCTGGAGAGACTTACATGAACTGATGCTGAGTGAAACAAGCAGAACCAGGAGATCATTATTCACAGCAACAACAAGACTATATGATGATCAATTCTGATGGACATGGTTCTCTTCTACAATGAGATGTTTCAAACCACTTCCAATTGTTCAGTAAAGAAAGCCATATACAGGGGCAGCTAGGTGGCGCAGTGGATGGAGCACCAGCCCTGAAATCAGGAGGACCTGAGTTGAAATCTGATCTCAGACACTTCCTAGATGTATGACTGTGGGCAAGTCATTCAACCTGTTTGCCTTGTTTCCTCATCTATTTAAGAAAAGGGGTGGGGGTGAGGAATAATAGCATCTATCTCCCAGGATTGTTGGGAACTTTGGAAGTAGTTTAGCAGTGTCTAGCACTTAATAGGTGCAATATACATGTTAGTTGTTATTATACTGAATGACCAATGCAAATGCTTGGAGTTAGGAAACCAGCAAAGACCAGGACTCAGGTAATCTCATTCGGTGTAGTTGGAATAGAGTGTCTGAAGGTCAGTAATATAAAATATGCTTGAAAAGGAAGACTGGAACGCCGCGATGGTAACTGTCTGTCAGGGCAGCCAGCTGGTGCAGTGGTTAGCACACTGGGCTTGGAGTCAGGATGCCTTTTGTGGATGAGTTCAATCCCAGCCTCAGACACTTGGCCACCTGTACGACCTTGGACAAGTCAGGGAACGAACGCTGTTTGCTTCAGTTTCCTCATCTATAAAATGAGCTGGAGAAGGGAAATGGGACTATTCCAGTATCTTTGCCAAGAAAACCCCAAATAGGTTCATGACTGAACAACTGTCTTAACTTAGCATCACTTTCATCTGACAAGCTCAAACTGAAAATTTAACTATTAGAAACCCACTCAGGCCAGTTCCTGCACGAATAAGGCTGGGGAGACTAGGATGCCATTGGCCATGTCTCAGCCCGGAATTGATCCATATTGATCCATGAATCCAGAACTGATGAAGAAAATCCCTAAACCAGAGTGTTTAATGTGGTTGCTCAGGGAGATTCCTGACTCCAGAACTCTGGAGGACTTGGGAATGAGGACTTGAATGGGTCCAACTTGCAAAGCCAGGAAAGGGCCGGGACATTCCAGCCCCACCCCCGGAGAGTTCCTGCTGCTTGCCTTTCCCCCCCCCCCCCCCCCCCCCCCGGGATTGGCTCACCCTCACCTACTACTTCTCTCACCATAGTGGCAGGCGTCAGTGTCCGTCGGTCCCTGCTCGGGATGAAGTACTGGGGGCCCCTGCTGCCGCAGCTTCTGCTGGGCCTCCTGCCCCAGGCCCTGGGGGCCCGGCCCCAGCACGGGGACTGCTTCCAGGCGCGCCCGTGCACGTGCCTCCTGCGGGGGAGTGGCCAAGTGATCAATCTGGCTGCCGTGGGGCCCCTGACTGTGCCCTTAGCTCCCGACAACGCGTCTGGGGCCTACGTTCGCTTCAGCCCTTGCCAGCCTTTCAGCGAGCCCGCTGACGCCCCCTCCACTGACTGTGTTCAGGTGGCTGCGTGTGTGAGCCTTAGGTAAGGAGCCCGCACCCTGCCTGCCCGCTGCGGTGGGAATCACGGAGGATCGGCTTCTGATTTTAAAAGGCCTGGGTTCGAGTCTCTTGCCTGCTGAGGTTCTTCGAAGAACCTCCTTGGACCTGACGGCCTTATCTTTCTCATCTCAAAAAAACGAAGGGAGGGGCGTGTGCACGTGTGTCCGTGCACGCGCGCGGAAGGGGAGGGAGGGGGGGAATGTAGTCTTCGGGGACCAGAAAACCTGAGTTCAGATTCTGCCTCAGACCCCCGGCTCTCTCCTCCCCCACGAGAAGGGAGAAATCACCTGACCTTCTGCAGCCAGAGTCCCCAAGGCGGGACAAGAGAAACTGAGCAGGGGGCACAGGAAACAAACCAGCTGACGCGATTTTTCAACGCAGTTATACTTTTTCTTCAAGAGTCTCTGAAGTATATCTTGTTTTCTTTAAGAAAAATATATCCCTTCCATTTTTTGTTGTTGTTGTTGTTGTTTAGATGTGTGGCAATCTTTCTTTCTTTCTTTCATGTTGACGAGGGAGCCTGGGAAGTTTCCAGAAAGCCAGGGGCTTGCCAGCCATGTTCACCAAGACTCCAGTGTAGGGCCGAGTCTCAGTTCCCACCCCCCAGTCCTGCCGTGATCCAGGGAACCTCCAGCTAAAATACAGCTTTTGTCTTCTTCTTCCCCCAGACAGGCAGGTACAGGGACCGTGTATCACACTGCCTATGGCAGGCACCAGAGGAGTGAATTTCGGTACAACAGCAGCACCCGAGTCCTGACTGTCAGGTACCCTGGTAAGAAGGGACGGGTCAGTCGGGAAAGCCCACTACTAGGACTCAAGGAACCCACAAATCATTAAACCAAATCTGAGCCTTAGTTTTCCCTTCTCCTGCTCTGCAAAATGGGAATATTGGCATTCTCTACTTCATGGGATTTTTGTGAAGAGTTTTTAAAGTAGAAGGTGATGTGTAAATGTGAGCTACTTTGATGAAAGTGTTGGTTCTGCCATTTTGTGCAACTAGATATTAGAGGGAATAGAGCACCAGGCCTGGAAGAACTGAGTTCAAATTGAACCTCAGACACTTATTAGCCCAGTGACTCTGGGCAAGTCATTTAACCTGTTAGCCTCAGTTTCCCCATCTATAAAATGGGGATCAGAGCACCTACCTCTCAGAATGGTTGTGAAGACTAAACAAGACAATATTTATAAAAATGCTTAGCACAGTGCCTGGCAGATAGGAGATTACTCCCTGATTCCTAAGTCACCATTTCTTCAGTGGTTAAATGAGAGGAATAAGACTTTGGTCCTAATTTTATCTAGTTCCATGAGGTAGGTAGGAAGCCTAAGAAAGAAAAAGACTTTGGGAAATACTTCTAAGAATGAATGAAAAAGCATATATCCAATGCTTAGCTGTATGCATCCAAGGATCTTTTTTAAAGACCTGATTTGGGAGTGGGAGTCAAGTGTGGGAGGTGCCTATTTCAGGGGATGGTAGAAGCCTAAGTCATATTTCTGGACTTAAGGGTAGTTAGCAGAGACTGTCTAGACTTGATAATCTCTTGTGCTGAGAGCAGATGAGACTCTGGGAAATCAGGAACCAGCTAGATGGCAAAGTGGATAAAGCAGCAGACCTGCAGCCAGGTAGCCTCAGAAACTAACTTGTAACCTTGGCCAATCTGTCTGCCTCAGTTTTTCCATATGAAAATGGGGATAACAGCTACCTACCTCACAGACTTGTTGTGAGGATGAGAGATACTTGAAAAGTGCTTTGCAAATAAAATGTTGCATACTAGCTACTGCTCTTAGGAAAAGGGTTAGAATCTGTGGCATGTATGATTACTAGGAGAAGCCTGTCAGCAAGACATTGAGAAGTTAGAGAATGAGGGTACTCAGAAGGCTCCCCAAAGTCCAACTTAACCCCTTCATCTTTTCTAGCCCGGCCTAGCAGCTCTCTGAACACCCTGGCCCACTTTAACTGCAGCCCAGTGAGGACTGGGGCCCACGTATCCCTCTTGCCCACCCAACTGGAGGTCTTTATCCAGAATCCCTGTGCCTGCCCAGACCACTGCCCACTCTGGAGACCAGAACCCAGCTCCCTCATTGCTATCTCATTCTTTGTGGCCCTTACCATCTACTTCCTCTGGGGTAAATGCTCGGGACTCTTCAGCTTCTTGGGGGGGGGGGGAGAAAGGGAAGGAGGAGAGCTAGGAAGGCTGAGAGAATAGCCATCCTTCCCTATGTGACAACAGGTAGCTGTGGACTGCCTGCCATCTCCACGAGAAGCCAGCTCATCCCTCCAGACCAGCTCTGCTGCAATCCCTGTTGCTCCTGTCTTGGGAAGCCAGAAGATGACAAAGAAAACATCCCCCTTCGGGGTCTCTATTCGGGAACTTAGACCTCATTGGGACCTTCCAGGCCTGGGTCTCCACTGTCATGGTTGAGGAAAAGGGATGGGCAGCTAGACTTTCAACTGGATTCCTTTCTGTGTCCCCCTTCTGGGGGTACCAAGCTTGAAGAGGGAGAGGCTTCAAGTATTGTCAGAAGTGACATGGAGAATGGGGGTGAGGGGAGTAAAGAGTGCAAATTAAGGCCAACCAATCTCACTGTGGCGCAATGGTAATCAGTACAATAGCGAGGAGCAGGATTTAAGTAACATCTGGAAGGACTTCCAGCTCTGACAAGGAAGGGACCCACATATCTTAAATCCAGGACGACAACTTGCAGTCTCCTTATTAAATTTGCCCTTGGTGGCCTTGGCTTTGTCTCTGATTTCTGGTCACGAGTTCTGCCTCAGTCTTGACTACTGGCCAGTCCCACTCAACCCGGTGCTAGCCATATGGCACACCACCACATGGGCCAAACATTGAGCCAAAAGGCAGAACCTGACCCCGAGGTGACTGTGGCAAAGCATCTTCCTAGTGGACCCCTTCTGACTCACAAGGAGAGGTTAGGAAAACAGGCCTCCAAAGGAGATATCCTCATCCTTCCATTGATGTAAGGGATATCCTTAAGGACCACCTAGCATCTGCTACCTAGCAACAGAGAGAGTAAGAAAGCCTCAGGAGAAGAAAAGTGAAATCGGGGAGGTTGAATGAAAAAGCAAGCAATCCTACTAGGAGGGTAGGGGGACACAGAACGGTGAACAGAACTGAGGAAGGAAGGCAGAGATCCCTAACAACCATTTCAGTCTTGTAACCCTCTTGGGGGTTCTCTTGGCAAAGATGCAGGAGTGGTTCATCCATTTCTTTCTCCAGATGATTTTACAGATGAGGAAACTGAGGCAAACAGGGTTAAATGATTTGCACAGGGTCACACAGTTAGTGTCTGTGGCCAGAATTGAACTCTGGTCTTCCTGCTTCCAGACCCAACACTTTATCCACTGAGCCACACAACAAAAGTAGGAGTAGAGGAAGGAGGGCAATTAATCTTAAATTGCTGATATTTATTGACATCAGAGAACTCATACATCTGAGATGAGGTCCTATGTGAGGCAAGGGGAGGGACTGACTTGATGCTCTTTGGAGGTTCCTTCAGCCCTTGACCATGTCTTGTCTGCTTTGAAAACTGTTAGCACATAGGAAGGAGAGGAAACATTAAACCAGAACCAAGTCAGCCTAAAACCTATTGCTCAGTTCCTACATGACCCATAAGACAGGAAAAACATAGTGCAGACCTGGAGCCAAGACAGAGGAGGAACAAGGGACAGAAGGCTTATCACAGACTAGGATCTCTCTTGGCCCAATTGTCCCTGAATGTGAATTCACTTTTAAGACACACCTGGATACAGGACTGGTTCTGTCCCAAATCTAGAGATGATGCTTGGACAATGAGGGGCAAGGCTGAACAAGTTCTGGAGGAGTCTAGTCTTCTGTCATTCCAGAATGGTTGAATCCCACTCACCCTAGCCTCTCCCGTGGCTCTCTCTTCCTACTGGAAGGACGCCCAGATCAGCCAAAGCCAAACATCTCCTTTATGTCTAGAATGCAGCGTTCCCAGTAATACACCAAAGAACACCAAAAAAAACAAAACCCCGTCACTTTTAATTGGCCCCAAATCATAATGCCAATTTGACAAAAGGCTGAATTTCCCCTTACATTGAAGTTTTCTACCATAGGAACAAGATACAGAAATACAAATACCGTCAGTTGAATCAAAGATGGCAATGATATTCCACAAGGGGAAAGGGGGCAGGGGAAGAGAGGAAAAAGAATTTAGCTCCCTGTCTCCCTCCCACCCCATTTTAAAAAGATAGAGATCACTCCATCCCAGGAAGCTGAGAATCAATCAAATCCAACTAGATACCTGCCCCATGGTAGTTACTCATGGGAGGGAACTCATGATTGAAAGGGGGTGGGGTGAGGACCTAGAACTTTATTAACTCTTTTTTTTAGATCTCTGAGTAAAAAAAGATAAAACTCTCTCACAGATTTCCAAACTTTTGCATAGACCTATCTCCTTTCCAAAAATATCTCTAATATAATCTCTCTATATAGAATTTGAATCTAAAGCTTTGACAGAGCTAGCTAGAACCACTGAGGTCCAGGTATCAGGAAGGATACTACTCTAAGAGGAGAAATGAGGGTAGGGAGTTGGGGAGGAAGGAATGGAATTATTTCACTAAAGACCTGGAGGACAGTGCAGTTTTTACCTCATTTCCTTTTCCTAACTACCAAATTCCCTCAAGTCCTCCTCAGGTCTGAAACTTTGTAGTTCTGTTTTGTCTTTTGTGGCTGCCTGAGCTCTTACTTTTCCTAGAAGGGTCATCAGCAGGAGGTCCAGGCCCGGACTCCTAGGAGACCTTTCCTATCATACTCTATTCATTCTACAGCTTTGGGGTCAATAGCAGTAACCCCTGCTAGATGACTAGGGGAATGGGAAGAAAGGAAGAGGGGCCCAGCCTGGAAGCTGCCAACTGAGAGAGGTAGAGGTGGGAGAGGATGTAGGGACAGGAGCTTGAAGGGAGTTCTCCCAAAGGCATTGTTGAGCTCCCAGGACCCCGGGGCTTTCCCAGCAAGCTGGAGGCCAGCTACACATGCAAAACCCAACCATAGAATACCACAAATCCCTCCGCCCTCTTGGTCAAGTTTGTTTGTTTGTTTAAGATCTCAGACCAAACTGTGGAAAGAAGAAAGGAATGTGAGGAGAAACAGGGCACCCCCCCCAGGGAACCCCCCCCAGTGATGGCTCCCAGTTAAAGTGCTAGTCATTCACAAGAGGAGGAGGGACAGCTCCTTCAGGGTTAAGTCTGGTACCTTTCTGAACCTAGGACAATTCTATTCAACAAATTTTCAGTCCTAACTTGGTAGGCAAGATCCGATTTTTTTTTTTAAGGTTAGTAAAAAAACAAAAAAGAAAAATGAAATAAATCAACCTGGACCCAACCCTTTCACCCCCCCCCAAAGCCCACCCCAACAGGGTTCCAGAAAAGGATGTAGGACAAAAGAGGGCAACTGAGTCCTCCTGGGACCAGGGGGAGGTAGGGTGCAAACTAGAGTCCAGCTCCAATTCTCAAGAAGAAAAACCGTTCCCCTCATATTCCCCACCTAAGAGAGAGGGCCAGCTCTCTGATACCCAGTCCTGACCAGACAGCCCTCCTGGGGAGCTGATCAGAATACTGGGGGCAAGGAAGAGAAGGAAGGAAACCAGGGAAATGATCTCTCTCTTTCTGGGAAAAAAATAGCAAAAAAAAAAAAATTATCAACTTAAAAAACCAAAACCAAAACCCAAACCCAAACCCTCTCATCCCTCCCAAAATTAAACACCAGCCTGCTGGGTTTATTAAAAATTACAACTTGGCAACTGAAATTAAAAAAAAAAAAAGTTAAATCAGTGGTTTGAGTGAGGTCACAGGCTCTGTATCTCCTGGCCTGGGCCTCTACCATGGGGAGAAAAAAGTGCTAAGAACAGAAGCTTTGGCAGTGACAGGAGATGACCCCCAGACACCAGGCAGGGGCTGATGAAGGGGCTCTGTCCTTCGAGGAGCACAGCTCCAGGCTGACACTGAGCAAGCACCTCTCATCCTGCCCATCCATGCTGAGGCTGGGGAAGGCATCCCCTTCCTGATCACCAAGTAGATGGGATTACTTTTGGTTACCACAAAGGCTCTAGGGCCCACCAGGTCAGCCTTGCTAAAAGGAGATTAAACTCTTTTCTCCTGTTCCTGAAGGAAGAGATGTAGATCTTTCCTCCATACCTCCTACCTCTAGGGGCTTTTGCACTCTTCTCCCTCCCTCCCTATCCAACTTTTTTTTCCCTTAATTTCTGTTGCCTCAACTGCCTAAGACCCAGCCCCAAGCAGAGATTACACCAGGACTTGTAAGGTCTGAGAGGGAAAGAGACCCTGAACTTCGCCCAACTGGAGATGTGAACCTGTCACAGGCCTACCCAGGAGGGCTGAAACAAAGTCAAAGTAGGTAGGAAGTCCAGGGCAGCAGTTACCACCTGGGCAGTCTGCTCTCCTGCCGAGGGTGATCTTTCCCACTCTGGACAGATTGAGGGGATGGGGGATGGAGGCTGATGGCCAGTGATGCTTAGCCGACCTGGCCAGCAGGCAGAAGCACAAGTTCCAGAAAGGGGAGGCTCAAGGCAATGAAGGAGGAGGGGGCTGGCAGACGGATGTGCGCATTGTTGGGGTGGGGAGAGGGATGGCCAAATGCCAACCCCCCTGAGGCTCTGCTAGGGAAATATGTGCAAAGTGCAGAGAGCCCCTGTGAGAAACAGAGGCAGGCAAATTCAAAAGGGAAGAAGGAGAATAAAGGGATAGCTTATAAGCTGAAAGTATGTGGTACAGGCCAGGACAAGCCAGGGATGGGGAAGGCAGGTCTACCAAAGGCCACCTAGCAAGCCCATCTGAAGGGCCCCGGCCTCCAAAGGCAGAAGTCAGGACTCAAAAGCTCTACGGAGATGAGCCAGGTTATGAATGGAAGGAGGAAGCTGCAGGGGAAAGCCAGTCTTTGAGCTCAAAACTACAGGAGAGCAGGAAAGTCTTGCAGCTAGCTGTAGGAGCGTCTCCAGTTTCTCTAGGTGGCCTGTCTCTTCTCCCGGAGCAGTTTCAGTGGCAGGAATCAGAGATGACTCCAAGGTGCAGCAGGGAACGAAGGTGGACAGTCCAGAGGGGAGGAAGACAACGGCAGGAGATCCTTGCCTTCACAAAAGTCAGAAGCACCAGTGCTGCAGGACAGGACCAGGAGGTAGGCTGGACCAAACAGGAGTCCTTATCTCCTGCTTCTGGGGAAGCATGCTCACCCAATTCCATACTCCAAAAGGCCACAACTCTGCCCAGCAGTGGGCCTAAGTCCTGCAGTAGAAGTTAGCTCCCTAACCAGACTCTACCTCTTCCTTTTGCCTTCCAAACTGGCACCCATGCCAATAGTTTCCTATGATGTTTTATGGGGTGCTCTGGACTATACAAGCAACGGGTCCCCAGAAGGTTGGGCTGCTTTGGGGTTCTTGTCTGGATGTCTGCTCTTTAGTGGTTTGGAGAATATTCACAGTGGCACAATCAGACCGCAGCCAGAATCCTGGGAAATACTCTTAAGAATTCCATGTGATGAGATGGGTCAGCTCTGGGGAGAAGAATAAAGAGTGGCAGATGGAGGACAGATGAGGAGACGCCCCAATGCCAGCTTGGGGCAGCCCGGCCTCAGGATTGGTCTGGAGTGCAAAATCAGATGAGAGTTGACAGATGAGAAATGGGTGGAGAAGAGGTCCCTGGAAAAAGAAGGGACCCTCCTTTCTGGAATGACTCAGGTCAGAAGATCATGGTGGTCAATGGCTTTCAATCACTACAGGCTCAAAAACTCCAGAGGAGACTCTGTAGGAGAGAAGTAGAGAAAGATTGTTTAGAAACTCATCAAGTCCAAAGGTTGTGTCAGGAGTATCTAAGAAAGGCTGATTTGGCTAGGTAGTCATAAAGAGGACATGATTAGGACTAGATGCTTGCAGGGACAAGCTTGTGCCCCCAGCACAGGGCCTTACTCAAGCCAGAGGCTTCATCAGTGTTGTCTCAAATGAATTCTAATCCTGGTTGTGCAGACAAAGACAAGGGCCTTCTTTTCTCTGAGTTTCTCTTTTCTTGGTTTCCTCACTGTTCAGAATCATCGATGTTGGGCTAAATGCTTTCCAATGTTCCTTCCTACCCTAAAGCCCAAAAGGCAGATAGTGCAGTGGAAAGATCCCTGGTTTTGAAGCTGGGGGGACCTGGTTCTTGTCCCAACTCTGACACTGATCCAGGTTAAATGCCTACCCTGGCAGCTTTGCATCAAACTCCATAAAATGGGGCCATAATATTTGTACTACTTGACCTGAGGGTTTTTATAGGGAAAGCCCTTTGTAAGCCTTAAAACCCTATAGCCTGGCTCTCCATTCCTGTTTCTAAAAGCTTGTCAATTTAGAGGGTTGCAGTTCCAGCTCTCACCAGCAGAGGATAATCAGGTCCTTCCCAGACCCATTACAACCCTCCTCCATCTGAAAGCCTGGCTGACCCTAGCCACAGCAGTACAAGATTCAGAGCTGCCTGGGACCTTGAAAAGTCATCCAGTACAACTCACTAATTTTACAAGTGGGGAAACTGAGTCAAGATTGAAACCAGGCCTTCTTGACCTTAAATCTAGCTTGTGTTTTCTTTTGACTCCAAAACACTCTACTTATTTTACTGCAAATAGGTTTGTTCATTTGGAGAAATAAATACCAAATAAGCTATTATTGTTCTCAATTCATTTCTATTTCCAGGTCCCTAAATTCCATTCTGCTAGAATTTTTCTTATACTCCCAAGAAAGAAGATTTTAGAATCTACTCTGGTGACTTCTCTTATACCCTGACACTGAGTCCTTCCTGCAGTCTAACCTCAAGCCCTTCCACTGCTAAGCCTGTGCTTTTCTTCATCTGGCCTAAAGCTGTAGAGCTCCAGCAATATCCTCTTCCTCCACCTCCCTAGCCCTTTGGCCCATTGGTTTATATACTTCTGGAAGGCCTTTTGCTATAGGGTCAGCCCAAACCAGAGCACCTTGAAAGTTCATTAGGGGATTTTGTCCAGTGGATCCATAGCTTTGCAATTAAATTAATCAATTTCTCTGGCAGGTCCTCTCACCCCAGTCACCTCACTCTCCTCCCCAGTGAAGGAAAACTATTACTGGTCTGCCTAACTGATTAGTACTTGGCACAAAGCCTGGGGGAGTAAGAAGCCACAGTACCTGGTTGCCAGCTGAATACCACTCAAGGTGGTGGTCCCGTCCCTGCTCACAAACAACCTCAGGTTACTGTCTGTGGGGGAAAAAAAGGCAGGCCAGGGTTAGGAGACCCACAGGCAAGATGATTTCCAAAGGGAGCCTGCCTATCCATCCCATCCCATCCAGTCCTGTCCCATTCCATTCTGTCCCATCCTGTCCTGTCCCACTCAATTCCATCCTCATCCTCCAGCTCTCCCATCCCATCCCGTCCCATCCAGTCCTGTCCTGTCCCCATCTCAAATGCCCATCCAGTCCCGTCCCAATCTTCATCTCCATCTCCCATCCTGTCCTGTCCCATCCCATTCTGTCCCATCCCATCCCATCCCCATCCCCATCCCCATCCCTATTTCCCATCCCCCTCCTGCCCCCGTCCCGTCCCATCCCGTCCCACCAGAGAGAAGGTGCTCAGGCAGCAGCCCTAGCGGCTCTGTTAGGCAGCCAGGAGCTCCCACTCCACATCCTACCACCATCATCGTGGGTCCAGTCCAGGGACAAGCTCCCTCAAGATCACTCACCCTCGTTGTTGCTGACATCCGTGAAGTCCTGGCTCTGCATGATCTTCTCCACGATGTCATCTGCATCAATCCTCGTATCGTCTACCCACGTTGGGTGGCTTTCCACCGAATCCTTCTTCCTCCTTGGGGGGAACCATGGAACAAAACACCAAACACCAGTGAAGCCAGCTGGGAAAGCTCAGAGCAGAGTGGCAAGCCCTGCCAATGCTCATCTCTCTTAAGAGAAGCACAGACTGGGGATTATTAGAGCTGGAAGCACCCCGTCCGGTGCCCCATATTCTTCCCAGAAGAGACTCAGCTCCTGGAGGGGAAAGGTTCCTGCCTGACAGCACAGTAGCACATCTCTGAGCTCAAGCCCAGCCTTCTCTCCCTCCCCCCCACCCCGGGGCAGCAGGAGGCCTTAGCCCCGAGGCTGACCGTGGCCAGCCTGACCACAGCACCACCGCTGACCACCTCTGGCCCATGCTCCTCAGGCAGTACGTGATGGAGTGGGCCTAAACAATCACAGGCGCCTCCTTGAGCCAACAAACACTGGGTTCCGACACGTGCCAGCTGCTCCTGTGCCTGACCCTGGGGCCTTGACCTCACAGCTCTGGGCCCGAGTAGAGCAGCCTTTGGGCCGGGCTCCCCACCCTGATCACTGGCCGGCTCTCTGCCCAGGCCCTACCTGAAGGAGCGATCGGACAGGTGTAGAGGCCTGGGTGGCCGTGGGGGCTTCTCTGGCTTGTGCTCCCTCTCGCCCTCGGGGCACTCCACTGTCATGCTGAGGCCGCCAGAGGCACTGCTGCTGGTGGAGGTGTTTCTTCGGTGAGTCAAGTCAGACAGGCTGGAGGAGCGGGAGTGTTCAGTGCTGTAGCCTGGGAGAAAGTGCATGGGCATGAGGGGGGCAGAGACAGGGACCTCCATGGCCAGGCCAGGGAGGAGACTCTGCAGCTGGCGACAGACAGAACAGGAAACCATCAGGTCTCCCCTAAACTTAGGGAAGTGGGTAGAAGGGCTCAGTGCCAGCTGTGAATCCAACTCTCGAGTCCCTGTGGCACAGCAGCACAGCATGGCACGGTGGGCCAAGGGCTGGCCTCAGCCACCAGGCTGCCAGTGCTACAGGCCCTGACTGTCCCAAGCCCACAGCAGGCACCCTACAGGAGGCACATGCACTCAGAGTCACGAGGACCAGGATTTCTTACCAGAGATCTTGGACTGCTGGCTGGCATAGCTGGAGTTACGGGAATGGCCAGAGTGGAACACTTCCTCTGGGCTCGACATGTTCTGATCTGGCTCTTCAGGGACCCCTGGGAAAAAAAGCATGACCCTTCATTATGAGAGACAGAGTGTGTGTGTGTTTCTCTATCTCCCTTTGTCCCTCTCTTTCTGTCTTTATCTGTTGCTCCATTCTTGTCTCTATTTCTGTCTTTTCTATCTGTCTCTCCATTCCTGTGTCTATCTCTGTCCTCTCTATCTCCCTGTTCCTTTCTATCTCCCTCTGTCTTTATCTCTTAGTCTCTCTATCCCTATCTCCTCTGTCCCTCTCTGTCTCTCCATCCCTGTCTCTCTCTCTCTGGCCTCTCTATTCCGCTGTCTTTCTCTGTCCCTTTCTGTCTCTATTCATGTCTATCTTTCTCTCTGTTCCTCTCTATCTCTCTCTCTGTTTTTCCCTCTCTCAGAAGAAGGGTCCAAGTAATCCTGCTCCCTACTACCACATGTTCAAGGGTCCATATTCACTGCAGTCAGAGGGACTAGGAATCCCAGGCTTCTATCTAATCTCTCTGGGAAATAGGTAGTCTTGACCAATGTAACACAGACACAGGGAGCTGAAAAGGCTTTTTCCCAACAGAACAAAAAAACTCTTATCTAAAATTTGAAGTATGCTAAAGTCAAGACTCTCCACCCCTACTGCACAAATAGAGAGTAAAGGGCACTGAGTTTGTTTCTCCGGGGTCACTGAGTCAGAAAGAGAGCCAAGATCAGCACTTCCCAGGGTATCTAGTCCTCCAGCCTTGCTCTCTTTATCTACTCTACCTCTGGAGGTCAGAAAATGCAGTCCCAAGGGGAGATCTGGGGAGGAGGCAGTGAGAGGACATTTTCTATGGGAAAAATATCAAGGGTTTATTTTCAGGGGAAAGAACAGAACAGAGCAACAGAATGGCTAAAACAAGGAAGAAAAACAAGTCCAGAAAGGAAGGAATAGATAAAAGTCTAAGCAAACAAGCAGCTCATATTTAAATAATATTTTTACATATAATGCTATTGTTTATTTAGCACTTTGAGAATTGCAAAGCACTACACATGTTTTTTCACTCAATCTTCAACAACTACCCTGGGAGGAAGATGCTATTATTCCCCCATTTTACAGCTAAGGAAACTAGGTTAAGACACTAAGTACACACCTGCCTAAGATCATAGAGCAAGGAAGACTCAGAGCTGGCATATTATCTTGGTCTTCTTGGCTCCAGGCCAGTGCTCCCCACTGCCTCTCACATTTAATATGATGGGGGAGCTGCCAAAGCTCCTTATGGTTGTTTCCTCTCTCCATACCCACCACACCTCTTCCTCCCTCTCCTAAGATCCAGAAGACAGTTTTCCTGGAGTGTCTCTTTCCCCAGCTCAATTGTAACCAGATCCAACTAGCTCAAGACTGATTAGCCAGAGGGGACACGTCTAGCTTGAAATGGTTCCCTCTGGGAACTTCAACTCCTGAAAACCTCAGAATAAAGTTGGAGGAGCTGCATACTTGAACAGGCCAGTTCGTTACAAACTTATGAACTGGCTTCTGAGCTGAACCAGGCTTGACCAACAGCAAGTGCAGGAATAAGCCAGTGAGTCTACTGAGGGAACTTTAGGTGAGCAGTAGTTTCATTCAGTTCCTAGAGCTTGAGGCACTGAATGGATAGGGACAAGAAGGATCTGATATCTCAACTATTAAAGATAGCATCTGCTTTGTCAAAGGACAAAAGGGGAGGTCAGCAACCACTTCACATATTCTTAAACTGTTGAAATGGATTCACTCTGGGAAGCCTATGAAGCTCCAGAGTCCAGATGTCAATAGGGGCCAGCTTGTACAGGGTCGAGCCAGAATAACTCTCTCCTACTGATGACTAGCTCCTAAATGTTTATGGTCTTCTCCAGTCACTGTCACATTATCAACATTATCATTTGTCTTGGTCTTACATATGCTTATATCCCAAGGAATGTACTTTATTTATTCATTCCTTACATTTTAAGTTGCCAGGGCAGAAACAAAACTCAGATAAGACTTAAGAGACTTCCATCTATGATATGTATTTGCAAAACTAAGTGCTGTGTGGGGTGGAAGCAGGGAAGGTAATTACACTCCTGGGGGATAAGGAAAGTTTCATGGATTTTAAGTCAGGTTTG
Organism: Myrmecobius fasciatus; assembly: GCA_023553655.1. Lineage (NCBI taxonomy): Eukaryota > Metazoa > Chordata > Mammalia > Dasyuromorphia > Myrmecobiidae > Myrmecobius > Myrmecobius fasciatus. The sequence continues at coordinate 217,617 of JAJPUD010003809.1, forward strand.
AAAGGGTGGGTAGATTGTTTTGTTTTGTTTTGTTTTTTGTAGAGGTGAGAGACTATGGCTGTTGAGACAGCAAATACACTGTGGAACGGATTTGTTTTGCCAAGTTACTTTTCTTCCTTTTCTAGTTTTGTTGTTGTTATCATAAAGGATGATGCGCTAGGTAAGAGATAGGGAAAGTATAATATTTAGAATAAAAACGATATTAAAAAAATTTTTTTAAGAAAACTGAGACTGGAAGTCAACAGATAAGAGAAGAAAGCATTATAGAAACAGGAAATAGTCTGAACAAAAGCACAAGAGGTATGAATAAAGCCTGTCTGACCCAAGAATAAATCAGATTGGCTAGAGAATTATACAGCACCTGGAAAAGAATAATATAAAATTGGAAAAGCAGGGTGGCATCAAGCTGTTGAAAGCCTTGAATGCTAGTTAAAAATGATATCTTAACTTTAAGCAGGTAAAAAGCCACTGAAGGTACAGAGAAATTTCAGAGGCTCAAATGAACACTATTTGCACACAATGCTCTGGGCAGAGAAATCAATGTTTGTCAAACTGAATTAACACAGTCTTAAGTATATAATGCTGTAGGAATTGATTAAATTTTTCTCCCTATAACCCAACCCAACATATGATAATAGAAGTCACATGCTTTCCTCTGGAGAACAAGGGTTCTCCCTCTCTTCTAGAAAGCACATGACAAATATCTCATCTGACACTTGAGAAAGCCAGGTCCCAGAGTAGGTCAATCATTTGCCAGAGGTCTCATAGCAAAGACTCATAAAAAGATTTGCTACCTGATCCAAGAATGGTGGGTCTCGCCTTGGTCTGCCGGGACCCCGTGAGGGTGGCAGAACCGCTGGCTGTACTGCTGCTGCATGTACCCTCGCCCTTACAGGTCAACTGCAGGGATGTGTCCTGGCTGGGGATGATGATGGACTTGGCTGTGGAAGGTGGCCTGTAAAGCAAGAGCTGATGAGCTTTGGTGCCCCTCTGCCACTTCTGCTAACCCATGGCTCGATAAATCTTAACTTGAAGGTATTCCCCCAAGGAACATTTAAACTAGAAAACAGTTAAAGGATAAGTAGAAAGAAACATCTAATTCTCCGCAGAATCCTAGATTTTGATAGGCCATGGTGGCTAATCAAAACTGAGAGAATATGTAACCTCCTCTCAGGTCTATTTTTTAATTGTTCCAAAAAGAAGGAGAATGAATGAATGCATGATTCATTAAGCCTTCATTACAGGCCAAGCACTGTGTTAAACACTGGTGATACAAACAGAAAAATAAGAACATCCAGGCGCTTATCTTTTAATCTAAGCCTCCAAGACTTTCCCCCTTTCTCCTTTTCCCAGTCTGACCATTCTCAAAAGTCAACACCTTGGCCACTGACCCACATTCTTCCATCCTTCGTTTCAACATTTTATCCACCAAAATGTAAGATATAACACCAGAGAAGGGTTAAAAAACTCACGTCTTAAAGCAAGGGTCTCCGGAGAGCAAGGACATTCCAATGGTGACCTGTTAGGGGAAAATGAGAAAACATCAAAATCAGAGAGAGGGAAGAGGGATATGTTGGAAAGCATATTAGACTGAATCTAAAGACCTAGGCAGTTACTTATTCAGACAGTTACTAGTTGAGTGACTATGGATAAATTTGTTTCACTGAGGCAGTGAGGTGGTACAGTGAGTTTTCAAATACTATCTCAGTCAATTACTGATTGTGTGAGCATTGGAAAGTCACTTCATCTTTCTCAGCTTTGGTTTGCTCATCTGTAAAATGGTGGGTAATAATAGCAGCTATACCATGGAAGGGTTGGTTGGGAGGATCAAATCTAGCAACCTGCACCATGCTTTGCAAACCCTAAAGGCACTATATATAAATACTAGTTATTGTTATCTCCTTCTGAGATTTAGTTTCCCCATCTTAAAGAAAACCTAATATTTCAAATATTAATTTACATACATCTATAATCCTATGGTGGTTATACATTTTCATAATGTTTAGGCCTCAATCAATTTATTAAGTACTACTTACTATAATAATCTGAATTTCTTATTAACCTAAAGTACTACTAATCAATAATAATCTAGGCAAACACCTATAAGTTTCAAGTCTAAATCATACTCTAAACCAAGAGTTCTTAATCTGATGTCTATGAACTTGGTTTCTAAAAAATATTTTGATAACTATTTCATTATGATTGGTTTCCTTTGTAATTTAGAGTTTGTGCATTTAAAGACACTGTTAAGAAAAAGGATCAGCAGAAGGCCTCATTATACTTTTAAGGGATTCCATTACAGAAAGAGGTTAGGAGCCCCTGCTGTAGACCCTGAGCTAGAACGCTGCGGTTGCCATCCCTCACCTTATCACTGAAATGTTCCACAAGAGCAGTCCTGTTTGCCAGGTTTAGTTTCTCTAGCCCTGATTGCATGAGCTCTGTTTCTGTTTCAGAATACTGAAAGTCTGGTTCTCTATTTTCGGATTTCTTTTACTATCCACTTTTTCCTTCCTCTTAATACAAATTTCCTCAGTTCAAAACAAAGATCAAACCTCCCTCTCCACGTCAGATTTTCTGAACCCCAATGCTAACAGCAGGACCCGAATTGTATATATGCCCCAGCACTGAGAATTCTTCATCTTTTCCTGATAGTCTGGTAGCTGTCTAATGTTGGCAGCCAGCACTACCAGCTAGCTCCCTACTCCTACACATCCCCCAGACTCTCCTGGGAGATAAACATGCTCATATTTTATCTGTTCAAGGAGGATGTTGTTGGGACCAGATTGTTTTCTTAAGCAGATGGATGGGTGTGGATAGCAAGGAGGAACTGGGCTCCTCTGGAGGAGGAAGCCCTTCTGGTCCCTCTCTCCTGGGAGAGGCAGCAAAGACAACAGAGTTCAGAGGAAGCTGCCTCCCCTAAAAACCTGGCACGTGGCTGGGCCAGGGAGAGATGAGTGTATGTTTAGAGACCAGGGGACTACCAGGCTTCAAAACCATGGCTCACTTCGGGGGAGGGGGTAGAGTGTATCACAGTTTATGCCAGATAAATGGAAAAGTCAGACTTCTCTTTCATTTTATCCCTAAAGTACCATCCAAGGAAGTAAAAGGGTTAGGGAAGAGTCCTTTGAAAGACTAACTTAGCCTCTATGATGGTTTCCCCACGTATGAAATAATGGGAGATAATGCTCCCATTATTTATAATATAATAGCATATAATAATGCTCATCTCCAAAGGTTCCTTCTAGTTCCAAACCTATGTTCTCTGAGGTGCTTTCCAGCTCCATGTTATAAGGCTCTAGCATGACTCTGTCATCGCCGTATCAGCTGATGGAGGTAGGAAGGCAGAAGGGGAAGAACCTGGTCTTCCTGTCCCTAGAGATACCTTTAAGATGGAGTTGTCCTGCCGGGTGTTCTTGGTATCATATCCTTCTAACAAACAGCATCGGACAGTGGAACCAGAGCCAGCAAATTCAGAGAGATTCAGGTCAGCAAATCCTAGCTGAAAGGGAGGAAGGGGGTGGGGAGAGGAGAAGAGGGTGGGAGGGGGAATGAAATGGTTAGTCAATGAAGGAAGATGCAGGCCTCCAGGAAAAAGATAAGGAAGGAGCAGACTAACTCTTCTTGTCAGTGTGTAGGAAAGGCTCAGGATGGTAGGAGGAGGAAGGAGAAATGCAAATTCTGAGCCGGCCCAGAGAGCGTTAAACTGCCCTGGGGCTGTTGCATAACCAAGGACAGGGAAGGCACTAGGTCAATGATGTGAAAAAAACAGAATCACACATCCACATCACGTAATAAGGCCCTCTTTGTCCTCAGTCTTCCCAGCATGCACTCCGGCCTTCCACGCCAAGAGATGAAAGGCTATTGTTGTCCATGAAACTGACACATTGTTCCCAGGAAACAAGGATTCGGGTCTGTCAGAAACTACCAAGAGGAGCAGGAGCAGGAGCACGAGCAGCTACTAGATTTGGGAGCAGGGACTCAGAATAAAAGAATCAGCTTTAAACCTGAAGGTCCCCACACCTAGGAACTCAATACCTCTCCTACATATACCCCCACCTGAAAGAAATGAGAGTCAGAGGAAAAAAGTAGTCACCGGAGAAGAGGTCACCTGGTTCAAAAAGGCAGGGAAGAAAGGAAGTTTAAATGTTTCCAATAAATTATCCTCATAACCATCTATAGGCAAGAGTTCATTAGTGAAGGACAAGTGGCTATGGCAAGAGGGACAGTTCAAGATCAGGGTGCTAATACCCAGAGTCTGACACTGATCTTCAAGGCCTTCCTTAGAACTCTGGAGAAAATTCTACCATGGGTCTGAAGAAACAAAAGTGGGGGGAGAAAGGCAGAACTGCTTCTCCCTGGAGCAGCCACTGAGAGAGGGCATCTCAAGATAAATCCAACCAAGTAAGAGATTAAAGAAAAAGGGAGTTAAAAGGAAAAGGGGCTGGCAGTGCCAGTAGAAGCATGGGAAAAACCCAAGCTGAAAAAAATCTCCTTGAGTCAAAATATAATTTCCCTTCACCAAGCAGCTCAATGATGGGCATTCTGAATTATTGCCCATCTGTGCTGAGGCAGGGTGGTACCAGCTCAAGCTGAATCTATACTGTCTTAGGGAGGAATCTGGAGAATGGCTTTTATGTGGATGCCCAGTTTCCCATTTTAGTCAGGAGATGGTTAGTGAATTCTGGAGAGTTTCAAAAGGCTTAGTCAACTAGTGCGTTGGACTGCATTGAACACGGAGTCTTTTTTAGAGCCCACACACATTCTGAGTTAGGTGGAGAGAGAGTGGGTGAGGTCTCCAAATTGAAAGGCTCTCTAGAAGCTAGATACATTTAAGTGAATTAGCTCAGCCCCATTATCTTAAAGAGAAAAATGCAAATGGCCTAGTGTTTGAAGCATTTTCCATCAATTCCTGAGAATAATTCATTCCAGTTAAAGGACCACATGGGGAAGAGGTTTATCAGAATGTCAAAGGTGGCACTCACCCTGACTACTGCCAATGAGTATGGATCCTCAATCTTAGGCACTGGAGGTTCTGTATTCTCCCTGCCTCCCTTGTCCTGATCAAGCACCACTTTCTTTAGGTGTTCAGATACCAATGCTATGCTGAGCCACTTCCCAAAGGAGAAAGCCTGGTTGTAGGGACCGTCAGAGAGGTGTCAGGAGGAAAAGAGTCCATTTTGAAAGCATCTTCACCTGGCCAGGTTTCAGGGACCACCATTCCCAATGACATCAGAGATCAAATAGTGTTGGCCCCTACCCCACTATTCTTCCTGACCTCCAACTGGGAGTCAGCAGAATGCCTAGTTAGATAAAGGCTGTACCCTGGGCAGCACCATCCCAACTCCACAGTATGGAGGAGAGGATCAAAGTCAGAGGCATTCCCCTCTCTCCCTCTAGCCCTGCCAATTCCCCTAAGGCATAATACAGATGACTCAAACTGAGACCAGAATGATAGGGATACCAGACCTGGTCCTACCTGGCATTTCCAGAAAGTTATACCTAAGTTTAGTCTCTCTAAACTTAGAGAATGAGTGAGAATAAAGATATCCCCCTCTAGTCAGGAGAAAGAGTCTCCATCTTTACTGAGGATGGAAGCAAGTTTTGTGTACACCAAGGAGAATTATAGTTCTTACACATAAAGAACTCTTAATAGAAAGGGCTATTAAATACAAAGGGCAGGTAGAGGGCACCATAATGCACCAAGTGCTGGTTGGGAGTCAGGATGACTCAATCCTGGGTTAAAGTCTGGTCTCAGACCTAGCTGTGTGATCTTGGATAAGTCACTTAACCTGTTTACCTCAGTTTCTTCATCTGTAAAAATGAGGTAGTGAAGGAAATGGCAAACCACTCCAGTAATTTGCTAAGAAAATCTCAAATGGGGTCACAAGGAGTTGGACGTGATTGAAAACTACTGAACAACAGTAACAAATTAAAAAGTAGAGAAACTGAGAACCTTCTTAATGCTATTCCAAAAGAGGATGAGGAGAGAAGAGAGGGGTTTTGGAAAAAACAGAGTTAATCTGGGATGTTCAGGGACAAGAAAACTGGATATCTTTTTCTTTCCCCCTAGCATTTCTTTCTCTGAAAAGCCATACTATGGGGTACTGTTTTATAAGACTCTTACCTTGGAGTAGGCCTTCCCACCTTTCAGCTCCTATAAAAAGAAGAGAAGATATGTCAGCAGGATTATTCAGGCAACTGAAAGTACCTGTCACTCACTCCTCTGTCTCCCAGACCCCCACCCAGAGACTTACCACCCCTAAATGGATTGCCCTCAGAAACATCCCTCTGAGATCAATAAAGGAAAGCCTGAGCTGAGCTTCCTAGACCAAGCTAAGAAATCTAAGGTCCAGAATTACAGTGAATTAAGGGCATAACTTCAGCCAGAACCTACAAACTTTGACTTTTTAAACTTAACCATTGGTTGACCCTTCACAGGCACTGTCCCTGCCTCCTATAAAAACCAACTCACCTTTCGGACAGACACTCTGCAGATGCAGGGATCCAGAAGGCCAGTGGCTGGATTAGCGCTCATTTTACACACAAATGTAAACTTTTTCCTCCATCGGACACAGTTCTCTTGCACTTCCTCCCTAAAAGTAAAAAGAATGTGGATACATTTAGCCTGGTCTAGGAACAGAACAAATGTATTTATTAATTCAAGGTATTTATCAATTCAAGGAAATAACAATAGCTCACATTCATAAGGGTATTCTAAGTTTTACAAAGTGCTTTACATACGTAAGGTGTCTTGGGTCCTCACAATAACCCAGGAAGATTGGTGCTATTATTATTCCCATTTTACAGATGAGGAAACTTCAGCTGAGATAAAGTGACTTTACTCAGAGTCACACAAGTGATGAGTGTCTGAGACAGCAATAGACTTCAGGTCTGAGTCCAAGACCCATTGGGCTGGTCTGAAGGCCATCTTCTCATTTGTCCAGAAGAACTCTCCAGCAGGGTGGGGTAATAGCTTAGGAAGCCAAAGGCAGAGAAAATCAGCTCCATTTTAGCTGTCAGGGAGTTTATTTCCTGACTGCTGGAAACTCAGAGAGGACGTGGGAGTAGGGTGGAGGGCGTGTGGGGAGATGGCAGGGGAAGCTGATCGAATAATCTCCAGAACAGTCTCTGAGCGGAGTACAGTGGGATCTGGGGGTGGGCTACATGCAAGGAGAAGGCTATGTGGGTGGACTGAAGGGGGGGGGGTGGCGATGTGAGAACAAGCATGTGCATTCACGGTGGGA
>JAJPUD010003810.1:0-22466 GCA_023553655.1 Myrmecobius fasciatus
TTTTTCATTTTTTTGTTTTTGTTTAACTGATTCTTGAAGTCTTATTCAGTCATTTACTTCTATTTGTTCAATTTTAATTTTTAAAGTATTATTTCCTTCAGTTATCTTTTTTAGCTCCTTTTGTAGCTGGCCAATTGAATTTCTTGATTCAATGCATTCTTTTTCCATTTTGCCAGTTTTATTTTTCAGTGAATTGTTGTTGGATCATTGTATTGATCAGAATAGTTGTCTTTTACAGTTGATACTCATTGCAATACTGCTGTCACTGTGTAGAATTTTCTTCTGGTTATGTTCACTTCCCTTGGCAACAGTATTATATTTCTTCCTAGGTTTGCTACTGAACTACCATTACCAAGTTAGATCATCACTAGAATCTTCCTTACCATGTGATATACATTTTAAAAGCAAATTCCTGCATAAATAACTTTTAAAATGTGATAGTACAATGAGTAAAAATCATTAATGTTTATTAAAATGTACCTACTTTGAAATATTTATGTGTACATATGCAATTTTAAACTTATGTTAAGTTTGTGTTGAAGGCTAGAATGTAAATTGTTTGGAAAGAGAAACCCATTTTCCAGTAAAGGCATCATTGTAAATTATGTTACCAAACTAACCCATAAAGTTAACTCATAACTTAAAAGATAACTAAACTGTAGTATTATATTTTTGATAATATTCTGACATTCTTGAGCCCCTCTGATTTAATGGAGGAGCAACAAAAAGTTAATTTTTTTTAAACCTTATAAATATCTATCAAAATAAATTTATTTAGGCAAATGTAAAAATCCAAAACTACAGGTTACAGATGAGTTGCCAGTATACATCAGTGAAAAGAGTTTCCACCTGAGGAATTCCTTATATAAATTAAATCCTGTGTTTTGACTTGGAATAAAATTAAGTAAATCTTAATTCATTGACTTTTAAGTCAATATATGCAATGACAACATAGCTACAATTTTAAAAATTAAAATTTTTGCTTTGTGGGGATTTAATCATGCTTCTCTGAGACGTGTCTAGATTACAAAATTCTGCTGTTTAGAATGTTTAGAAATATAAGATATTGCTTGTGGAACAAGTGATTGCTTTATACTTTTATTGTGTGAGGAAATTGCAATTATTGGGTTTTTCCCCTTTCACAATAATTTTCTGTCTGAATTAATTTTCTTATAGTTAAAAACAAGTAATTTCCCTAATGCTATTTATATAGTAGGCATGTTTCCCTGAAGAATTGTACCAACATGACCCCTGAAAGCACTGATTTATATTACATGTGCAAACATTACATCTCAGTGCTACTTAAAGGCAAATAAGAGCATAAAACAATAATAAAATTCACATAAATAAATTCTAAGGATATCTCTGACCTCTCAAATGATTTTTTTGTGGCTGGATTTTCTTTGTAACAATTTTTATGAGATTAATTATATGATTTTTATGTTTAGGCAGGAGCAGTAAAAGACTATATTAAAATGATGCTTCAGAATGATTCACTTAAATTTCTAGTTTTTGCTCATCATTTAAGCATGCTCCAAGCTTGTACAGAAGCCGCTATAGAAAGCAAGGTATGTTTAGTTTTCATATAAACTTTTTTTACATTCTTCCAGTGCAGATTGTTTATGAATAATAGCTTATTTCAATTTACTTTATAGAGAAGATCCTCAATCACTAAAAATTTAGTCCCTCTTAATTATATTATTTTTATATTGCTTGTTGACATTGAATTCATTTTCTTTTAATTCAGTTCATCTAACATTTACTTAATAACTATGTACAGGGTTGTACATTAAATAAAAAGGAGAATATTACCATCCCAATCCTCCAGGAGCTTATAGTTTAGTAAGGGGAAAATCTTATCATATTTATAAGTATAATGCAATTAATTATGATAGATACAATGAAAAGGTCCAAAAGAGGTTCTTTAAAAAAAAAGTTGAAGAGACATAGAAAAGATGCCTAAGGTTTCTCTGATATCAACAAAACCCAGGTTCTGAAAGGTTTCAAATTAGAATGACTTTTATTTGAACCCAATGAAAAAAAAAAAATATATATATATATATATGATTCAAAGTCCAACCTAAATTCAGAAGTTTATCACCAAGCTAAGCATGTTGTGGTAAACTATAAAAAAAACTACAACCATTCCTTAAATTGCCTACCAAGTTGTAGAGGGGTTGTGATATGCATTGTGTATTAGCCACACCAGTGGACTTGTTATTTGAAATATAAAGTAGTAGATGTTGGGATTACAGGAATACAGCCAAAATCTCCCCATACAAAACCACCAAACTGGGTTACCTACAATTTTGGGGGTGTGGGAGGAGTTTTACCCCAAAAGTATATTGGGGTTATGGACTGGTGTGATGGGTTGTCTCAAAAGAATTTGTAGGCTTAGACCCCCTCCAAATCACGGGGGTAAAAATTTTATTATATTGCTAAGAACAGGCAAAATCCGTAAGGATTTTTAGTAAGGAAGGAGGGTTTAGTAATTAACCAGGGGGAAGACAAATTCCCTAGCAGTAAAGTGGAGGAAAATTCCATGAGGTGGGATTATGCCATTGATAGCCTAAATGCTAAAAGGGATTTAAAGGATTTGGCACACTGAAAAAAAAAAAATGTTAATGAAGGAATTACAGTAGAGTAGGTCTCTTATAGGGGAAATATAACCTTGGGGATTTCACATGGTAATTTGGCTTTCTCATTGGATATGTTAATAGTAGAGTTATAGAGATTTTGTTATTCAGCTAAGAATTCTACCAGAAACCTCAGCCTAGAGTAGGGCTTTAATTAAGTCTAAAGAACAAAAGGCTTAATTAGAATCAAAAAGTCCACTTGTAATCTTATTTGTGCTCTTCCCTGCTTTCAAGTATTCTCTGTCCACACCCATCTAACTACCCATCTCTCTAAATTGAGGAAGTAGCAAAGGCATCTTTCAAAGTGAGAAAGTTTCAGCAGCTTATGGAGAGCACTGGAGAGTCAGGAGTGGACTTGAGAAACAAATGAACAGGGCTGGTAATCTAGGCACTTTCTCAAATGGTAGTTTCAGGAAGAATCACTGGAAGGGGAAGAGTGGTAAGAAAGTAGCTATGTTAGAGTGGGAGAATTTCAGAGAACCTGAGAATTGACAGAGAAATAAGAAATTTTGTATATGTGAAAATGTTGAGGTTGGGAAGGGACCTTAAAAGGTTGGGGGTCACACATTGGTGTTGAGAAGTGTCTCAAAAGAGTTTGCAGGCTTGAACCCATTCCCAAGTCAAGGGGCAAAGTTTATTTTATAATTGTAATGCCATTTGAAGCAGTGTAAATTCCAAGAGAATTTAGACAAGAAACAGAAGCAAAGAGACATTTATCTGGTTCTTCATGTTATAGATATGCTCATTTTATGGCCCAGAGGTAGAACCAAGGAGTGGTCTCTGGAATTTGGTTATCACTGACCAACAGACTGTAATGTTTGTTAACAGATTGAACAATAGTTAGAACAATAGTATTTTTAGGTTGGAGTGGGGGACCTCAGAGTCACAGATTCCAAAGCCAGAGGACTTTAGAGTCACTGACAGTTTGTTAGGAAGAAGCCCCCTAAAGTCAGAGGACCTAATTTGACAAGTATTTGAACATGGGAGTTGTGACAAAGAGAATAGTCCAGAATAGACTGAGACTAGGTGATTGGATTTTGGGACTAATGAAGAAAGATTCAAAAAGATACCATTATTATGAATGTCATTGAGAAGACATTAGTATTCTTGTCAAAAATAGGGAAATTTGGAAGATGAGCAAATTGACTTGGATTATAAAAGAGTTATATAAGTGGAGGTGGCTGAGTATATATACTGAGTATATATATTTGGGGAGCATTTATGTAGAAATCATGTAGATATATGTGAGCTAAGTATTAGAAAAATGTTGTCTCATGGTCTTGGGTATCTATCCCAGTGGGTTTAGACCAGAGAGCCTGAAGCACTGATAGGATTATAATATCCCCAGCAATCCCGGAGAAGCCCTGAGAGGATCATCTCAGCCTTTTTTGTTCTTTGCTAATTTACCTTGAAATTTAGCATGCTCTTAGCAGCATAATAAAACCTTTGCACCTTGATTTGGAAGATATCTAACTTACAAATTCTTTTGAGATAACTTGCAACACCAGCCTGTAACCCCAATATATTTTTGGGATCCAATACCCTCAAACTTCAACATTTTGGTCACTAAACCTCACTATGTTGGTGACCTTGTGTGAAGACAGTCTGGCTTTATTTCCTTTATTTCAAGGTAAACCCCTTTTCTTTCACTTTTTTTTTCCCCCTCCTACATATAGAACTTGCCCTTAATTTACTATTTTCCTTGTAAATCTTAGGCTCGTTACATTAGAATAGATGGAAGTGTTCCTTCTTCAGAAAGAATATATCTGGTCAATCAATTTCAGAAGGATCCTGAAACTCGGGTGGCTATCCTAAGCATTCAGGCTGCTGGCCAGGTAAGACAAAATGTGAAAGTAACAGAAATTTTAACAGTGGAAAATAACAAACTGCAAATCTTTAGCTGTAAATAATAATAACGTCAAATCCGTGAAAGAAGACTGGACTTAAAGTCAAACTTGAATTCTGCCTCCATCATCTACCAGTTTTGTATTTTTTTGCAAGCCACTTAACTTTTCTCACCTTTAATTCTCTCATTTGTAAAATGGAAATGATGCCTGTATATATTATCTAAAACACAGAGGTTTAGTGAAGATAAGTGATGGATATCTGAGCAAATTGAAAATCTTAAAGATTATAAGTTTAATCAGTTGTTGCTGATATTCATGTTGGGTTTTTTTTTGGGGGGAAAGGTCAGCAACATCATAAAAACAAGAGGGTTATTATAAACAGGTATGGGAAAGTCATTGTACATCTTTTGGTTTGGGGTTAGCAATTGGTAAATTATGGCAGTTTGAAGATTTGTAGAATCATTCGTGTGTGTGTGTGTGTGTGTGTGTGTGAGAGAGAGAGAGAGAGAGAGAGAGAGAGAGAGAGAGAGACCTTGCTCATCTCTTTAATTTAGATAAAATATACACATTCAAAGTAATTCTGCATTTGGAAGTACAGTTGTGAAATGGTTATATCTCCAATTAAAGAGCAAAACAGCAAAACTCTCTAATAGGGCAAATCCTGTACCAGTGTTGCAAGTGAAATACAACAAATGTGGACCAAGTTTTCTCCAAGATACTATTTTATAAACAGGGTACAAATCCTAAAAATAAGAGACTCAGTAGTTGCCTCAATTTCCAACCAAAAACCTCAAGCAAAAGAAAAGCTCTCGTTTTATAGATTTTAGTGAATACAGAAGAAAGAATAGAACAAAGTAGGTGACATCATGGGATTGAGAGAAACATGATGGGTTACACAGTTGAGACATGGGAAACAATATGTTTGGCTGGAAGTTGAGAATGAGCAACAATTCCCCTCCTTCTTGTGACTAAGAAGTTTTCTTGAGTCCACCTGGAAGATATTTGTCCAGTCTTTGGATAGTAAACCAGACATCCTTAAAGGATAATTTGGTGGTATTAAAACATTAGGCTCAACTTCCATTTATGGCAAGCTGCATCCCCCTGGGTCAGCAAAATTCTTTGGGGTAAGAATAGAACAGTGGTTATCAAAAATGTATTTCTAAACCTAATCCATTATAAGCCAGCTGAATTCTGAACTAAGGTCAGAGACAGGGAACTGTGACTTGAGCTGTTATAGGGCAAAAATCAATTGTAAAATAGGATCAATGAAAAATGATACAAAATCAATTTAATCTTTTCAATAGAAAATTTGCCTTTTTTTTTTTTCTTTGTGGCTCCCATTGAGACCTCATGCTGCAGAAAAAGAAACACCTAGTATTGTAAGAACAGGATTGGTTATAGATGTTTATGAAAAATAATGTTAAATCTAGCAAATGTATTCTTAAAAAAAAAAGAGAAGAAAAGAAAAGAAACAAACAAACAAAACTGTTTTAAAGATCTGCCATCTTTCCCTCCCACATAGTCTCATTTTTCATTCTGGGCCTTTCCCCTCTATCAGGAGGTGGATAGTTTGTTTTGTCATTAGTCCTTCGGAATTCTAGAAGATCATTTTATTGATCAGAATTCTTAAGTTTTTCAAAGTTGTTTGCCTTTTCAGTATTATTGTCATTTTGTAATTTGTTCTCCTGATCTTCACTTCCCTCTGCATCAGATCATACTAGTCTCCTGGTTTTTCTGAGACTATCTTCTTCATCATTTCTTATAGCACATTATGTAATATTTATATAACATGATTTGTTTAACCATTCCCCAGTTGGTGAACATCTTTTTAGAATTCAATACTTGGTGATCTCCAAAAGAACTTTAAATATTTTCCTGTATAATCAGTTAAAAGTTTATTTTGCTTAGGACTAATCTCCTCTTAATCTACCTCTAATTCCCCTTTCTCTATTATTTACTTTCTTTTTCATTTGTCTGTTGAGTGAAATTTATTTCTTTACCTATCTGTATGTCTCTATAAATTCTTCCATTTCAGCTTCAAATAAGGTTTAATTGCCAGCCACTTCCTGCCCCCCTTCCTCCTTATACCTGTAGATATCTACTAGCATATTCTAATTATGTGAGATTATTTCCCATGACTTTCCTTTTCATTCCCTACCTAATATGTCATTCTTTTACTCTGTTCTTTTTTAAGACCATCAAAATTTAAACAAACTACTAGGAGATAGTCCTAATCTTAGGACTTGTTGATCTTCTATCTCTGTACCTGTGCTGGTTGATGGTATAGGCTCATCATACTTTTCGTCATACTTGCTATCTTGTCCACCTAACTCTGACCCTAAAAGAGGCCCAGGCTGGTTAGTAGCATTATTTATAATCCTTTTTACACCTTGCCCTGCCCCAGAGGTGGCAGAAGGATTAGGTTCACAGTTTAGCTCAGTTTCTGTATAACCAGAACTATTGTCCAAAGTTCCCATAGGCTTGCCTCCTGGGATCTCTGCTTCTCAGGGCTTCATCTGACCTAGAATCTCCAGGCCTCCCATGGCTCATCCTCCAGGATTTGGGAACTGGACATTCTCTACCTAGAACTGAAAAGGAAAAACAAAATAGACCAAAACTTCAAGGTCATTTCTCAGAGCTATCTTGTCTAGTATGAGGGGAAGGAAGCCATTTTCTCCTGCCTAACTGCACCCCACCCCCATGTCTGAATAAGATCCTCACCTCTGGATACTATTTGCAAGAGAACTTACTGTGCTTCAGTCAGGTAGATTTAAAGACGGTTCAAGCCATGCAGCTAACAGAAAAGAGGCTGCCTCCAGCCACATGATAGGCTAAGGCAGAATGGCATCTCACACATGGAAGTCTGCCCCATAAGTAATCTGAGCATGCAGCAAAGTCCCATTATAGTCATAAAAAGGAAATGTATAGATGGGAGGCAGCATGATAGAGCAGATAGAGAGCTGCCTTCAAAAAAAGGAAAACCTAGGTTCAGTTCTCCCTTCTGATCCCCACTTGACCTTGGGCACATTTAACTTCTCAATACCTCAAGCAATTCTCTTAAGAATTGCAGAAAATCTGCCAGTCTTCATTAGTATAAGCAATTTCTCAGGATGAATTCCTCACACCAGTGAAATCAAAGGTCTGAAATGGATAGGTAGATAGCTAGATAAATAGATATGTATATATTATTTTTATACAAACACACACACACGACATATATTTCTGTGTAATGCCATTAAAATCTTGATAAGAAATTTCAGCCTATTTTAATAGATAATTATGTGCAATTTACTTTTTATGTTCTAATCATTTTTCCATTTGCCCAGAGCAAGTGATAATTTTACATTTTGACAGGCCAAATAAATTTGCAGACAGCACCAAGTTGAAAGGGATTCATCCTGTGATGGATTATCAGAATCAGATGAATCAGAACTTGAACAGATCTAAGTGGGCTGAAACTATGAGCTAAATCTAACAAAATGAAATTTAATGAAGACAAATCTAAATCCATTTGGATTAAAAAAGAAAAACAAAACCAGTTTTATATATACAAGAGTAACAGCTAGATAAATCTGTGAGTTTGCATGGAATCCAAACTCAACATGGGTTAACAGTGAGATATAGCGACCAAAGAAGCAGCCAGTCTATATGTTAAGACAAGATTTGTGCCTCTCAATATTGAGGATCATACTCCTTCAGAACTCTAGCATTGGCAGTCCTTGCTTCACTTAGAATACCATTATTTTAGGAAGATCATTGACAAGTTGAAAAATATCTAAAGAAAGATAACTCGTAGGGGCAGCTAGGTGGCACAGTGGTTAGAGCACCAGCCCTGAAGTCAGGAGGACCTGAGTTCAAATTTGGTCTCAGACATGTAACAGCTGTGTGACCCTGGGCAAGTCACTTCACCCCAATTGCCTCAGCAAAAAAGCAAAAAAAAAAAAAAAAAACAACTCTTGGTAGTATAGGGCTTTGCTATCTTGCCAAACGATAACTGCTTAAAGAACATAGGGAGGTGTAGTCTAGAGAAGAGAAGACTTGGGAGTAGATGTGTTACAAAAGTTATCTTCAAGAGATTTGAAGAACTTTCATATGGAAGAGGGATTCAACTGGCTGGTTTTAGCCCCAGAGGACAGAATTAAGAGCATTGGGTGTGGAGATTATAGAGAAGTTATCCTAAAGTAGAATCAGCTGCTTAAGAAGGTAATGAGTCATTCCTCACTGGAGGTATTCAGGCAGGAAAAGATTCTTAGTAAAGTAGCTATCATATTTGGTGAAGTTTCTGAAAGCTTTTTATTGATTTTGTATATTCTGTGCAATGTTTAAAATTGATTTTGTATATTCCATATGATGCTTAAACTGAAAGTCAAGATTTTATTCTATAAACTTTTCATTCAAACAATATAATTTAAAATTTTGTGCTTTTTTGGGGGATACTGAGCAATATTGATTTCCTTCCAGATGTTTTTTGCCATTTCTATATAGTATGCTTGTATCTTAGCTATAATAGAATCACCATTTCTTTTGGTTCTATTGCTTAGGGTTTAACTTTCACTGCAGCAACTCATGTCATATTTGCTGAGTTATATTGGGATCCAGGACACATAAAGCAAGCAGAAGACCGTGCTCACCGAATTGGACAGAGTCGCTGTGTAAATATCCACTATCTTATTGCAAATGGAACACTGGACTCTCTGATGTGGGGGATGTTGAACCGCAAGGTAAATCAACTAAGTTACAATATACTTTGTTACCTAAATTGTTACAAACAACTTACTTTGTTATAAATACATTTTTTTATTCATGAATATGAGACTTTTAAAAATTGTAATTAGGTGTGGAGTTAAAAAAAAGTGGAGGTATACCACACTCTGATTAGCATACTGCTACTTGTAGTGAGGTTGCTGTACCCCATCCTTGATTGAGATTTTTTTCACTGCCACAGTAGGGGCGTTTAAGCTCTTTTCTGAGTTCCTCTCTCTCTTTTGACAGAGTTCTTGTTTCTTTGGCCCCTACCTCTCATTTGGGATGAAGATCAACATGTACATCAGTAACTTCATGCCTTTTTCTTGAATTTTGGGGAGGGAATCATCCTAGTTGAATTAGCCTAATGCTTCTTCTCCTAATCCAGTCTAATCCAGCACACATTTGTTAATCCCTTAATATCTGAAAGTTAGTAGTCAGCATGGCCTGGACCTGTGGATTTGTATTTGGAACCAGTATTACCTATGTTTATATCTTATTTCCTCCACTTGCTGGATGATGAAGGATAAGCCACTGAATATTTCTGAACTTGAGGAAATTATAAATGGAAAGGGGTTTGCATTTGTGGAGAGTTTCTAGACCAACAAAGTCAGAGATCCTTGATATTGGCATATATAGGATGTCAGTCAACAAACATTTACTAAACATTTAGTCTGTACTAGGCAGCAGGCACTGGTCCTGGAGTTTGAAAGACCTGGGTTCAAATGTGCCCTCAGACCCTCACTAGCTAGACCCTTACTAATAACACCACCTACTTTTTTCAGAGTTGTGAGGATCAGGTAAGATAATATTTGTAAAGTGCTTAGCATAGTGCTTGGCATAAAATAGATACTATATAAAATACTTATTCCTTTCCTTTCCTGGCAAAGAATGGCAAAAACATGATCCCTGCTCTCAAAAAGCTCACAGACAATACAGAGATAATATATGGACAATTCTGTACAAATAATATGTATCTAACCTACATAGAAATTGTAAACATGTAAGCACATACATGATAATTTAAGAAAGAAAATAACAAAAGAGGATCTATATTTTTTTTTAATAGAGGGATAATGTGATCAAATCTTTATTTTAGGAATAACAATTTAAGAATTATGGAGGATAGGTTAAAAGGAGGGAAACATTAATGTGTAAACCGATTAGGAAATTCTTAAAGTAGTCCAAGCAAGATAATATGAAAGTTTGAAGATAGAAAGCAGCTTTGGAAGTAAAGAAAAGGGAACAGGGGTGGCATTTGTTAGCTAGGTAAGACTAACAAGACTTGACAACTGATTGGTTTGGGGTACTGAAGAAGAGAAAAGAACTCTGACTAGAAATTTTAGCCTCAATAAAAATAGAAAAATTTGGAAGAGGAACAGGTTTTAGGAGAAATGTAATCAGTTCCTTATCTGACATATTCAAGGGAGTGCCACATAAGCTAAGAGAAGAGAAGGTATCCAGAATGAGAAAGCTTGGTCAACAATGTGAAAAGCTACATAAAAGTCAAGTAGAAAGACTGGAGGAAAAGGTAGTGGATTTTAATAATAGAGTTCTCTAGTAACCTTAAAGAAATTAGTTATGGCATTTTTTCAAATATATAGATCTCCACTGGAATCCTCTTCAGATGATTTTAGCTTAGAGATAACAAGTCCTCTTAGACTAGAAAAGCTTTAAGTAGAGGTCTGTACATATTTATTAGCCAGAGCTCAGTCTAATTAAGTGGAAGAAGCTCTTCTATAGAGTGCAAGCTATGATGGAGATTTTTCCACCCAATATAAGAAAGCCTAATGAGAGCTAAACATGTTCAAAGCAGCATTCTGGGGAAGTGTCCAGACTGTTGAAGTTATAGATTATTGAAGATAAGTGCAAACACTTAAAAACACCCCAAACAAATTATTTAGACTTCAAACAGAATAGTATGAGAATTTTTTAAATTATTTTTAAAAATTTTTATTTTCTTTTAAAAAATAATAAAGAAAAACTAGAAAAGGAATAATAAAACAAAAGACATATTATCATGTGCCCAACAGAACATCAGGAAGGATTCAAAATATATAACAACAAATTACCAATAAAAGAAAGTATGTATATATTAGTAGAAGATATTATATTCATGAGTGTCCATTTTTTCTTTTACTTCCTTGTAAATTGTTCTTTTGTTCTCTTGCTGCATACCTTTTTTATTTTATTCTTTTTTCCCCTTTCATCCCCTCACCACCCCCAAGCAAGCTATACTTAAGAAAAAATATATTTATGTGTACATTGGTAGATATATACATATACCTACACATATAATCTTTCCTATCCCTGCTGACTCTTGCTTTAATTCTGCTCTTTAATTTGTCTTGCTATTACTTAACTTCCCCCCACCAATGGATCCCTCCCTTATCTGCTTTCCTCCTCACCCATCCCTTCCCTTTTATTTCTTTATAGATTTTGGAGAGTATTATATCTTCATATAGTGTTGCCTATTTAACCCATTCCCAATGTTGAGTAGGTTTTCAGAACTGTGAGCTCCACTTCCCGCCTTTATTGCCTTTGTGTCTATTCTTCTGCACCTTATTTGTCCAATATAAGTACTATTTTTACCTTAACTCTGCCCTAATCTTTCTTTTGAGCTACCCTATTATTGTCAATTTTAAACATGGTATACATTTCCCACATTAAAAAAAAACAAACATGCAATTTGTCTATGTTCAGTTCCTCAAAAAGTCCTGAAAATCTGCAAGTTCATTGAATTTCCATTTTTTCCACAACATAACATTTTCATGCTCTCTATTGATGTTTGCTTGCATTGTTTCCCTTCTCAGATTTTTTTTTCTTGTAGATCCGACTTTTCTTGCACAGCAAGATAACTGTAAAAATATGTATACACATAGTCAATTTGTCAAGTATTTTAACATAATTAACATGTAGTAGACTTCCTGCCATCTAGGGGAGGGGTGGGGGCTAAGGGGGAAAAATTTGTAACGGAAAGCTTTGCAAGGATCAATGTTGAAAAATTACCCATACATATGTTTTGCAAATAAAAAGCTTTAATTAAAAAAAGTGTCCATTTTTTCACATTCAATATTATAATTTTGCTGGATATATTTTGGGCTGCATGCTTAGTTTTTTTGATTGCTAGTTGATATGATTCCAAGACCAGTGGTCTTTTATCATTGGCTTCTGATAAATCCTATACAATTCTAATAATTCTATTTTTTTTCACTCTTTAGAATGTTTTATTTCTTGATCTCTCATACCTTCACTGGCTTCCCCTTGCCCCATTCTAATTTTCAAAGAATTATTTTCATTTTTGACATTCTGTATCTCCCTTTGTAGTTGGTTAACTTTTTTTCATAATCTTGTTTTTTCATCTTATTATTTCTTTTTTTTTGTTTTGTTTTTCCTCAGTGTCTCTCATTTGATTTTTAAATTCTTTTTTGAGTTCTTTTATAAATTCTCTGTAGGCAGAGAGCCATTTGTTACTCTCTGGGGTAGAAGCTTTTTTTACTTCAGTGTCTTCTAAAGAAGAATCCTGGTCTTCCTGTTCCCATAGCAAATTTCTGTGGTTGGGTTTTTTCTTCTTTGCCGGTTCATATTTTTTAATAAGAGGTATTAGTATAAGTCCCTTTAATCGTAGGGTAGAAGATGGTGCCTCTGGCTTCTCTGAGCAGGAACCCCAAACCAAGAGTTCCTCCTCTAGCAAGTGCCCACAGCCCACAGTGTCTCTGCTCCCCTGCCTTTGCGCTCACCAGGTGCTGGTTCCTTCTCACGCAGGGACCTCAGCAGCACAGCTGGGCCTGGCATTCCCAGTAAGCCGGGGTTTACTCCTTTCAGCATTCAGATCCCTGCCTCCTCAAGTTGTCCAAAAGAGGAAAGTTCCTATGGTTTGTGCTGAGGCTTCAGCCAAACCCAGATAGTCCCAGGGCTCCCCACTTAAAGTTTCCTTAGGGCTAGCCCAGAGGGGTTTGCACTTCACACAAGGATTGGCCAGGGACTTTCTTTAGATTTTGGGTTGTATTAGTAGGAACCCTGTTCTGCCCCAAGTCTTGATTTTTCACCACTGTATGTTCACCCTAAGTCACAAATTTATTCTATTTGTAGAGGAAATTTGGAAAGCTTGAAATTTACCAACCTACTCTACCATCTTCCCAGAATCCTTCTCCAATTTTTTCTATTCTTAAGAAATTTATTTAAAAAAAAAAAAAAAACTTATTCTCTGAGACCTTTTATTTATCAACTATAGATAATGGTGAGTAGGTATTTTGATTATTTTGAAAAATATTACAGATCATGTTATTAACATTAAGACAAAGAAATCTTTCATGGTTTACAGTGTCTGATTATGTGTAAGATTTCATTAACTTTAAGACCTAAAATTAGATGTGTAACTGAAAAACTCATCTGTTTTTCAATCCTGCAGACCATTGTTACTGGTAGCACATTAAATGGTAGGAAAGAGAAACTAGAAGCTGAAGAAGGTGACAAAGAAAAATGGGATTTCCTGAAATTTGCTGAAGTTTGGACTCCTAATGAAAATTTTGAAGAAATCAAAAATGAAGTTCTGTTCACCCATGTAAGGTTATCTTTTTTTTTTGCTGAGGCAATTGGGTTTAAGTGTCTTGCCCAAGGTCATACAACAAGGAAGTTTTAAGCAAGGTTACCTTTTTAAAAAAAACTCTTCCCTCCCATCTGTATTGAAATCATAGCTACTTGCAATAATTTTCAAAATAAGGCAGCACTTTCCATTATCTATCTATCTATCTATCTATCTATCTATCTATCTATCTATCTATCTATATATATATATATATATTTGCTTTTTTGCTGAGGTAATTGGGGTTAAGTGACTTGTCCATGGTCACACAGCTAGGGAATGTTAAGTGTCTGAGACCAGATTTGAACTCAGGTCCTCCTGACTTCAGGGCTGGTGCTCTATCCACTGTGCTACTTAGCTGCCCCCCATTATCTATATTAATGAAGAAATTTAATCAACTTTCAGACTCCATTTGAGATTTTCTTGGCAAAGATAATTTTTCATTTCCTTTTCCAGCTCATATAGGGAAACTAAAGCAAACAGGGATTAAAAAAAAAACTTGCCCAGGGTCACACACTTAGTAAGTTTGAGGCTAGATTTTAACTGAGAAAGGCCAGTACTCTATCCATTGTGCCACCTAGCTGTTGGAAATGGCTTCGAATAGTTGATAAAAAGAAACAAATAATACCAAAAAGGTATGTTGGTATGGAAGGAGCTCACCAACTTGCCAAGAAAGACAGCTCTCAAATACCACTGTTATTTACTTAAATCATTTTTCCCAAACAGTTCTATGAAACCCTTTGTTCTATTGGTAGTAGATCACAGTTCTGTGATTAAAATTTAAAGCTAGCAGCTACTTTCTTGCTAAAATGTTAAAAAACAAAATGGTATCTAAAAATTATTTCTACATATATTAATTTTTCATTATAGAAATGGTTTTAATTTCCTTCAATTGTCTTCAAAATTTATCCTGTTTTATTTTAGGAATTTTTGGTACTCTAGTGTTCCCTCCCCGCTCTACCTCAGTCAGCATGCTGACCCTAAATTATCACTCTCAATTCTAGTAATAGATTTCAAACTGAGGTCACTAAAACTGTAGAATCTGACTCTGTTTCCAGATTTTATTTAGTAGGAAGCATACTCATTAGATGTAATTATTCCAGGTTCAGAAATATGGTAGTCAGGAAAATGGTATAGGAAATAACTAAGGCCCACTTGGTCACCAAGTAAATTGTAAGGAAATAATCTAAATTGAATTGTTAAATTTAACTACTGTGTGTTTTAGAGTTTTCAGCTGTGGGTATTTTTTTTTGATTCAAAATATGCCTTTTTTAATTGATATTTCCTTTTCTGTGTTCTGAAGTTTTCTTGTATTTCTTAATTATCACTTTTTTTTGACTTGTTTTCTTCTAGATGTATAATTTTTCGGTTGTTTTTGTACATTCTGTCTGGAAGATCAGTTTGTTTTGCTTGAACTGAAACCATGTTTTCTTTTTAAAGTTATTGCTTTTTGCTTTTCTTTTTTCAAGATTGTCCTTCACTTCTCTGTAAGAGAATGCCAATCAGTTGTCCTCTCCTTTATTTCTTATTTGAAACATGCAAGACAGATCCAAGCTTTTCTATCCTACACAATTATTTCTGCTGCATAGGCCATTCATTATACTTTCATCATTCTTATTTCTCTCTCTCTCTTTTTGGGGGGGGGGGGGCAAAAAGGGGTTAAGAGACTTGTCCAGGATTACATAGCTAGGAAGTGTTAAATTTCTGAAGTCAGGTTTGAATTCAGGTCCTCCTGACTTCAGCGCTGGTGCTCTATCCATTGTACCAGCTAGTTGCCCCTTATTTCTCTTTTAATCCATTCTGAAACAGCTTGTTGTAATTTTTTGTTCTCCTCAAATTCTACAGGGATTTGTATTTTGTTCAGTGTTGAGCAATTTCCCTTTTTCTGTAGTATTTTATTTTTCTTTATTAGCTCTGGAGGCCATATTACTTTCTGCTATTAATGTTTTCCCTGTTGATTTATATACTTATGCTCAAGTCTTTTGAGTTTTCTTCCTTCTGAAATCTTTCATAATTTCTGTCTCCTTTCACCCTTATTTTCCTCTATTATTCATATTCTTACTCCCTCTACTTTCATGCTGGTTTTCCTGAGAGATAGATCTCAAAACATTTAAGCCTTCTTTTATGTTGGGTAATTCCCAGGTCCTCAATCTAGGTCTCTGCACCAATTAACTTTGGGGAAGACTTAAGTGGCCCCAGTTGGAGGCTGAGCCTTTTCCCTCAGGCTTAGAGGAGTACTACAAAACTTCCACAGACACACTATGTCTTGTCCCATCCAAGCACTTCTATGGTGGTGCTACTGCAACTGGCTTTGATTTCTGTAGTTTGGAGTTTGGCTATCTGTGGTTTGGGGAGGAAGGTGTCAGAAATTGGGTTGTGTGGTTGAGCAGACACTTGTTCTGCCTCATTCTCTCAGTTCTTCCAGTGTCATGCAGAGATCTTTTGTATAATAGAATGCTGCAGCAGTGTTGGCCACTGAGGCCACCAACAAACTTTGGCAGCCTGGTGCCCAGATTTTTAAGACATTGGAAGAAGCTCTCTCTTTATATAGGGACTTGGGGGTTGGTTTGGTTTTATTATAAGACCATAAGCTGGGTCAATTGATACAACTTTGCTGCAGACAGCCCAGCAAATTAGCTCAACACATAATAGTTTGTGCTTTTTTGGTCTTGTTTTTTAAATTTTTTTGAGTTCCTAGTGTTCTAGGCCAGATAGACAGCTGAATTTCCTTTATATTTGGCACTTAATTTCAGTTTTGGAGTTCTTTGAGAGGTCATAGATGTATCTTATTGTTCAAGTGACTAGATATTGAACAATTCATCTTGCAAGATATTGAATGAAGGCATTCAGCTTATCTAATATAATGAGCCAATTAATGAATTCATAACTAAAATCCAAAACACTATTCTTGCATTCGATAGGTTCTCAGTAAATTTTTCAAATTGTTAAACCTTTTGAAATATTCTGTTTGATAAATTGATAAATTTACTAGGTAATCTTGCTTTTTGTACTGAATCTTGATTATGAGGATTCATATCATGTAGGAAAGAATGCAAAATATTAGAATTTATTGCCTGCTAGGTCATCTTTAAATATAATAGAAAATGAATCAATTTTGTTGATGGATTATACTATTACTCTGGCTACCATATTTTTACTTCCAAAAAAAATTAGCTTTCTGTTGTGGAAAAATTGACTATTTCTGTGAATGCAACAGACTATCAGAGATTTGTCTACATAACACCAAACATTGGAATTGACTGAAAAATACATTTAGTTACCTTCTTTTGAGGGGAAATCATAACTATTTTCATGAATAAAATAACGAAGTATTCTTCCACATGCATCTTTTAAAAAAATCTCTTTAGAAGCTTTTTGGATATATTTCTGAAAAAAAAATTTAGTTACAAGGAGGAAAGGGTTTGTTAAATATTAAAGAACTAAATAAACATGAACTATTAAATATTTTACTTTTTATTTGACTAGCATATTTCACAAGTACTCATTTATAAGGGTATAGTTTTTTTAATAAACTAAAATTCATTCTGTTAGAAGCATAGTATTGATATATCAAGACATTAATGGCTTTTCATCAGAGTTGTCATTTGAAAGCAATCTGCCATACAATTAGATCAGTCCCTTTTGTTTGTGTATTTTTTGTTCAGACATAACTATAGTAATTTGTCAGATGCTTGTCTTGCTTTTATTGGTTTTACTAGATTTCCTTTTGTTCTCCCACAACTTTAATATCTTATGTTTATTTCACCATTGTCAAGAGAATCATCTGAAAAGAGTTTTCTATAGTATAGAAAAGCTAAAAAATTAGGTCCCTAAACCTTATAGAAAAAATACACCATATTAAGCATTTTGCAGTTTTTATTTCCAGCATTTTAAACAAAAAGCAGTGTTGACCTCATGCTGAAAATTAGTATTTTGCCACATTTAGATAACACTTTAAATTTTAAAATAGTTTTCATTTGATTTTTTTGCTTAACAGTTTAAAAAGTCCTTTAAAATAGCAATTTCTAAGAAATCACAAGACTTTATTAGCTAGAATATTATATTCATACTATTTGGCATTCTAGTAAGCTATTTCTAGATACAAAGAATATTACTTAGAGATAACACATTTTTAGTTTAATCTTGCCTTTAACTACTAAAAATATATTGGCATATAAGGTTTATTTGATTAACTTATATTGCACTCTTCTTGTACTTCTTATATATCATGTGCCAAATGCATCATTAAAAAAAAAGTTAATATTTTTTAATTCAGGATTTCCGTTGACTATTTATTGGATACCTACCATGTACTAAGAATTGTGATTGGTACTGAGTATTTAAAAAGATAAAAAAAAAAAAACTAGTTTCTTCTCAAGAAGTTTACAGTGAATTAGAGGTAAATAAAATAATGAAGATATGTAAGTATCATAATGGTAAAAGAATAGGATAAGAGCAAAATAAATATATTTTAAAATGTTATCAGAAACTCAAAGAGTGTAAATTTAACTTTCAGATGTGCTGCATAGAAAAGATGTTATGATATAGTGGGTATCTAAGGTAAATCTTTAAGGAAGAAAAGAGTGAGGGGGAAATATTCTAAAAGCATTAAGAGGTATGTGCCTAAATAAGTGGAGGTATGAATGATTGGGATGGGTATAATAGTCTTATTTGGAGAGTGTGTTTAAAAAAACAAACAAAAAAACCAACTCTTGGAAATGTAGCTTGGAGCTAGATTGTAATTATTTAATTCCTAGGCTAATAAATTTGTATTATACTCGAGGTAATAAGGAGGCACTGATGGCTTTTAGATATAAGAGGGAGGAGATGAAGAGAGGGAAAAGAGAGAGAGAGAGATTTTTTTTTTAAAGTGAAGCTGTTTTGACTGTCATATCAAGTGATATTTGGAAAGGGTAAAGACTAAAGGAGAGTTGTTCAATTTGGAAGCTGTGACATCAGCCCAAGACAGAATTTATAAGGGACTGAACCATCATGGTTGCCTTCTAAATAAAGTGGAGGAGACAGATATACTGAGATTGAAAGGATAATAGGACATCCAAGTAGACCCTTGGAAATGTAAGCTTGAAGCAAAGTGTGGAGATGGGGAATGGATGTATAGACTTGAGAACCGTTTCTTAATAATTTAAGACATTGGAATGAATGAGATAATCAAAGTTAGAAAAAAAAAGAAAGTGAGGAATAAAGAATCTAGGATAGAATCTGAAAGTTCACCCACAGTAAGAAACTAAGGAACTGTATACCAACTAAGAAAATTAAGAAGGGGCAGACAAGTAGTAAGCAGTAAAACCAGGAGAAAGCAGCATCTTAAAAACCAAAGGAGGAGGGAATGGGGGTGAAAGTGGGCAGAGAAGAGGTTAGCTGTGTCAGTGCCTGCAGAAATATGGAGAATTGAAGATTGAGAAAAATCCCAGGTTCTTAGAGACCTTGAAGAAAACAGGTTCATTAGAGCAACACATTGGAAAACAATGTGTTAAGGGTGTTAAGGGGCAGTGAGTGAGTATAAGTTACTATTTCTAGAAGTACAGCAGTGAATGGGGGGGGGGTAGAGGCAAGGGAAGGATTTTTTTTTTTTAAGGATAAGAGGGAACTGAGCATTTTAATAGGCTGTAGGGAAGAAATAGGGGAAAGGTTAAGTGGAGGGCTTATGGAACAGAGCTGGGAAAGAAAGTGATCAGTAGTACTTATTTTCAGAGAGGAGGAAGGATACAAGGAGAAAAGTTAGCTCTGGTAAGAAGGATCATTGTATAGTCTAGGACTAGAAGGAAAAAAAGGTAGAATGGGTCAGCATATATAAAAGTTTCAAGCTATATAGAAGTTGAGAAGTCTGCTTAAAAGTATCAGAGTTTGTTTTTTGGTTTTTTTGTTGTTGGTGTTTTTTTTTTTTTTTTTTTTGCTTTCTCTATATTTTTATTGTTGTTAAAAGGTTCATTCAACTAATCATTTTAGTACTTTTACTTTCAATGTTGCTATTCCTAGACTTTAGTATCTGACTGAATTTGTTTTTATACTCTCTGGTCAAACTCTTTTATATCTCCTTTAAAAAATGTTTTTTAATAGTATTTTATTTTTCCAAATACATGCAAAGATAGTTTTTTATATTCACCTTTGCAAAACCTTGTATTCCAGATTTTTTTCCCTGCCTCCCATTCTCCCCCCTATTCTGAACACAAAGCAATCTGATATAGTTAACATATGCAGTTCTTTAACACATATTTCCCTATTTGTCAGGCTGCACAAGAAAAATCAGATCAAAAGGGAAAAAATGATAAGAAACCAAGCAAAGGTGATCCATATACAACCTCTATAGTTTTCTTTCTGGATCAGATGGCACTTTCATCACAAGTCTATTGCCCTTCATTCTCAAAAAGGACGATGACATCAGGGAGGTGATGCTATGACATGCAAGTGAATTGGATTTGGGTGAGGGAGGGCTGTACAAGATCTCCTGCCTCACTTTCCCCTCCAGAGCCATGTGGGTCAATGGTCAGATATAGGAGGATAACTGGAGATGGCCCTAGATGTAGTGGGAGAACTTGGCCTTTGTAAGCTAAGGTCTTCCACAGATCTCAGTTGGACTGAGGCTACATTTATTTGGTGATTAAGGCTAGGTAGCCATTGAGGCAAAGAATTTCCTTTTTCACCTAATTAAAAAAAAAAATAAATCTATGGAAATTACCTTGAATCACCTCATTGTTTAGGATAGAGCCAATTCCATCACAGTTGATCATCACATAATCTTGATACTGTGTACAATGTTTTTTTGGTTTTGCTCATGGGCAGATCAGCATCTGTTCATGTAAGTCTTTCCAGGCTTTTCTGAAATCAGTCTGCTCTTCTTTTCCCATATTACAACTATTAGAAGTTTTAAGCATTTTAATATGAAGAAGACTTTCAATTTAGGTATATTTTTGCCATGGGACTTTTAGTTCTTGAAAATTAGATGAGTTCTCTAGTCTACTGGATATTTTTGACACACTCCAGCATCTCTAAGGTTGATATTTATAAATTTACTTAAGTTTAGTATATTCATTAGAAATCATAGATGTTTTCTATGCATTATGTGAATTTTTATTTTTTTGCATTTTTCTTTTTTTAATTGATCAAAGCCTCTATTGAACTTTTCTTTGTAACAGAGAATAATAGCAAAGCAAAACTGACTTACAAAATCACCACAGGTTATAGCTTATTCAAGATTAATACTACTACTCATACTAACTGTTGTTATATAGCAATTCATGGCTTTCATAATGCTTTTATATGCAAATTAACATTTCATCCTTACAACAGCTTTGTGAAGTAGACATTATTATTATTATTATCCCCATTTCATACCTAAGAACACAGGATCACAGATTTTAAGTGATTTACCAAGATTATAAAACTAGTATCTGAGGATAGGAATAAAACCCATGTATTCCTAATTTCAGGTCTTGTGATCGGTCCATTATATCAGAGGTGTCAAACTGCCTGCTCATGGGCTATATCCTGCAGCACTACCCAAACCAAATTAACCTCATATGATTCTACCTATATCCCACCCTTCCAAAAGCTATTCATCATTCTTTCCCAGTACTTTGCCAGACTTACACCTGTTCTGATTTCACTTATTTTCCTGCCCAAACTCAATCTTATAATAAACCTATTCAGCATCACAGTGTCCTCTTCTCTAAATTATCTAGAGAATATATATTCTCTAGAATATCCCTGGTACTATTGCTGAGGGTCTCATACCAAACCCAAGCTCTATTTTTTTACATCTATTTTTCTACCCATTTTCTATTTTCTTCATTCTTTTTCATGTATTCAGAACATAGATGATTTAGTATATTATAAATTTATATTATACAACTTCAACTGGGACCCTCACTATAGGAAGGCAACCCTTTTATTCTTGCCTAATTGATTCCCTATCTCACTCCTCATAAGAGCAGTTCCAGACTTTTTCTCTTCAGTCCTTCCACATCCCCCTCTTCCTATTCTCTTTGCCAAAGACCCAGACTCATATTGAATTGAGAAAATGACAATATTCACTGTTAAAGCCTTCTCTTCTCCTTGTTATCTTATAGCCCCTTGATATCATTGCACATTATTAACTCCTTTACTACAATCTCAAAAAAAATGACAGTTCTTCCAAGGCCAACCTCTATACTCAACACCTTGTTCCCTCCTACATTTTTCATTAGATTGTCTCCACTATCATCCTCCTATCTCTTTAATTCTTAATTTCTCCTTGTCTATGGGTTCTTTCTCTTCTGTCTGTAAATATGCTTGTCTCCTGAATCCCTAAAAATTCCTGCATTAGTACATAATTCATGCTTAATAAATGCTTTACTGCCTGTTGGCCTGCTAGCTCTCATCCTATATTTTTCCTCCATTTCTCAGCTAAACTCCTTGAAAAAAGTCATTTATCAGCATCTCCACTTCCACTTCTTTCATTTTCTTAACCATCTGTAATTTGACTTACAACCACATTCATCAGCTGAATCTACTCATTCCTAAGTTACCAAAGAGCCCTTGATTATCAAATCTTTTAAAAATCTTTTGTAATTTTTTTTAATTTTACACTTAAATATAAAAAAGAAAAAAATTCCATGTATACAGGAAATCATAAGAAAGGATTCAGTACAAAAATAA
>JAJPUD010003810.1:22476-39556 GCA_023553655.1 Myrmecobius fasciatus
CTCCTGAATGTCATATGTCAAACTTTCTCTTAAGCTTTGGGGGTTTTGTCACAGAAACCTATTTTTATTCAGGATTATATTTAATTTTGCTAGGTAAGTTACCCTTGGTTGTAACCGCAGCTTTTTTGCTTCTTGGAATACGTTTCAAGATCTAGAATCCTTCAACATGATAGTTGCTAGGTCTTGTATAATCCTTATTGTATTTCCATGATATTTAATTTTTTTTCTTTTTGCTTCCAATTTATGTGCATATACTTAGCTATGATATTCCTTTAAGTTTTCTTCCTGGAATCTCTTTCAGCTGGTGATCAATGAATTTTTTCTATTTTTACTTTGCCTCCTTTTTCTAGAACTTCAAGCCAGTTTTCCTTGATAATTTCTTGTGATATTGTATCAAGATCTTTTTTAATTGTAATTTTCAGGTAGTTCACTATTCTTATATTATTTCTCCTCAATCTGTTCTCCAGAAAAGTTGTTTATCTGAGATGTTTCATTTTCTCTTCTCTTTTCATGGTCTTTTGTTATTTTTATTTTAGAATGTCATTAGCTTCCCATTGCCCAATTCTAGTTTTCAAGGCATTTTTTTCTCCCATAAGTTTTCAATTCTTATTTTCCATTTCTTTTTATGCATTTCTTGGATTGCTTTTATTTTATTTTCTAATTTCTCTCTCTCTCCCTTATTGGATTTTTTAGTCTTTTTTAAGTTCTTCTAAGAACTCTTTTTGTGCTGGGGACCATTTGACATTTCTCAGTGAAAAAAGAATGACATTTTTTTAGCTCCATTATCTTCCTCTGAATATGAGCCCAGATCTTCTCTATCCCCAAAGTAACTATTTATTGTTGGGTTTTTTTCTCCTTTGATTCTTTTTGTTCATTTACTTACTCATTTTTATTTATTTGTTTATTTATTAGCAGCTATTAGTGTAATCAAATTATATAGGTATAAGGAATGCTACTCCAAGCCTTAGGCACATCTTACTATTATTTGGATCTATATTATATCCATATAATATATATGGATTTCTGGCCCAAACTTGGGCTTTCTTGTCCACTCTTAAGCCACAGGGCACCCCCATCCAAACTGTCCCACAAATGATCTTGCACCTTGTGGTTCCTCCAGTGGCTGCAAACTACACTTATCCTCTCTACCCAGGAACCTTTAAAACCAGGCATTCTGCTCTCTTGCAAGTGTCCAGAATCAGCAGGGTCCCTGCCCCTCAGTCCTGCACTCACTAGGTAGTAGTACTAGCTAAAAGAACCTTGGAGGCCATCACATCCAGTCTTCTTAATTTACAGGTGAAAAAGCTGAGGCATAAGAGCAGTTACCTGTGATCACACAGCTATTAAGTATTTGAAACAGGATTTGAATTCCAACTTTTCTAATTCTAAATCTCTTTTCTTTAAATCCTCAAGCCAGAAATATCCTTCACCTCAAGTAAAGTTAAAAACTTATCTGCTACCTTGATTTTGACAGAGAGCAGATCACAGATTTATAGAGTTGAAGGTCATCAAGCCCAATTCCTGCATATTATATTTGAGAAAATTGAAGTAGAGAGGTTAAGTGACTACCTAGGGTCATGTAACTAGTTAGTGTCTTCCAGTAGGATTTGAACTCCACATCTTAATACTTTATCTATGCCCCCTTGCTGTCTTCTGAGAGAGAGAAACAGAGAGACAGACAGAGAGACAGACAGAGAGAGAGAGACGCACACTAGCTCAAGAAGATGACTGTATTATGGGAAACTCCCTATCATGCTTTAAAATCCCCTTTGTGATCTCATTGATGGATTTCCTAATGGTCTATAATATGATCCCTATGATTGCATTGCTTCTGCTTCTCTTTCTATTGATCTTTTCCTAAAATGTTCCTCCTTGTAATTCCTAGATGGCTTCCTAGGAACAGATCTTTTTAGTATAAGATATGAATGCATAACCCTTTTTGCCTATTTTGTTCTGTTTGTATAGGGGCCATGCTATAGTCAGATTCTAGTCACTAATCCCATAGTACCATATATTAGTAATGCCTATACAGCTACATCTTCTTTCTTGCTCTAAGTATGCTTGCTACTTATATCTTAGACGTTGGTGTATAAACCTGAGACAATTAACAGCTTTATGGCTGTTTATCTTCTTGAATATTGTCTTCTCTGAATTTTCCTTTCTAGTAGTAGATTATACATGCAACTTGTGATTATATGACTTGGTAAAAAATGTGGGGAGTTTTTCCTTCCCCCTTCATTTTTGGTTTAATATGCTCTTGATCTAGTAGGGAAATAAGATGTAAACACTTGTATTTATTTCCCTTATGTATAAATGTCTAGAAATGACTGATGTTGTTTTGTTATTTTTTCATTTGGTTGACAGCATGAGTTGTTGCCATAGGATTATTTTTCATATTAGCATCTTTCTTTAAGAATCTTAGATAATATGCTTGGACTGAAACTGATTTACTGCCCCATTGTATCTTGCAGGCACAGTTTGTCTTGTCATCCCTAGCTATCAGAATTGATATAATAAACTTCATTTCTTCTACTTGCTTCATGAATGGTTTGTTTTGTTTTTGTTTTTGTTTTCTGTTTTTAAATTTTCCATGAAGAAATTCCATCTGCACTCTGGCTATCTAATGCTAAACTAATATTTAGTACCTAAATATTAAATATTAGTAAAAGCTAATTCTATTTGGAATAAATGTTAAATAAATACACCCTCTACCCATGCAGATTAATCTGCAGTATCATTATTTGCCTTATTTTAAAAGTATAATAATTTCAGGACAAAGCTGGGAAGGGGGGGATCATTTCAGTCTTTCTCTTCATAACAGTAAGGCTAATAATATACACACTATCCTTCCTTCTTTCAAAACACTATTTTCCTTTTTTGTCTGGACCTATGACTTCATTACTCTCAGGAACTCTTACTATGGAATGTCTGTCCATTGCTATTAATCAGCAGCTTATCTGTAATTTATACTTAGGTCATTTCTAAAGACATCAAGAAAGATAAGTGACCTGCTCATGGTCACAGAACAAATTTATGTAAGACAAAACAAAAAAATTGAAATGTTCTGACCATACCCACTGTTGATATTTAATGAGAATTTCTCAAAAGCCAGATATTTCCAATAGATAGCAAAATATTCTTTTTATTCTTTCGATCTCACATATGTGAGATCACCTCTTGAAATATTTTCCTACATATTTGTCCTTGTCAGTTGTAATACATGATTGTTAAGATTTCTTTGACAGTGTATTTAGCACAAAGTCCACTTAGAAGTGAGCTCTTGGTCTAAGATTGCCAAGAGCCCATGTTCCAAAAGTCTGACCCATGATGAAGGTCAAGTTACTGATGCCTTGCAGCTTCTAGCCACCTCTTGCAGGATATTATCTTTTAAGACTGACTCTCTGCTACATTATTCATTGTTATGAATTTGGAGGCAGGCAGTGCAGTGAAAGAGCCCTGGATCTGTAGGGTCTGACTTCAAATAGCTGTGCTATTTACTAGCTGAGTCAACATGGGCAAGTCACTTAAATTCACTGGTCCGCAACTCCTTATCTTTAAAGTAATGGTTTTGGAATAGATGGATTCTGAGATCCCTACTAGCTCTTATTCTAGAATCCTATTAATTATTGACATTGCTGCTAACTGATCTCTGCCTCCTATTCCTGGTATGTAATAGCATTTTTACTAAATTCTATTAGTTTCTGCACATCCTAACTTTCATCTATCTTACTCTACTTTGAATGTCCTCAGTTCAAGCCTCAATTTCCCATCACATATGTCTTACATGGCACTTAGGGGGGCCAAAATATCCCAAGTAGTCTAATGGCCCAGTAGACTGCAGGTAAAGTCCCCATGGTGGAAGATATAAGCATCAGTATCTGATTACTGTCAATCATTGCTGTCCTTTACTCTAAACTGCCCTCCAGCATATAAAGCAGAATGTCTCAAGTGGAAACTTCTTAAATTAGATGTTGTTTAAATAGAAAAGGAAGTTCTTCTAAAAATGATTTGATAGCTTACTGAAACTGACTGAAAATGCTTGCATTTTTTTAAGGCAATAAGAATTCTATGGTGAAAATGTGCTTTGTTGTTATTTTAATAAATCCTGAGTAAGCATTTGGTAGAGAGTAGAAGAATTTTTAAAAACTTTAAACTTTGTCAAAGAAAAAAAAATCTTCCTAAGTATAGAACAGGGCAAAAGAATCTCATACTCAGCTTATGTGACAGTGGCCTTTTTTTTTTTTTTTTTTTTTAAAGCAAAGATTCCATTTATCATTTTACCAGGAATAGAAATTTTAACTCCACCCTGCTCTGTTAGCTCCTCTAGAAGATATCATGAAATATGTATGCAATAAAACCTCATTAATTTGGAATAATTGGAGGGAAAACCATTCTGAGGTTGCTGAAAATCTGAATTTAGAATATGTTTTAAGGAATGTGATTTTTAAAAATTCTTTCAGATCAAGTCAACAAGCATTAATTAAACAACTATTGTACTGTGCTAAATGCTGGGATAAATGGAAAGGGAAAAACAAAGATTTTATTACATCCATATTTCATGATATCTTCCTGAAGAGGTAAAAGACCAGATTGGAATTAAAGTTTTCTATTCCTGGTTAAAATGGCAAATAAACGCCTCTTAAAAAAACAAACAAACAAACAAATCCACTATTATATAAACTGAGTAGGAGATTCTTTTGCCCAATTCCATATTTAGGAAGTTTGTTTTTTTTTTTTTTTTTTTTCTTTGATTACTCTTGAGGAGCCTATGTTATGATGGAGGACAGCATGCAAATAGCTACATAACAAATAAAGTATACATATACATATATATATATAGGATGAATAAAGACATTAGCCTTAAGGGCAGTGGGAAAAGTTTCTTTCAGAAGGTAGAATTTTAGTTGGCATTTAAAGGAATCTGGAAAAATAGCAGGCATAAGGAGAAAGAAAGGAGGGATTTTAAAAAATGGAAACAAATTAAAAGGCACAAAGTTAGCATAAGAATTCATTATATAAGGAATAGCATGCATGATTAGATCTGAGAGTATATATGGATATGGAAGGGAGTCAAGTGTAATAATACTTAAAGATACAGACTATATTTGTCAAGGACTTTAAAATTCAAACAGGATTTTATTTGTGATCTAGGAGGTGATAGGGAGCCACTAGAATTTGTAGAGAAGGAACATGGACAGATCTCCTCTTTTTGATTGTTGAGTGAAGGATAGACTGGAGTAGAGAGAAATATATAGAAAATAAGTCTGGAAAGGCTAAATAATTTTATATAAAGGAAGACTTCAGAAGTGATTAAGAATAGTTCTTTTAAGAAGATTATACTTTGACTTTTTAATCTTACAGTCAACTTGCTTCCACAGACCAAAGAATAAACTGTATGTATATAAGCTTTTGGCATTGGCCTTCAGCCCATTTTTGTATATCCAGAGAGCTGACTAGTTTTTACATCTTTAAATACAGTAACTATAAAAATAGGCATTGGGTCAGATTTGGCCCTGTAGAGTAGTTTATTGATCCCTGCCAAAGACAATTAAAATTGTAAAATCACAACCTCAGAATTATTATGGTCAAAATTAGTGAGTTAATAATAAGAAAGCATTTTAAGTTTTGCAAACACAAATGAAAATTTTCATTTGATCTTCAAAACAATCCTTTTTTTATATAAAGCTTTTTATTTACAAAACATATGAGTGATTTTTCAACATTGACCTTTGCAAAAACTTTTTTTCCCCAAGCTTTTCCCCTCCTTCCCCCCACCCCCACCCCAGATGACAGGTAATCTAATACATGCTAAATAGGATAAAGTATATGACAAATACAATACATGTATACATATCTGTACAGTTATCTTACTGCACAAGAAACATCAGATCTAGAAAGAGAAGAAGAAAAAACAACCTAAGAAGGAAAACAAAATGCATGGAAATATTCACAGAAAGCGTTAAAATGCTGTGTTGTGGTTCACACTCAGTTCCCACAGGCCTCTCTCTGGACGTATATGACTATCTTCATCGCTGAACAACTGGTTTGAATCACATCATTGTTGAAGAGAACCATGTCCATCAAAATTGATCATCGTATAGTCTTGTTGCTGTGTATAATGTTCTCCTGGTTCTGCTGATTTCACTCAGCATCAGTTCATGCAAGTCTCTCCAGTCCTCTCTGAAATCCTCCTGTTGGTCGTTTCTTACAGAACAATAATATTCTATAACATTCATATATCATAATTTATTCAGCCATTTAGCAATTGATGGGCATCCTTTCAGTTTCCAGTTTCTTGCCACTACAAAAAGGGCTGCCACAAACATTTTTGCACATGCAGGTCCCTTTCCCTCCTTTAAAATCTCTTTGGGATATAGGCCCAGTAGAAACACTGGTGGGTCAAAGGGTATGCACAGTTTCTTCAAAACAATCCTATGAAATAGTTGCTGTTATTTTACTTATGAGTAAACTGAGAGTTACTTGCTTAGTCCCTGAGGCAAGACTCAAATTCAGGTCTTTCTGTACTCAGTGTTCTCCATCAACCAGTTGCTTTGCCATTTATGATGTCCTTGTGTTACCCTACTTCCATATATTACAGATCCAAGGCAACATAAAAAAGAGAAGAGAGGCTGAATGAAGCTTCACTGACAAATGTGATGAGTCTCATGGCAATCAATGAAACAGAATTGCTATAAATGTACACAGTTAAATGAACTCACCCATCATCAAACAAGAGTTATTTCTTAATCTGAAAACCAGAAAGGGTGCATCTTGAGAAAAATATGGTATACAAGTATTTTTTGGCCTGGTGTTTTATTACTTTTCAAATATCTTTACTCAAACCTTTGTAATTACATTGAAGCATTTAAATCAGTCAAAACTAGCCATAGGGTTTCTTCCCAATTTATTATCTGTAATGATACAATGAATAACCGTGAACAGAAATAAATTTGTGATCCACTGATATAAAGTATTTCCTCCGGGCAGTCTATGCCTGTCAACTTTTTGTGACTCTATTTCTTGCCCTTCTATAAGTTCATTTTATTTGATCCTTCTACCGTGCTAGGAGGACTGCTTTTCCTGACATCACTTGGATACCAGTGGAGCATGCAATCTGTCCATTTCCTTTTCCCTTACTCTTGCCTAGCTATCTTGTTTTCCATTTATTCATTTCTTTGCTAATATTCTTTATACCAGTTCTGCAACATGATTTTCCCCATCACATGTTATACCATGCTCATGCCATTTGGGTGAGCATCAACAAGACTAGTGTTCTATGACTCACGCAGTACAACATCACTGGAATAATATAGACATACAAATAATAGACTTTTATTTCAAGGAGAAACAAGTTTATTACAAAAATTTTGCTGTTTCCAAAAGCAATACAGTCTGCTCACTTAACCATATCACTTAAACAAATTCAATGGCAAATTGACCTATCAAAATAATGTAGTTGAATTAAAAATAGCTGATGCTAGATAAGCACTCAAAATTGTTGGAGAGTTGCATCCTTTCCCTATATATCTTTTAGTAAAAAAAAAAAAAAATCTTTGATTATCTATTGTCTTTTCAGAACCAAACTAATTTAGCCTATTAACCACTTCTTTGCTTTTCTCTTTTCACTTAGAAATGTGTTTTATGACCTTTTCTAATATTTATTATTCAATTAAAAATCCTATGTTTGAATTACATCTTGCATCTCTCTTCTAGCATTTTTTCTTTTGCTAAAACTGAGCTTAAATTGTATTTCCCAACTTATTCAGTTCCCTTGATTATACTCTGTTGTTTTATATTTTCACATAAATTTTTGAAATTTTTTCAATGGATTTAAAATGTGTTTGAATAGCATATAAAAAAGAGCTATCCAAGGTAAAGGTTCTGTATTATTTTGGGAGAATCTGTGGTAATATATGTCATAATTTTACCAATATAGAAACAACCTGAATATCTGCCTAGCAACACCACAAAGGCAGACTAAGTTGATTATTGAAATTTTCTTCATATGCTTTGCTTTAAGAGGCAACATGGCATAATGGATAAAAAGCTAAGTTCAAAGTCAGACAGACCTGGATTCAGGTCCTGTCCCTGACCTAAGATTGGCTGTGTCTTAGACAAATCTCTTTCCTTTCTAGGGATAGTCTGTCAAATTCAAACAGAAAAGGGGACTGCTAAACCATACGGAACAATTCCTGCTGCTACATATTGAATTGGAAAATTACATCTTAACATTATCTGTGTTCTATTATATTTTTTAAATTAATTTTGTTACATGATCTCAATTATATTTTTATCAGTATTAGGAGGGAGTATTGTGGCAGCCTGCACAGCTATATTTGATACCTCTAGGCAACTCTCTCAGACTCTACATTTATGGGAAGGTAATTTCATGCATTTGATAGTTCCAGTGAACTAATGAAATCATACCTGCAGTCCCTGTCTCTGTGCTATGCAGTTTTCTGCTAGTATCTATTATCTGTAGGACATATGTCAGCAATCTGGGCTGTATCCAAAGAAGGATCTGACTAGGTTCATGAAGTACTTAGAGACCATTACCTCAGGATCCCCGGGAAGGAATTGGGGACATTTAACTTGGAGAAAAGACTTATCATGGTCATTGTTTCTCTCTTTAAGTACTTGAAGAATTATCCAGAAGAAGAAAGATTAAACTTGTTCTGCTTGGTTGCAAAAGGTCAAACTGGGAACTGTGAGCAGAAGTTGCCCAGAGACAGTTTTCAGCTTGATATGTAAAGAAAAACTTAGGATAATAACAACAGTAATGATAATAGGTGATATTTATATTAGTGTTTTAAGATTTGCAGTCATTTACATATGTTATCTCATCACCCAAACCCGGAGTTAGGTGCTATTGTTATTTCCATTAAAGAGTGGTGGATGCACCTTCTTTGGAGGTAGTGGGTTTTCCCCACCTGGAGGTCTTCCGTTGGTGGTTTGTTAACCACTTGCTTTGGAATCTTAAGAGAGAAATTTGGTCTGATATAGTTGGATTAGGTGCTCTTTAGGGTCCTTTCCTACTCTTAGGATTCTTTGATTCTGTAATGGCCCTTTCAATACAACTTAAGCTTATACAACTTTACTTAAATATGATTTCAATAAATTAGCCATCATTGGTGAGGCAATGTGGCATGATAGAAGGAACACTAGAATTGTTGCTTATCCCAGCTGTATTACCTTGGTGATGTCATTTAGTTTCTCATTCTTTAAAATAAGGATGCTGAACTATATGTACTGAAGTCTTTTTCAGCTCTAAGATTTATGACGTTTTGAATAATGTCTCTTAATTAATTGTGCTAATAGGCATCCATCACCTTCCAAATGTGAAGTTCATTCTTATATTTGGGAAAGAGAAAGAATGGTGAATGAGACCTACAACACTAGTTATTCGTAGGAATGTGGCATTTGGTTTTTGAAAAAAAAAAAAGTAAATTTTACTACTCCTGAATTGCTTTAACATTTATAAAAACAAATCATCTTCAGGTAAAACATATTAATATAATTGCCACAACTCTGGGCATAGTTTAAACATAAAAATATTTTTTTCTTGATTATATTGTTGACTTGAGTTGATAGAGGTAGACAATTCCTGAACATTTATTAAGGCTTTTCTCTGACAAAAACCCAGCAGAGATAATTTTTTAGCAAGATATTTTTAAGTTTCATAACATAGATGTTCTTAAGGTGTTCTGATATATTAGAAAAGATACCAAAATTTTTATAATTGCCTCTTTCACCCAGAAATTATAAAATTAATTGAATTCAAAGGATAAAGGTTTGAATTTGCTAATCAGAAAAATGTATTTATTAAACCCTTTCATTTAATCAAAGATTGTTACAACCCTGAACTTGTCTGTCTGCTTTTCCTAGTTTGAAAAAGAAAAACAGCATGATATTCGAGCTTTCTTTTTACCAAAACATAATAAGGAAAGACTTACAATGGCATCCTGTGATGAATCACACATACTACAGGAAGGAGATACTGAGAAGGCCTGGAATTGTAGAAATATAGCTGCGAGGGATGCCATTGATTGTGGATGTGATTTTGAACCTGAAGCTAAAAGGTGGAAATCGGTGACCACTCAGAACAATTCCAATCAAAAAGAGAAAAGACCATCCTGTTCTAGTCCAGCAAATGCTGAATTTATAAAAGAAACAATTCAGAAGACAAAGTTTAATTCAACCAACATATCCCTTCCTAGAAAAAATTGGCCGTGTGGTCTCTGCACCTATGTTAATAGTTCATCATTGCCTTATTGTGAAATGTGTGAGACTCCTCAAGGCAGTGCTGGTGAGTAGAGATTGGGGGAAGAGTTGTTTGCTCCTCACTAGAGCAGAGACCCTATTGCTTTTAGAGAATACAGCTTATCAAAGGCTGCTCATTGACTTGAGCCTGGAATATACTTTCAGGTAGTGAAGACCCTGTGAATTTATCCTCTTTGGGAATGTGAAAAGCTCCCATTTTTGTCAAGAATGTATGTCCCCAAGTGTCTGTACCATGGCATTAATTTGGCACAAATGGACATTTCTGATTAATGTCAGCAGGATGTGAATTCAATGGGCAGGAATAGAAGCTCTGTTGCCATAGCAGCAAATATGCCTTATAGTCAGAGACCTGCTGCTTTCTTCTCTTGTAGATGTTATGATTTTAAAAGGAAACTATAGATTTTTATGTTCTAAATAACTAAATAATTCTCTGTGATTTCTTTGCTTCCTAAATCGGCAAGGTACAGTGCTTTTTGTGAGGTAAATAATAAAAAATTCCCCTGTGTTTCATTTCTTTAAAGAATTTAACTGGATTGTCTGTTTTAGTAATTTGTTATATTTTTAAAAGCATAAGTGATTTTAAAGCAGAAATAAAGATGTCCTAAAATGCTGATTGTGTGTATTTTTATACCAGGATCAATCATTTTCTATTGTGTAGTTTGAGGAATGGCTACACAGTTGTCTTATGAAGAACGCCATTGATGTTCCTTTTGTTTCATAATTTTGAAGCATATTTTTATGATTGTGGAAACTGCCAGTTGACAACATTGGAAAATGAAATAAAGATTATATTTATGAGTTCTAATAATCATACAGCTGATTTATCTAGCACTCTGGGGCCTCAGAGCTCTTGACATTAACCAATGAGTCAGCTACTTGGGCTGTGCTAGTCTGAGTTGCTCTCTGTCCTTCCCTCCAGGGTCTCTTAGTTCTGATCCAAAACTAAATGCAATCTGTAGCGAAGGCTTTACTCTTTCAGTTCTTGGTGTTCCTGCCAAAATTGACAAAGTCTGCCATCTGGGTAGTTGTATTTGTAATGTGGACACCTGTTGTCTGCAAACTAAATTGGAATCACAAGCTCATTTCACAGACCATCCTTATAGCAATTAGCATGATTTCATTCAACTCCCAACTGTTATAAACATAAAAATAAAGTACTTTTTGCCTATAAAACAATTTTTGAGAACATGAAGTATATAAGATAAATGACTCAGCAGCAATGTGGAATTTAATATTAGTTAATAGTTTCTTATTTTTTTTTCTCCTGTGCTATCAAAAGTCAATATTGAAATTGCCTCTTGATTGATAAGGTCATACACAGATTCTCTCACTTGTATTCAAACAACATTTTTAATGACTTCACTAACTTTATCAGCATAATTAAAAATGAGAAAAAAGAATATTCTTCTTAGTAGTGATCATGTCATTATATAAAAATTATAATTAGTTTAATGAAGGTTAAGTTACTGTTTAGTCAAGTGATTCCCACTGCCTGCCGGTTTTTTGACACCCCAGGATATCTCCAATTAATTCAAGGGGTATCATAGAAAACATAATTTCAAAAACAAAATTAATTTCATTTCATTTAAAAATACATGCCATATGGCACATTTGGAAGGGGACAGCTGTTAGCAAATCAAACAGTAGAAAGGTGTCATGATTCTAGAAAGGTTGGGAATCACTTGTTCAGTGCATTTTAAATAATTTGGCATAATTTGCATTCAGTTCTAATGTTTAAGTCATTATTGCTTAAACTTCCATCTGTGCCAAGGTCTTTCTGAAGTTACAAATAAGTTAAAAATACATTTTTTTCACTGTCAAGAAACTGTTAATAACTTTTTAGTTTTGATTTCTTTTAGAAGCAGTGATACTTAACACAGCAAAAGCATTAGATTGAGTAAGTTTAAATCTCTACCTAGACATTCAATAGTTGTTTGATCTTGAACATGCCACATTATTCTTTGAGCTTCAGTTTTTTTCTTCTGTGAAATGAATGTGTTGTTTTGTATTATCTACTTAGGGTATTGTAAGTAATGAGATAAAATATATAATTTATGGTAAATATTGTAAACATACTACATAAATGGAAACTATGGTTTTTGTTATTGGTAGTACCAAGGGCTGTTTAGCTTAGAAAATGGAAAACTTCATGGAGCATCAAAACAACCTTCCATTATTTTAAAGACCTCTTCTGTGAAAGAGATTAGATTTATTTAGGTCAAGTCCAAGCGATTTTATAAAAACTTTACTACACTGAAGGGCTCTGCAGCAATGGAATAGACCACTCTTATGATATTATTAGTTTCCTGTTTGAGAGAGTTTAGATTTCCACCCATCAGCCATGTTGAAGAAGAGATTTTTGTAGTGGGTAGGATTTTGAACTTGATCACATTGAGGTTTTTTCTGAAGATGCTGTGATTCTATGACTTAGAATAAAATAAGTAACAAATTTCCTGCCTTTTGAATATCTCATTCCAGCACGATGACTGATGTATAGTAAGTATTTAATCAGTTCTTATTGATGGATTTTTAACTGATTTCTCATTTCTTTAATTATAGTAAATCTAAGCAAGCAACAAATAGATGATCTCACCTGTATCCAAGATGGAAAAGGAAATCAAGTGAATGAGTCCCCAAAAAGCAATGTCTTGCAAGTTGAAACCAGCTCTTCTTGTATGCAACAAGTCCTTAAACAATCAACAACAGAACAGTTTGTGGAAAGTAAGGAAGACAAAGCTAAAAGTGAAGATGAAGGTGAAGGAGATGGACTAAAATCCCCAAAAGGTAAATGTTTCCATTCATGTTTTGGTCTGTATGAAAACAAATGTGAGCAATGTAGCATCCTTGAAAATGTGTCATCCTCTGGGCAGAGGATCTGGGTTTGAATGTCAGCTCTGCTGTGCCTGTGTGTCCTTGGGCAGGCCTGATGGCTTCTTTAGGCCTGATTTTCCTCATCTTTACAGTAAGATGGTCTGTGGGACTAGATCTTCTCCAAAGTTACTAGCAATTAAATGTTTTCT
Organism: Myrmecobius fasciatus; assembly: GCA_023553655.1. NCBI lineage: Eukaryota > Metazoa > Chordata > Mammalia > Dasyuromorphia > Myrmecobiidae > Myrmecobius > Myrmecobius fasciatus. The sequence continues at coordinate 35,778 of JAJPUD010003810.1, forward strand.
TTCTTTTAATGTATTTTATCAGTTGAATCTTTTATGCTTCCAGAACAAATTTGAGGGGGCATAATACACCAAAATATATCATTAAAATAGCTATTATTACATACAGCATCTTTTAATTTTTTAAGCCAACTTTTTGTAACTCCGTATTAAGTATCTTAAGAAGAGATATATGAGAGTCTGGACTTGGAGTTTTAAGACCTGGTTTCATATCCCACCTCAGACAGATGTTATTTTGTGACCACAGGCAAGTCAGCTTATCAGAGTCTCATTTTCTCATTTCTAAAATGAGGTTAATAATACCTGCCTTATAGGGAGGGCTGTTTTGAGGAAAGGGTTATATCTTAAAATCTTTAAGGACTATATAAGTGGTTATTATTGTTAGTGATGGTGGTGATAGAATATTAATGGCATTTAATCCTTCTGATGAGGTCCTCAATAACTAAATGGACCTTGACCTAGAGTGCCTGATTTACTGTAGGCAATCTGGAAGCTCAGCTACTTCCTGAGGCAAACAGGGAGGAGACATGAGAAGATCATCTGGCCTTAAGTGGGCCTGTTGTTCCTTGTCCAAACTTCACTTTGACAAAGTCTTTATGATGCCACTTCTCCTCCTTCCCCCAGTTACTGTATCCAATTAGAAAGCTAAGATATGATGCCAATCCCTTCCTTCCCTACCCCCTCGCCCCCTTAGCTTAGCCTGTCACTTAATAGCATAATCTCCCATGCCTTAATGGCATCTTCCCCCTAATGATTCTTCCTCCTTAATGGTCTCTTAGACTTCTTGTTAATTGCTAAAACTCCTTTTCCTTGCTAAAAACAAAAACAAAATCCTTATGGATTTAGCCCACTGTTAGTAGTTAATAAAATCGTTGCCCCTTGATTTGGAGGTGGTCTAAGCCTACAGATTCTTTCCAAACACCTTGTGACACCAGCCTGTAACTTCAATATTACTTTTGTGGTCTAACACCCCATACCCCATAATTTGGTGGGTAACCTGGTTTCTTCTACATAAAATGAATCTAATAAATAGTTAAAGAATCTATAGCCAATTATTTTCCCAACTCTATCCCATTCCAATCTTTTCTGACAATTGGAAGTTTTCTTATTGATTTTTAGTATATTCTTTTGGACAGTTGGTAGGTGTTATATATTATTATATATGGCATATTTTTATAGTTGACTATTCCATCTGTTCTCTCTGAAGATGTACAACAAATGACAGTATATCTCAAGGAACTGTAGGGGAGACTAAAATATTTTAAGTTTATTTTTTTTTGATGACTCCTTACATCTATAGTTATATGTATATATAAACATATACATACATGTGCATCTATACAAATGTATCTTGTGGTTAGCTAGCAATAAGTTAGCAAATGTCAGTGTCAAATCTGGGAGCTGACAAGGATGAGCAACATTATGAGAATCGCTTTTTAAGATATGTTGCTATATATAATATGTTATTTTGATAAGTTTTGCAAAATATTCTCAATAGAATTACCGAAAATTATTAAAATGAGTTAATAATGTATTACCTTCTTGAATTCTTTTTGCAGTAGTAATGTAATATAAAGTTCATTTAAATTTGCAGCTGTTATGCAATCGAATTGAGTTGAAATGAAGGTAGATAACACTTGCAAAATTTTGTGTACCAAAGAGGTTCTTTTTAAACTTCAAGTATTCTCCTTTCTAGAGTCATAGCTAATAGCATCCAGCTATTATGTTTTCTTTCTTTCCACTTTATCTTGCCTCCAAGCTTTTTCTTAAACAATGAACTTGAGAACATTTATTCCAACCCAATACACTCATATTCCTTCTGAATTCCTGTCACCCTCTAGATTCCAGTTCCATTGGTAACAAACTCCTTATTCTGGATCTTTTGTACTTAGATTCATTCCATGAAGAAAAATCTAGTTCTTAAATCTCTAAATCTTACACACACACACACACACACACACACACACACACACACACACACACACCCTCTGATTTCTATTCTCTGCATTATACCCTATCTCTCATCCTACAGTCTCATAGGTCAATAAGTTCTTAATGGCAGCTTTGATTTATCCATATGCTCCTGTCCACTCGTTCATAATCATTCCAGTCCATGTTTTCATTTCTCTTCCCGTTGTCCAGTTGACCTGGACACTATTATGTCTCTTGGATAGATTCCTTCTTCCCTCTTGCCCCACCTTTTTCAGTTTCCTTCTGTATATTGTCTTTCCTCATTAAAGATAGGGATCCTCCTTGCAGGTAGAAATCCTCTTTATTTTTTTATTTTTTGTATTTGTGCCCTCACTAGTTAGCACAGTGCCTATCATGTAATAGGCACTTTTATTGATTGACTTTCCTTCCTTTTCATTTGTTCTATTAACTTTTGAGATAATCCTTTTGCCTCTAGTCTTTCTTCTCTCTAATCCATTTTCCATAATTTTCCCACATAACTCTTTTTTCCTTCCATTTAAAAAACATTGTCTTCTTTTTCTTTATTTTAAAACTTAAATAGCAAATAGAAAAAAATTTAAGAAAAAGAGAAAAAAAAACAGAAACTGTGCATTTATGTAGCAGAACATATAAGCTTCAAAATATGTAACAATAAATTTCCATTTCAAGAAAGCATATATAATAATGAAACTCACTATATTCAGAACTGTCCATCTTTGCTCCCTTGTAGGTTTTCTTTTGCCCTTGAATGCAGTCTTTTACTTTATTCTTTTTTCTCCCCCTTTCTTCCTCCCCACCTCCCCTAAGCAGGCTACAATTAAGCATGGATATATTTATGTTTACACATATACATATATTTGTGTATATAGATACACACACATACATATATATGCATTATCTCTTGTTTCTTATCCCTGCTAATTCTTCTACTTTAGTTCTACCTGCTAACTTACAGGTAGTTATTACTTAACCTTCCCCTTTCCCATTCCCAGAACCCCTCTCATACTCTTCCCCCAACATTTTTCTCTCTCTTAATCGCTTTTCCATTAATCTACCCATCTTATCCCACTTTTATTATATAAACATCCTTTTATATTCTATCATATCCCATTTCCTCTCATTTATTTTTTTATTTATTTTTTAAGATTTTGGAAGGTACTATACTTTTCTTGAGGGTGTGTGTGTGTGTGTGTGTGTGTGTGTGTGTGTGTGTGTGTATACACTGTTCCCTCTTTACCCCAATGTGAGTAGGATTTCAGAACTACCAGCTCTCCTTCCTACCTCCATCTAGTTCCTCTGAATTTCTTCCTTTTGCATTCAGATAGCAAAATTAGTTTTTTTACCTTTTCCTATGTTTTTCTTTTTATAATCACATCATACTCGGCTCTATTGGTTTACATTTCCACAAATAAAAGATAAGCAGTTTGTCCTGATTGAGTCCCTTGAAATAAACCTTTGAGGCTGACTCTTATATGTTGAATTTCCTATCGATTTCAGGTTTGTTTACAACAAAATCCTAAAACTCTGACAGTACATTTAATGTCCTTTCCCCCCCATTCAATATCATACTTAAATTTTGCTTGATACTCCAATTGAAAAATGGTCAAAAGACATGAACAGACAATTTTCAGACGAAGAAATCGAAACTATTTCCAGTCACATGAAAAGGTGCTCCAAGTCACTATTGATCAGAGAAATGCAAATTAAGACAACTCTGAGATACCACTACACACCTGTCAGATTGGCTAAAATGACAGGAAATGATAATGATAGCTGTTGGAGGGGATGTGGGAAAACTGGGACACTGATACATTGTTGGTGGAACTGTGAAC
>JAJPUD010003810.1:44556-65492 GCA_023553655.1 Myrmecobius fasciatus
GGGAAAGGAAAAGCTTGGGAAAAAAAAAGTTTTTTGCAAAGGTCAATGTTGAAAGGTCACTCATATGTTTTGCAAATAAAAAGCTTTATTAAAAAAAAAATTTTGCTTGATATAAAATTTTTGACCATAACTTCAGGCTTTTTTTTAATTGTTGATATATAATTCAGGATTTGAAGTCTTTTATTGTAATCAGTGATTAGTCTTGTGTGACTAATTTTAGCTCCAGCATATTTAAATTGTTGTGCTGTTGTGTTATTGCATGTGTGTGTGTGTGTGTGTGTGTGTGTGTGTGTGTGTGTTTATTAAAGCTTTTTATTTGCAAAACATATGTATGGTTAGTTCTTCAACATTGACCCTTACAAAGCTTTCCGTTACAAATTCCCCCCCCAGTCCCCTCCCCTCCCCAAGATGGCAGGAAGTCCACTACATGGTAATTATATTAAAATACTCATAATTCGAATATATGTATACATATTTCCACACTTATCTTGCTGTGCAAGAAAAATCGTATCTAATGGGGGAAAAAAATCTGAGAAAGGAAACACAATGCCAGCAAACATCGATAGAGAGCATGAAAATATTATGTTGTGGTCCACATTTCATATCCCTCTCTCTGGGTGTATATGGCTTTCTTCAGTGAACAAATGGAACTTGTTTGAAACAATTCATTGTTGAAGAGAGCCATGTCCATCAGAATTGATCATCATATAATATTGTTGCTGTGTATAATAATCTCCTGGTTCTGCTTATTTCACTTAGCATCAGGTCATGCAGGTCTTTCCAGGCCTCTCTGAAATCCTCCTGTTGGTCATTTCTTACAGAACAATAATATTCCATAACATTCATATACCATAATTTATTCAGCCATTCTCCACTTGATGGGCATCCATTCAGTTTCCAGTTTCTAGCCACTACAAAAAGGGCTGCCACAAATATTTTTGCACATGTGGGTCCCTTTCCTTCCTTTAAAATGTCTGGGATATAAATCCAATAGAATGTGTTGTTGCTTTGTAAAATTGTAAAACTCGTAAAATTTTCTCTTTGATCTGGAGATTTTGAAGTGTAGCAGTCTTTTAAGTGGTGATTGGTGGATTTTTTCTATTTCTACTTCCCCTTCTTTTATCATTTCAGTTGAATTTTCTTTATTTTATATACTACTCTATTCTTTTTTCTTTTTTTGATTATAGCTTTCAGTTAGTTCAGTTATTTTTGTTTCCTCTTCTTGATCTTTTTTCCATCTGTCGTTTTTCTTGAGTTGTCTCACTTTCTCTTCTATTTTTTCACTCTTTACATTTTGCTTTATTATTTCTTTGTCTCTTATAATTTCACTGGCTTCCTCTTGCCCAATTCTAATTTTCAAAGAGTCATTTTATTTTTTAAGACTCTAGATCTCCTTTTCTAGTTGGTTGACTTTCTTTTCATGATGATCTTGTTTTTCTTGGAGTACATTTATTTATTTATTTATTTTGGTATCCAGTTTTTCTTCATTCTCTTATTGGATTTTTAAAGTCTTTTCTGAGTAACTTTTTTTTTTTTTAACCATTTGCCTTTTTAGGCAGGTAACCATTTAAAATTACTCTTTGGAGTAGGAAAGGTTTTTGTTTTTTTTAACTTCGGTATCCTCCTCTGAAGACATCTCAGTGTTCCCTATTCACTTAGTAACTTTCCATGGTTTCTTTTTCCTTTACCTTTTCTTTAAAGAGAGAGACAGAGACAGAGAGAAGAGAGAGGAGAGACAGAGACAGAGACAAAGAGACAGAGAGCAAGCTTGTTAGTGTACTCACTTCTAATGGTGGGTTGGGTTGAGGGTGGCAGTGTCTCTGGCTACAGGTCTTCTGTCAGTTCTCCTTTCTAACTTAGAAACCCACCCCTAGAATCCATTCTGTAACTGCCTTCAGCCAGTAGCTTCCCTGCTCCACTGCTTCTGCATTTATTAAGGGTGTGCTGGTTCCTTCTCACCCAAGGCCACATCTCAGCAGCACAGCTGAGTCTGCATCTCTTATCAGCTGAGGTAGTCTTCTGGTCACACACCCATACTCCCCACCCTGTCCTGGGAAGTGAAAGTTTTTGTGGTTCCAGTTGCAGCTGTCTCCAAATACACCTAGCCTTAGGGCTTTCTGCGGTTTCAGAGGAGCTAGCCTGGAGGTGTTTACTTTTCCCACCAAGACTGTCTCTATTCTAGGGTCTTGGGGGCTTCTCTGGTTGTCTCAGGAGGGCCCCTTCCCTGTTCTACCCCAAGTCTTATTTGGTTTTTTCCAGTCTACATTCACCCTGTGGCACAATTTTATTTTGTTGTGAAGGAAATCTGGAGAACTTGGAACTTTCTGACCTAGTCCAACATCTTCCCGAATCCTTCCTCCACATAACTCTTCATAAGTCACTTTTATGATCATGCCCATCAGATTCAGAGGCTTCTCCCATCCATCCCCTCTCTGTTGAAATACTTTCATTTAGGGCTTAATTCAGATGGTAGCTCCTCAGAAAGTATTCCTGAATTTTTTTTACCGCCTTACCACTGCAAGTATGTCCATCCTCCAGTTGGCCATACCTCTTTGACCTCATAGAGTTTTTTTAAACACGTTTCATACACCAAATAAGAACATAAATTTCTGAGAAATAGTTTTATAGATCAAATTCAAGATTTAGAAGCGATTTTGAAAGTCATCTAATTCCACCTGCTCCTCATTTTACAGATGAGGAAACTGAATCCAGAGGATTCAAATGACAAGTTATACAAATAGCAAATGGCAGAGATGGAATTCAAACTCATATCTTAGAGCTACAATCAATCACCTTTCCATTGTACCATACTTTGAGGGCAGGAAGAAACTGTCATTTTCATTTTTCCTTTCCCAATTCCTAGTGGTGCCTTGCATGTGACAAATACTTATTAAATATTAATTGAACTCAACAGACCTTGTTTAGCTCTGTTAACTTTAATGGCCATTAAATAGGCATCATGTACTTGGCAGAAGAATACAATTCTGTGCATGGACATAATTAAGGTACACATTATTGTAGACTAAAGGTTGTATATGGTAAGACATTTTGTTTTTTCATTATATTTTTACTCAATGAAATATTCCCCATTCTAAAGCAAGCATGAATAAAATTAGGTTAAATGTAGCTTGTGATGTTTCAGTCTCTTTAATTCATTTTATTGAATACTGTCTATATTTTTGGTTAACCTGTTTAAAAAAAAAAAAAAAAAAAAGATGGCCAAAGATTCTACTAAGATAATTGAGTAAGCAAATTTCAAGTTTTCCAGTTTTCCTTCACAAACAGAACAAATTTGAGCCCCAGGGTGAATACAGACTAATGAAATACAAAGAAGACTTGGGGCAGAACAGTTCTGGGGACAACCTAAGACAACCTGAAGAAAGACCCCAGGCAAGGATTAAACAGTGTGAAGTGCTAACACTTACAGGCTGGCTCCCCAGAAATACTTGGGGAACTCTGGGGCTAACTGGGTTTAGCTGGAGCTTTGGAAGGAACCACAGAAACTTTCACCTCCTGGACTTCTTGCAGACAGGTGTGTCTGGGAAGACTGAGGAAACCTCTTCTGATAAGGAACACCAGGCCCAGCTGTGCTACTGAGACATGGCCCTGGGTGAGAAGGAACAAGCACACTCATTGAGTGCAGAGGCAGTGAGAAAGGGACTCTGCTGGCTGGGGGCATTTGCAGGAGGGTGGAATTTTTAGTTTGGGGTTCCAGGTTAGAGGGGAGAGCTGAAGTGAAACTAGAGTACTATTCCTTCATCTCACAATTAGGAGTGCTAACAGTAATACTTCTCATTTAAAAAATAAAACAATTTTTTTTTCAAAATTTAAAAAATAAATAGACAAAGAAGAAAGAATTCAACCATAGAAACTTACTATGGGAATGGGGAAGACTGAGGTTCATTTTCAGATGAGGATAGTCAAGTTAAAAAAACCTCAAGAACTCAAAAAAGACTTTAAAAATCAAATGAGAGAGACTGAGGAAAAACTTTTTTTAAAAAATCCAAGAAAACAAGATTATGAAAAAAAAAAAGTTAACCAGCTAGAAAAGTTTTGTTTGTTTTTGTTTTATTAAAGCTTTTTATTTACAAAACATATGCATGGGTAATTTTTCAACATTGACCCTTGCAAAGTTTTCTGTTCCAAATTTTTCCCTCCTTTCCCCACCCCCTCCCGTAGATGGCAGGTAGTCCAATACATGTAAAATATGTTAAAATATATGATAAATCTAATATATGTATACATATTTATATCTTGTTGCACAAGAAAAATAGGATCTAGAAAGAAAAAACCCTGAGAAGGAAAACAATGTAAGCAAACATCAATAGAAAGCATGAAAATGTTATGTTGTGGTCCACATTCAGATCCCTCTCTCTGGGTGTATATGGCTTTCTTCATCACTGAACAATTGGAACTGGTTTGAAACACCTCATTGTTGAAGAGAACCATGTCCATCAGAATTGATCATCATATAGTATTGTTGTTGCCATGAATAATGATCTCCTGGTTCTGCTCATTCCTGTCAGTCATTTTTTACAGAATAATAATATTCCATAACATTCATATACCATAATTTATTCAGCCATTCTCCCATTGATGGGCATCCATTCAGTTTCCAGTTTCTAGCCACTACAAAAAAGGCTGCCACAAACATTTTTGCACATGTGGGTCCCTTTCCCTCCTTTAAAAGAGAGAGGAGTCTTAACAAAGACAATAATTTCTTGAAAATTAGAAGAAAAATAAAAACCAGTGAAGCTATAAGAGACAAAACATAAAAAATGAAAAAATAGAACAGAATGTGAAACATCTTATGAGAAAAGCAACAAATCTCAAGAACAGATCAAGAAGAGAAAATATAAGAATATTTGGACTACCTGAAAGCTATGAACAACAACAACAAAAAAGAACCTTGCTGCAATAATGCAAGAAATAATCCAAGAAAATTGCAGTGTTAGAAAATGAGGGGAAAATAGAAAGAGAAAAAAAATTCATCAATCACCATGGTAAAGATATCTTTTGTGGAAAACACATACGAATGTAATTGCCAAATTTCAAAACTCCCAAATCAAAGAGAAAATTTTTCAAGAAACAAGAAAAACAATTCAAATATGCCGGAGCTACAATTAGAATTTGTATAGGATCCATCAACAGTCACAATAAAGGACCACAGGTTCTGAAATCACATATATTGGCCTATGACCAAAAATATATCCAGCAAAAATTATCCATAATATTGAATGAAAAAAAAAAGGACATTCCATGGACTTTCAGATTTTCAGGACTTTGTCTCAACCAAACCCAAACCCAAACTTAATAGAAAATTTCACATGTAAGATCTAACATGAAAGATTAATTTCAAGGAACTTAACATGGACAAATTGTTTTTTTTACATAGAAATGTATGTCATGTTTAAGAGTGACATCAGTAATTGGGTAACATAAAAGAAAGATTGAGGCAGAATTAAATATGATCTGAACTAAAAAGCAAAACTGTCTAGGAAAAGTTAAAAATAGTAATTATGTTATATAAATTAGATGCAGAGGAAGAATAGAAACAGGCATGAAGACAGCTTGTAGTTTTGAAAATGTACTCACATCAAGAATAGGTTAAATAGGCAATACTACATATATACCATGAAGAGTTTAGCACTCTCCAAAATTTATAAAGAAATAAGAGGGAACAGAATATTATAAGGTGGGGTATAGAAGGATGTATAGATTTTGGCAGTGAGACAAGGTGTGTAGATTAATGGGAACGGGATAAAGAGGGAAAGGAAGAGTAGGAAGAGAAAATAAAGGAGGGATCTGTGGGTAAGGGGAGGTTAAGAAACAGCAAGGCAAATTAAGGAGTAGAATTAAAGTAAAAGAATTAGCAGGGATAGGAAATAAGAAATATAGAAAAACTATAAAAAGGATCAGGAATAGGATTTATTAGAATAAAAAAGTAGGGATTTGATCTTAGACAAAGTCAGACTTAAAGATTTAATCAAGAGAGAAATCTATATTATATGTCAATCATATTTATGTTGTTTTAGATGTGTATCTGTATATGGTAAATGCGTGTGTATATATTTATATATGTGCTTGTAGGTCTATGTATGTGTGTTTCTAGATATATGTATATGTGTGTGGATCTATAGGTGGGTAAGGATGTGTGTATTTGTGTGTGTATACATGTATTTATTTATTCACAAATAAATATGTTTAATTGTAACTTGCTTGGGAGAGGTGGGGAGGATGAAAGGGGGAAAAAAGAATAACATAAAAAGGTGCATCAAAGAACAAAAGATAACCTATAAGAAAGCAAAGAAAAGATGGACACTCATGAGTATAATTTCTATCATTATGCTTTCTTGAAATGTAAATTTATTGGGGAGCTAGGTGGTACAGTGAATAGAGCACCAGCCCTGAAGTCAGGAAGACCTGAGTTCAAATTTGGTTTCAGACACTTAACACTTCCTAGCTATGTGATGCTGTGCAAGTCACTTAACCCCAATTGCCTTAGAGAAAAAAGAAAAAAAAAAAGAAATGTAAATTTATTATATATTTTGAATCTTCCCTGATGTCTTGCTGGCAGATGATAGTGTTTTGTTTTGTTCTTTATCTTTCTTTTCTTTCTTTTTCTAATCTGTCTTTTCTTATTTTGTTTTTAGTTCAATAATTTTTTTTTTTTTTTGCTTTTTGCTGAGGCAATTGGGGTTAAGTGACTTGCCCAGGGTCACACAGCTAGGAAATGTCTGAGACCAGATTTGAACTCAGGTCCTCCTGACTTCAGGGCTGGTGCTCTAACCATTGCGCCACCTAGCTGCCCCTCAATAAATTTTTTAAAAAGCTTTTTATTTCAAAACATGTAATAATTTTTTTTTAAAAATCAAGAAAAAAGAAATGGATGAATAAAACATGACCATCAAAAACAATAATAATACTATTACATATCTGATATCTGCTTTTTGTTATTTTCAGGTTAAACATAAATGAAACCAAAGTTCTAAAGCTTCTAATAACTGGGCAATACCTTGGATTTAGAGAATAAGATTCATGTGGGAATGGATATCAAATCATTTCAATTTATTATCTTTAGTGGTGACAATAGGCATCCTTGTTTCACCTATGATCTTATTGGGAACTGTTTCAGGAGGTAGTGGGTAAATTCTCTCAGTTACTCTGGTTCTGGGCAGTTTTCCTTACTAATGTCTTAAAAATGCTTTCTGGATTTTGTTTCTGATTATGACTTTCAGATAGTATAATAATCATTATATTCTTCTCAGTTTATTTTCCAGGTCAGTTGTTTAACCAATAAGAAATTTCAATTTTCTATTTTTTCATTCTTTTGGTTTTGTTCAATTGATTTTTGATGTCTCATGGAATCATTAGCCCAATTCTAATTTTTAAAGAATTATTTTCGTCAGTTCAGTTTAGTTTTCCATTAGCCAGTTCTTTTTAGAGAGTAGTTTTCTGCAGTGAATTCTTGTACATCTTTTTCCATTTTTAGTGCTTCCTTTACTAAATTGTTAACTTTTTTTTTAATCATTCTCTTATATAACTCTTATTTCTTTTCCAGTTTTTCTTCTGCCTCTCCTATTTGATTTTTAAAATACCTGTTTACCTTTTATAGAAGTTCTATTTGGGCCTGAGACTAACTTATTTTTCTCTGTTGAGACTAATTTATTTTTCTCTGTTGAGGTTAATGTATTTTAATCTGAGGCTTTGCATAATAAACTGTTGTCCTTTTCTGAGTTTGGTTTTTGCTCTTCCCTGTCACCATAATAACTTTTTATGGTCAGGTTATTTTGCTTTGGATTGGGTTTTTGATTTGGGGGTTTTGCTCATTTTCCAGCCTATTTCATGACTTTTAAAGTTGAGTTCTGCTTCTAGGACATGAGTCACTGTCCCAAGTTTCTTGCAGCACAAGCTAGCAACCTGCCGTTGGCCTCCTGCAGCAGAAGCTGGAGGCTTCACAGCTGCCCTACTGGGTGCTCGCCTGCTGTGCCAGATCCACAAGGTATATATTACCGATTTATATTGGGACCAGGGGTCTTGCCCAAACATCATTAGTGCTAGACCATGCTCCCTCTTTACTCAAGTGACACAGACCTTTCCTTCAAATCCAAGTTGTCTTAGCCTGGACAATTGTTTTATCCCATCTTTTTGTGCATTCTGTTGCTTCAGAATTTTATTTTAGCTATTGAAATTGTTTAGAAGGAAATTTGGGAGAGCATAGATAAGTTTTCTTGCCTTTTCTTTGCTCCTGAAGTCTTTCAATATCATATTTAACACTTAACTTACTGCTGGCAGCAGGTTTCTCCTTGTTGCCAGTATGCGTCTTTCCTGACTGCCATTTAAGCCATGAAATTGTGGACCTTGTAGCCCAGAAAGACCAGATATATCATCTGATTCAAACTCTTCATTTTACAGATGAGGAATATAGGACTGAGGAAGTTTTTAAATGAATTACCAAGTTAGCTAATTATCAGGTAATTACTAACAGGACTTAGACTTTAACCTAGGTTATCAGACTTCACACTTCTCCACCATGCCATATTTTACTCCTGTTAGAAAAATTTTCAGGGACAGCTAAGTGGCACAGTGGATAGAACACCAGCCCTAAAGTCAGGAGGACCTGAGTTCAAATCTGGTCTCACACTTAATGCTTCCTAGCTATGTGACCCTGGGCAAGTCACTTAACCCCAATTGCCTCAGGGGGAAAAAAGAAAAGAAAAATTTTCAAATGTCATTTACTTTTTCTTTATAGAACAGATGGAGAATTCAGATACTTTACCTGTATATGATGTCCTAATGTTCTGTGCAAGTAAGAATACTGAAAGAATTCATCTCTACACTAAGGTAAACTTTCCTGGAATATTTAGCATATTTTTTAAAGTCTTTTTTTTTTTCACATTTTAGTATATATGCCTGATAAGCTTTCTAGTATACTATTAGTAGTATTCTACTACTATTCTAGTATTAGTAGTAGAATTCTACTACTAGTACTATTCTACTACAGAAATATTCTGTCTTTATTTTATCCTTCAAGCTTTATAGAGGATTTGAAATTAAAAATGCCTTTTAAATTCCATGACAACCCTTTAAGAATAAGCACGGCTGTTTTTGCTATCCTGTTTGCACAAATAAGGAAACTGAGGTTCAGAGCAATTTAATTAATCTTTCATGGTAACACAAGTGGTAAGTGTCAAAGATGGAATTAGAATTCAGGTACCCTCCTGACTTCAATTCTAGCCCTCTTTCAACTAAATCTTGTTGCTTTAAATCTCTTCTATTCCCATTCTAACTCTCAAATTCTTGCCTTAAAATGAGGCAAATATTCTCAAACTACCTACTGTTATTACTCTGTGTTTAAATTATTTTTTTTGTCTATAATGACACACTAATATTATGGGTGCTTTCTGTTGGTTTTAGATCTCAGATTACCAGATAATTATAAATGTAATACCTTCCTAACAAATTGGGTGGCTTTAATTTTTAATAGCCACATATTGGAATTAAGAATTTTTGAAATTGATAATCTATAATAGGACATTGTAACTGACCTGAAATTTAATTGCAGGTTGTTTTGTTTTGATTTGATACCTGTATCTCTACCAACTTAGAAAATTTTGAGTAACACTGCAAAATCATAGCAAGAAGCATTACAAACAGATAAAGAATCATCCCTGGAAGACCTGAATTCCAGTTATTCTTCTAAAAAAAAAGCTATGTGAGTGGGCAAATTAGTTAATCCACTTAGTTCACTAGGAAAATTCTTTAAGTCCAGGAAGTTTCTTATGTAATTGAAATCACATATCTATTCCCTTTCTTTATGATCTTAATACTATGTTATCTGGCATCATAAATACCTTTTAAAAATTCATTTTTTTTAGTACCACCTTTGATTGCTAATATATCTTTCCCCTACCCAGAAAGTTATCCCTTATAGCAACGAATATTAAAGGGGGAAAAAGGTTCAGCAGAACTAATCAACATATTAGCCAAGTATTTATGTAGTGTTAGCGCAAAGAAAGAAAAAAAAATGTTTTGTCATATGTCATTTTACTTTAATACTATTCAGTTTCATTTTTTGTTATTGTTTCCATTATTATAGTTACCATATATATTGGTCTTTATATTTCTCTGTATCATATTTATAATTTCTTACATTGCAATAATATTTCATAAAATTCATATATTACAACGTTGTTTTTTTTTCGCTTTCCCATTGGATATCTTCTTGGTTCTCAGTTCTTTGTTACTGCAAAAGTGTTGCCATAAATATTTTGGTATATAAGAAACATTTTTGTCATCAGACTTCCTTAGGAAATGTATATCCAACAAAGTCCTTTCATGTGTATGATCTTATTTGATCCTAATGGCATTCTGTAAGATAATATAAATTAAAAAATATAATAATAAAGAAATGAGTTAAGTAATGTGCCAAAGGTCAGCCTGTCCTGTGCCTGAGCTACAAAGCTAGTACTTAAACACAGTTGTATACAGATGTCAAGTCCCCTAACTCCAAATCCAGTCTCTTTTATCAGTAATGCTTATCTCATAGAAATCTGCATATGAAAGTTTTAAGATTCCATCCACATTTAAATTAAAGAATGAGAAAATATTCTTCTGCTGTTGAAATCCTTTGTTTTGACACATTTCCCCTAGACAGGTCAAAGAAGCTTGGGGATTGGCCTAGCAAACACCTGTTGAGGACGCTCTCTCTACCGTAGAGAAGGGACACAGAAAAATCGAGTAACTTGTCCTGAGATGGACAGCTAATATGTGCCAGAGGAGAGATTTGAATTTGGTTCTTTCTGATTTTTAAAATCAGTTCTCTGATAATATGCCCTGAAGCTTCTCTTGTCACAGAAGAGAGAATAAAATTCTACATGGGCTACTAGAGTAGCATTGGTGTGGATTTAGCTGGTATAAATAAGCACAGTGTTCAATATGGCCTTTGCTCAGGAAACACTCCTTCCTTATGGTCTCTTCTTCCAGGAGCCCTTTCTAAAAAATAAAAATAAAAAACCTTGTATTAATTTATTCTTAAGGTGGCTTCTGGTATGTTATACCACATTGTAATACCAAATCAAAACAAAGTGTTGCTTAATGCCTAGGGACAAAAATTGACTAATATTTTTCTCTCACTCTATAATCAGGATCGTGAAAAAATGAACTTCAATTTTATTCCTTTGGATGTAAAATTAGACCTCTGGGAAGATTTACCAGCTTGTTTTCAAGTGAAACAAAACCGTTCCCTGGTAAGAGTAATAGTTCTAAACAGTCACCTAAATACACTTTTTGTTTAATCATTTTAATGATCCTTTTGAGTTTAATAAATGTAGAGCAATTTGTGACACTCTTGCAGATTCTAATTGTTGGCTGCATTTTCATCAGTTCAGGCACATTATTAATTACCACTCATGCTAATAATAAACACAAAATCTGTTTCTTTGGCAAATGATCACACCTACAGTTACTGTTTCTGTGGAAAGAATCATCTTCACATCGTTTTATTTCTCATTTACAGGATTAGCAACTGTGGTGTTTATCTCTTACAAAATCACATTTTATCCTAAAGGTTAGACTCTAATAGTGGTACATTGTGAAAATGGGAGAAATTTCATGTTGGGTTACTCTCAATTAATTGTATGGCTCATCTAAGTGCAACTTCAGGCCAGGTGTAGCCCAAAAAGGCCTTCAGTCTGATCTGTGATTGCCTTTATCTTGCAAAGAGAGGTTAGCTTGCATTGGTAACTGATCCCAGCATGCTGGACAGTGCTTTGTAAGTTATAAAGTATCAAGCATAATGACAATCTGTATGGGGACAATATTTTTTTTAACCCTTTGGCTTAAAATAGCATATTGCCCCTTGAAATACATAGTTGACAAAGGCTACACATCTGCCTTAAAAGAGAGAACCTAGTTGTGATTATCTTTTTTCTCTTTGATGGCTTCTATCCTTGCCTCTCGAATTTTTAGCAAATAGCCAATGTTGTTCAAGCAGTTGTTGACTAAAATATTGGTAGTGCACTCAACACTATGTCCCCCTTGTCTGTTTTGATGGATTTTCTATTTGAAGAAAAATTCAGTTGAGGTGCAGCAAAGATGTTCAATTCTAACTCACTGATAAATGTTCTTTGTTAAATATTAGCTCTACCATCATTTCAACACCTGCTTTGACCATTTCTGACCTGACCATTGCAAAGTGTGTGTTCAAATTGTCAGATCAGACTTGAGCTAATGTCCTGTATGGGGGAGCTGATGATAGATTGTAAATTTAGAGCTAGAAGATCCATAAGGGTCATATAATCCCATTTCCTCATTTTGCAGAAAAGAAAACCAAGATCCTGTGAACTGAAAACTGATTTCACTACTGATTTTGAGGCTTGTTTAGCCTTCTGTGGCATCCCCATAAATTTACCTTTAGAAAAGTCTTTTGGGTCACAGAGCTGGCTATGGAATATTCTCCTCAAATATACCTAACTGAATAAATCTGTCATAATTGCAAAGTCCTGTTTTGAAGATAACAAAGTGTTGTTTTTCCAGGTGTCACATAGCCAAATTGCTTAAGAAGGAACACTGCTTGATATTTTGTTGTACTTATGATCATCATAACTCTTTTCAATGTCTCATTTTCTGCCAGATTTTGAAGTTTGTGCGAGAGTGGAATAGTCTCACAGCCATGAAGCAAAGAATTATCAGGAGAAGTGGCCATATCTTTTGTAGCCCTATTCTGGCTTTGGATGAGATAACAAAGCAGCAGACTAAAAAAAATAGTATCAGAAGGTGTGAATTTTCTCGTTTCTCTCTTTTTTCTCCTTTCTCTTTTTTTTGTGATCATTTCCCTAGGAGTAAGCAGTAATATAATAGAAATTTGTACATTAACAACTTTTTTTTGTTGTTCATTCGTGTCTACCTCTTCGTAAATCCATTTGGGATTTTCTTGGCAGAGATAATGAAGCAGTTTGCCATTTTCTTCTCCACCTCATTTTACAGATTAGGAAACTGAGGCAAATAAGCAACTTCCAGGGTCATACAACTAGTAAATGTCTGAGGCCAGATTTGAACCCTGGAAGAAGTGTCTTCTTGACTCCAGTCTCAGTATTCTCTCTACTACACCATATAACTGCCCCAACAGTATATTTTATAATTATCTAATTGATTACTTTATAAGTTTTCTCAGAAACAATAAGAGGGCAGCCTTCCTGTTTCTTGATTACAGGGAGATCCATTCAAGTAATACTATCCATGTCCAAAGGCTGATGATAATCACAATTCTCATTTCTACAGTGCTTTCCCAAAAATAGTCCTGTAATTTAGAGACTATATGTATCACTCTCCCCGTTTTGCAGTTGAGAAAACAGTTTAATGAAGGTTAAGTTATTTATCCATGGCAACACAGTTAATAAGTATTAGAATTAGAATTTGAATTTAAATGCTCCCTGACGCCAAGTCTAGCATTCTCCACACACTGCACTACTATCTCTCTCATTGAGCAGATCAAGTGAGATAATCTACACAAAGAGCTTTGAATCTACAAACACCATGTAAATGTCAGCTATGAATATCACTTTATAAGTTTATTCTCCTTTATGCCTCAAATATCTTAGTACAGTGGGTTAAAGAGCAAAATAGAGAGAAATATAAGGATTTCTTTCCCATAGTGAAGGCCCATTTTAAAGCAGATAACTTAGACTGGTAGTGTGCCCCTTCAGTGCACATGTGACTTCTAGCACTGTTGAGCCACATGTGAGTAGTAGTACAATGATAGATGTTACAGAGGTTGAGGTTTTTACAGCCCTGGAATAGCCTCTTTGTCAAAGCTGTCTTATAGCTTACCCTACAAGCCATGTGTTAAAAAAGGAAGGATCACTGGCTTAATATCCTGTTTTTGAAATATTGATTCCTTTATAAATATTAAATTTGTTTGTTATATATCAATACATTTAGGATCTATGATTTTGTTTGTTTAGAGCACAACTAATTTTTAATTTATAGTGTTAAACTATTGCCTAAAGTTCAGAAGGGTTATGTGACTGACTCATAGTCACATCACTAGGAAATATTAGAGGAGAGATTTCAACTCAGATCATCCTGAGTCTGTATCTAATATCTATCCTCTAATCACATGACCTTAGTTAATAGACTTTTTAATAATTTAGATTCAATGTTTCAGTGTTGTTTTTTTTTCTCAAGTATTTCCCTAAAATCCTACTTGTTTCTATTCGATGTTTATTTTGCTTGCTTATTTGTTCTTTACTTTGCCCTATATCGTTTCTGAAAGCTTAAATCTTTTCCTATGCTGTATTTTCTAAATTTTTTCCACTACCACATGGTTCAAACATATGGTAACTGTACTCTAGTCTATGACTCTTTCTAGCTTCTGTGAAAACTTTCAGATTCTCCAATTTGATCTAATTTTTATGATTTTTCAGATATTTATTCATGGAACTCTTACAGAAAAAAAAAATACTCTAGTCCCCAAACCTCACAATAGATTCTTTAATGACTTTTTAAGTTGGTGAATTTGGTTTTCAGGCTTTATAAATGTTGAATAAAACCTGAAGCAAAGCTTAATATTTGTTCCTTCTCAAAATTAGGAAGTCTTTCTATTACCAACAAGAGATATTTTGAATTTATATGTAGGGCAAAATATGGCAGAGAAGTGTCACTCTAGGGAATAATATAGCTGAATGGGGGAGGGGATTAAGATAAATTTAGAGAACCCTAGATTGATTTTGATGAGATTTCCAGAAACTTGTTGGACTCATAAAATATGATAGCATTTCAGATTATATAGAAATGTTTAAGTTTAGACTAATTTTCAGAAAGGAAGAAAAATTGGAGATGTAAACTATGCAGAGAAACTAGGACATGCTAATTAAAAATAATTAATTGGGTAATTGCATTCCACCTATTTAAATTCCCCTGTTGCTTTAATTGAAAATAACATTCTTCTTTATTTCTGGTCTCTAAACTATTGTGTAGTATCAAAAGTGCTAGGTAATAAGTTTCTGAATTCTACTTCAAGGGTGCCTGTATTTTAATGTAATGTACAGTAACCCCTATATGTGCTGATAATTATGAAAATGACCTTCAGGTTTTCAAAAGACAGGATTCAAATCAGTAAACTAAAAAATGAATTAAATAGTGTATTAGAATAGATTGATACCCTCATTACACCCGATTACATAAATTTGACAGAATTTTTAAAAGGAAGGTCAAAAAGGAGGTCAGTGAAATGAAGTTAGAAGATTTATGCACAGCACAGGAAATTGAACACCCAAGAGTGGTGGCTACTTTCTCAATATAGTTAAGTGGTACTACTGATATCCCTGCTCTTTTTGTTTTTCTAAGTGAAATTTAGCAAATAGGTATAAATGGTTTTGGGATATCTTAGGTGCAAAATCATGCAAAGGGCATTTTTTATGAAAAGTGGTGTGTGTGTGTGTGTGTGTGTGTGTATAAAAATCACTGTTATTGAAAGGATGATCTAAATACAAAAGGAAAAAGTGTGTATTTGTTTTAAATTGTGATATTTTAAAAGAAAAAAATTTAAGTAACTTTCTGTTACTTTCTGTTCTAGATATATAACTAAAGAAGATGTTGCAGCAGCTACTGTGAACAAAGTACAGAATGATGGGGGTAGCATCCGTGTGATCACAAAGAAATCCAGGTTTTCCTCTAAAAGCCAAACATCTTCTAATATAGAAACATGGGAAACTACTACTATAAAGTAGGTTTTTAATGCTAATAAAATATATCATCATCATCATCATCATATCTTGCCATTTGTGTGGAATTTTTCAAGATAACATTATGGATATTAGCTCATTTGAGCCTTACATACTATATGAGGATCTGAGGTAGACATTATTATCCTCTATTCAGTAATTTAAAATGTAATCAGAAAATATATTTTTTCTTTTATTCAAATATACTGAGCAGATGGGTAAATGTGTGCAGTTTCTAACTTGAGTACATTCAACTCTGAGTCATTCACAAATAGACTGACAGTCATTGACACTTCTTTTAAATTTTATTAACATTGCCACCTACTTTACTTAATTGATTTATTATATGAAGTAGATCTTTGCTTCTTTTGAGAGCTGAAAGAAAAAGCTTTTTAAACCAAAAAAAAAAAAAAAAACCTCTGTTTTTGGAAGGTGTGAACCAGAAAATATAGTTTGTAAATTTCTTTTCATTCCCTACATTTATTATTTATAATAGGGTTGTATGATTTTATGCTATATACATATGATATGCAAAAGTTTTACTTAACCATTTCACAAATTGTTGAATATTTAGGGGTCTTTTGTTTTTCATTTCATTGAAATTATATATAATTTTGAGGTTTAAGGGTTTGTTTTTGTCTTATTATGTCTATTATCAGAGAGTCCTCCAAAAAGATTCTCTCTGAAGTTTTACATGCATTGTATGAGTGTACATTTTCCAACATCTATGCAGTTTTTTTTTTTTTAATTTAATAAGTGTGGAGTGTAAACCAGAAAATTTTAAATTTGAGAGTTTGGCTTTAATGTTAGCTAGTGCTTTGTATCATTCTGAGAGTCTTTTTTTATATAGAAAAGGAAAACAGGCCAAAAGAAAAAACTGGAAGTTTTCTTCTGTCTTAAATCATTTTCATTATTTGGTCTGAAATGTTTTAGGTCCGAGAATACCCAAAACACTTAATATTCAAACATAAATAGAAGCAACTTCTGAGCTAAAAATGAAATTATAAACGATATTTTATACTGCTTTATCTTTCTATGTATAGATAATAAAAGAATGTGGTTATATATTGTAGTGCTGGATGACTAGCATAGTGTCTGTTATATGATAAATACTTAATAAATGCTAATTCCCTATGTCCAAGAGCCTTGAATTTAACCTAAGCATATTCATTCAGACATTCCTGTACTATATTATGGAATACTAATTAGAGTTATAACACTTCAGTACATTTGGGATTTCACAAATGCCAGTGAAATAATAAAAGTAATAACAATAATAATATAGAACAAGTATAACAATAGTAACACAATTATTGTTAACATTTACATAGTTCCAACTGTGTTCCAGGCACTATACTAAATTTATTTTACAATTTTCAACTCATTTGAACCGTATAACCTTTCCTCTGGTTGTTCATTCATTCAGCCATAATGCATTTATTTAGCACCTACAATGTACAAGGTACTGTGACAGCTGCTAGGGGTACAAAGTAAAAAATATGGTTGCCTTATCCTTCAAGGAAGGAATGTGTGACATATATACATACTAATAAATGCCAAGATAGATGCAAAATAAATACAAAATAATATCGAGATGGCACCAACAACAGGTGGAATTGGTAAAGTAATCTTATAGAAGAAGGCATTCAAGCTGGCTTTTGAAGGTAGAGTTAGGGATTCTAGGGGAGAGATGAAGGAGAAAAGAGCATCCCATACAGTCTATGGAAAGTCATGAAGGCAGGAGACAGATGTTCGGTACTAGTATCAACAAGTAAAGTAATTGAGCTGGAATGGTCATTGTGAAGTATATAAGTCTACAGAGAAGGACCATAGTCAATTGGAGAAGGGTTTTGCAGGCCAATCAGAGGTGTTCTTATTTCATCCTAAAGTCAGTAGGGAATCATTGAAGCTTCTTGGGCCGAGGAGTAATATAGACATAATAGTACAAATTCTACTCCTTCTACAACTTATTAGACTATTATTTTGGCCCCTACAAAATGCATCACCTAACTCACTTTCTTGATGAGCCTATCTATACTTCCATGGGCTCAACTTTGAATATCAGTAAAGTCCAACTTTTACAGGTTGTTAGGGCTTGCTTGGGGCACACAAGGTTTAGTCATCTCTGCAGTATAAGAAGCCAGCCAAGTAGCACTCTATAGGGAAAATGACAGTTCTAACTGTATAGCATTTATTCAGTTGAAAGAGAATTCTAAAAGTTTCTCTGACTTCTTCATTCTAGCCCAATCCAAGATGATCTCATCACACAACCTTCTACATCTAAAGGATTTTTGCAGGCTGTGGATATTAAAGGAAATCCACTTTGTCTCCACTGTCAACAGCCTACTTGCCAGTCTGACCAACTATACAACATAAGTGCTTGGGATTCACGGTTTTGTTCTCAGAAATGTCAGGAAGAATTTTGGATTCGATCAAATAACAGCTACCTACGTGCTAAAGTATTTGAAATTGAGCATGGTGTGTGTCAGCTCTGTAATCTGAATGCTCAGGAACTCTTTCTTTCTCTCAGAGATGCTCCTAAAAATCAACGGAAAAATCTTCTGCAAACCACTTGGATCTCAAAACTCTCTATAGAACAGGTAAAACATAAAAATAGAATGCTCTTGTGATGCATAGAGATGGGGATAGGGGTAGGAGCAGGAAAACAGCATAGTTCCCATTGACAACATTTTGAAATACAAAATTGTAGGAGTAAGAAAACCTATGAAAGTTCAAAGTACAAAGTATTATATTGAGAGCATGGCCCAGTTTCTATTCTATTACAAAATGTAATAAAACCAAAACATTTATGATCCTAAAGTAGCATATTTTGGAAACACTATCATCTTAGTTCAACTAGATTTCTTTCCAGGTTTCTAAAGCTAATAACTAATATGAAATTTCAGTGTAGAACAAAATTTTAAAGTTTATTGTGTGTACCTATACGTATGGCTAGATAGTGATTACTCTTTTCATGAACCACCCATTGGTGGTAATTTTTTTTCAGGTTTAAAAAAATATTTTTTTATTTACCTAATAATATTGAGTTTTAATTGGATTAATTAATAAGCATTTTTTAACAGGTAGATTAAAAAAGACACATCTAGTAAAATATTTCCTCTGGGATTTTTGCTCTAATTTTTGGCCTCTGAAAGGGTATCTGAAAGATATTACTTAATTGAGGAAGGTCATGTAGGAATGGAATACCTGCCCCTGAGTGCCAGTCTCCACTTTTCTCTCTATCCTTAATTGGCCTAGAGCCTTCCAGGATACACCAAAGAAAAATAACATTAAAAAATTGCAAAATAATATTAGAAAGTACAAAAATTATGTCAAAGAACAAAATATTTTATGGCTTACAATACAGGCTAAAAGCTTCTGATCAAGTAGTAGCACTAGTCAGATAAAGTTTCCACAGGCATCTGGGTGCCATAGTGATAGAGCACTGGATCTAGAGTCAGGAAGACCTAAGTGCAAATCCAGCTTCCAATCCTAAGCAAGTCATTGAACATCTGTCTGCCTCAGTTTCTTCTTCTCTAACATGGTGATAGTAATAGTACTTACTTGCTAGGATTGTTGTTAGAATAAAAGAAGACTTTTGTAAAGTGTTTTGCTCACTTCAAAATGCTAGGAATTGCACTTTAATATTTTAAATTTAATATTTTAATTAGAAGAAACCATAAATGACATTCTTATCAAATTTTATATGACACAAACCTGAGAGTGATAGCTAAAATATTAGATGAAGGATAAGGGGCAAAAAAAAAATTCTCTAAAAAGACCTAGTAGTTTTAATGGACTACAGCCCTTTTTTTTATTATTATTTTATTTATTTATTTGTTTGTTTGTTTATTTATTTATTTATTTATTGTTAATACTTTTTATTTGCAAAACATATGTATGGGTAATTCCTAAACATTAACCCTTACAAAGCTTTCTGTTACAAATTTTTCCCCCCTACTCCCCACCCCTCCCCTAGATGGCAGGATATCTACTACATGATAATTATGTTACAATACTTAAGAAATCGAATATATGTATAGTTATTGCATCATATTTTGTGCAGGAGAAATTATATCTACAAGAAAGAATAATCTGATAAAGGAAATACAATGCAAGCAAACCTCAATAGAGAACATGAAAATGTTATGTTGTGGTCCACATTTCACATCCCTCTCTCTGGGTATATATGGCTCTCTTCACCAAACAATTGGAACTGGTTTGAAGCATTTCATTGTTGAAGAGAGTTAATTGGACTACAGTCTTGATGTGGATCAGAAATGTGAAATGACAGCCAAAAAAATCAAATACTCTATTATGGTAGATTGCTCCTCCTGCTCCAGGCCACCCAGAGCCCACTTCCAGCTTTCCTCCCAGTGCTATCTTTCCCTTTTGCTCTCCTAGCCTCTTTCTTCCTGCCATTTCCACCCCCACCATTGTCAGGGGTGACTCCAGAAAGGACAATGAATCCTTGGGAGTCAGATTCCAGCACAAAGTGGGAGGGGGCAGGAGAGGCCCTTCAAAGAATACATCAGAAAATAGAAGGAAATGCCCCAGGAGCTAGAGCATCCTTTGTTAACTGTGGACTTCTTTAAGCAAACCTTGTACACCCCTTATCGATAATGCTTTGGGGGGGGGCAGCTAGGTGACGTAGTGGATAGAGCACCAGCCTTGAAGTCAGGAGGACTTGAGTTTAAATCTAGTCTCAGACACTTAACACTTCCTAGCTGTGTGACCCTGGGCAAGTCACTTAGCCTTAATTGCCTCAGCCCCCCCCCCCAAATGAATAAATGAATGAATGAATGAATGAATAAATAAAATAAAATAAAATAAAAAAATAATGCTTTAGAGGGGATTCCTGCTTTAAGTAGGGCTGGACCAAAGAGTAGGATAATCCTTTCCAGCTTTGAGGCTCAAAGAGTCAGTAACTTTATGGCTGGTATGTGTCCCAATGGGAGCATGTCAGTGAGGAGAGGGAACACCTTGAGATTAGAAGGGTCTGTCAAATTGGATGCTGCTCACAACAAAGAAATGTGAATTAGTTACTACAAGTTGAAGCCCAGGCAGATTTTTAAAAAGCCATTTTGCTGAGAACCATGATCCTGTCCTGTATTAGCTTCTGATAGTGCTAACATATATACACAGGAGATTGGCTCATATGAGTGTGTGTGTGTGTGTGTGTGTGTGTGTGTGTGTGTGTGTGTGTGTGTG
>JAJPUD010003810.1:65502-116537 GCA_023553655.1 Myrmecobius fasciatus
GTGTGTGTGTGTGTGTGTGTGTGTGTGTGTGTGTGTGTGTGGTCTTCTGATAGAATTTGAAAATGTTAGTATAGCAAATAATAGAAGATTATCTGAATCTCTCTTATTGATTACTGGGATCCTTAGGGCCAAACCATTATTGATCAGATTATTGTCCAATTTAGCACCTATACTGTAGTTTCTTTTGAGTCCTTTAGAGCTATCCTAAAAAATTTCATGGCTGCCAAAATGGCAAACTTTACTAATTTTAGTTTCTTCCTGGCTCAGGAAGAAGAAAATAAAAGCTACCTTTAATAGTCATTTTAGTTATATTTAAACATCACTGCTGTGCTCTGATTTAGATTTGCAACTCCAGGCAAGATGTTAATATTGCATACTATTTCGATGTAGGACATTGTTGGTTAAATATAAAGTGTGTATATATGGGATGGCCTAAATGGAGAGTGTTTTTGTTTGTTTGTTTGTTTTGCTTTGCTGAGGCAGTTGGGATTAAGTGACTTGCCCAGGGTCACACAGCTAGGGACTATTAAGTGTCTGAGACCAGATTAGAACTCAGGTCCTCCTGACTTCAGGGCTAGTGCTCTATCCACTGCACTACCTAGCTGCCTCATGGAGGTTATTTTAAATGGTAAACTCAATATATTTCAAACAAGGATGCTAAAGAGATTTGTATTAAAAATGAAGTTCTATTCTATATAACTTTGTAAGTCAACCTTCCTTGGTTTTCTAGTGAATTTATCTTAATGATTCCTAGGATCGAGGCCAGTTTTACTTCTGTTGAAAAGTATTAATATTTAAACTGTTGTTGATAAAACATCAAAGGCATTTAAGTCAACAATTAAAAACTACTTGGGTCTGTTATATGCAAAATCACTTAATTTCCAATTTGTTCCTTTTCTAAGAATTTTGCTTTAATAAGTATGTAAACTAACTAAAAGGTGCACTTGCAAGTGATTTTTCCAATCTGTCAGGAGTCTGATACTTTATAGTTGCTTGTAAATTCTATCAAAATGAGTTAGGTGGGGAAAAAAAATCCTTCTTTCAACAACAGATTTCTTATTGCCTACAAGGAATAAACCAAATTGCTAACCCTGAGGTTTTTTTCTCTGTACAATAAAAGCTATAAAAAGCCACAGTAATGTATTTTCCCTAGGATTTTGCTGTATAAACATGATTGCACAATGCCAAGCCAACAATTACTCTAGTGTGTGGTGTATAGCTAAAAAGTGCTGATGTGTTATGTTTTTATTGCAGTTAAATGAGATGATGATAAACCCTGTAGAAGGGCATTTCTGGCAGGTGGATCACATCCGACCAGTCTACAGTGGAGGAGGGCAGTGCTCTCTGGAAAACCTTCAGACTCTCTGTACAGTTTGTCATAAAGAGGTCAGTCCGAGTTTATATATGTCTTTACTTCTCTACCCTGGGGAAGTCCAAAAATATTGGAATGTGTTTTTTAAATTTATGAGGAAGAATCTGTATTCAAGTTGATTGATCTGGTCTAGATAAGAAATGATACTGTTTGATTCCATTCTTCACCTAATATAGTAAGGTGTACCTGCTGGACTTTAAGAGCTGGTGCTCATTCTCAGTGACAGATGGAGCAAAATATACAGCAGAAAAGCTAGATTTCAGATAGGTTTTCTGGTACAGACCTTTCATTTGAAAGGTGAAGAAACTGAAACCCAGAGAGATGGAGTAATGGCCCAGCCAGAAAAGCAGAGCTAGAGCTACCATCACCACTTCAGTGCTCTGGGCATCAACATGCTCTTGCCCTTTCCACAAGAGAAGCACATCTCTTTTCAAACTATTTTTTCCTATTTTTCTTTTAAAATGATGTCTGCTACTCTTCTTATAAGTTCTTTCTAATCATGTTACAGATGGGCTCTCAGTAGAGTCAGATTCCTCACAACGAGCCTAAGATGAATTAACATGCAACCAGACAACATCATGGCTCAGCCTCAGTTGTGCACTGAGAAATCTCTAAAGGCATTCCGATCTCTCACAAATAAGAGCAGCTCTTTGAGAAGAGGAGAAGGAAGGAGCTGGCAGCACATGTAGCAGGGCTAATCTCTCCTGAATGTGAGAGCCACCATGTCAGCAAGTCTAAGTGATTTCTAAGAAGACTCCTTACTAAGTTAAGAAAGCTGGCAGTTCCAAGAAATAGCATAATTTTATAGATGTATATTTCTCTAAACTCAAGAGTTATTACATTAGTTTGGGATGTTGGGGTGGGAGGAATTACGAGGCTATTGTGAACATCTGTAGTTTTCTACTCTAGACAACATTCCTTGGACCTAAGCCCTACTAGATTTGACCAAGAACAATATTAGGTGTCATTATTACCTATGGAAAAATGCAAGTAACTATAGTTCTGGCAGTACGGGAAAAACCAAGACCTTAAGTTAGAAATGATTGAATGTGATATCTGCTTATATCTGAGACCATGAAAAAACTTGGGAATCTTGTCATTTTCATCATTTTTAAAAGTTTTATTTAGGACTGATATGCACATGATATATTTTATCGACTAGTATGAATCAAATTAAACTGATGGTTTTTAGAGGCAGTTAGACTGTAAAGTTGAAAGAAAAAGGGAAATGGTGTGCTTTATCCATTAGCACAGATTTCAGAGGCAAGTTTGGTCATCTAAGTCCAACATTATAGCTGAGAGAAGAAAATGCCATAGAAATTCAAGCAATCCATCAAGGAATTTTTAGGCACTTGTGTTCCAGGCACTGGGCTAGATGCTGGGAATACAAGTAATAAAGAAAACAATCCCTACTCACAAGGAACTTATGTTTTAATGGAGAATTCCATTAAATAAAAATATATGCAACATAAATGTAGAGTTGACCAAAATAAATATGTGCAAAGTAATTAAATACAAGGTTTTGGAGAGAGTACACTAGCAATGTGGAGGATCAGGAAAGACTTCCTGAAGAAAGTGGTACTTGAACAGAATGTTGAAAGATAAGAACAACTATGTGAACAGATGTCAAGAGGGAATGAATTTCAAGAATGGTGGATGACCAGGATGTACACAAAGACAGGAAATGAATGTCATAGTGAGAAACATAGAGAAGTCTTGTTAGATTGGATTGCAGAAGCAGAGAAATGTCCAGGGAGGCAGAAAAGATAGGTTGGGGTCAGGTTATGAAGGGCTTGAAAAGCTAAACTGAGGAATTTGTATTTTATCTGAGAGGTTAAGAGGAAGCCACTGGAATTGGTTGAGTAGGAGAATCAGCTTATCACATGGTAAGCTTTGCTAAGGGCAAAAAATTCATTTTTAGAATGAACTATTGTGCTGAGAGATTTAAGACAGGAAAACCAATTAGGAGGCTATTGCAACACCCTAGGAGAGGTCTGAGGATCTGAACCAAGCTGGTATCTGTGTGAATAGAAACATGGGATTGGATGTGAGAATTAGAAGATAATTCTAAAGGTAGAACTGGTATAATTTGGCAACTGATCCATTCTAGAAGTTAAGAAAGAGTCAGAGGTCTATGATAATTGTAAGATCACATAAACCTGGGAGATTGAAAGAATGTTGGCGCCTTTGACAAAAATAGGGACAGCTTGGGGTGGGGTAGGATAAGGAGGGAGAATATTATATATTTATATTTGTGTGTACCTGTTTTTTAACTTTTAGAAAACAGCTAAACAAGCCAAAGAAAGAAGCCAAGCCAAAAGGAAATCTTTAGCTTCAAAGCATGGATCCGATATCACCAGATTTTTCATAAAGAAGTAAAATGCAAACATATAAATGCATCAAATATAAAGGATTGGGAACTTGTAGAAGTTTTTTCAATTTTCATATTTATTCCTTTTAAAACTTGGAAAAGGTAAATCAAGAATTTTCAAGATTTTCTCTGCCACGAAGGCATCAACTGTTTCAATATTATAGACAGTTCACAGCAATTGTCAAGGTATTTTGCCACAAGGTCCTGGGTTTCATGGCAAAGATGGCATTATCACAGAGCACTAAATTCCCATGATCTTGGTTTTATTCAGAATTGTATCCATGTTTCATTGAGTTTAACCCTGCCTTTTTTTATTAGAGCTTAATTACCATGCCACACAGATTTTGTTTAAAAAAAAAAAAAAACAAAACCTATTTTGTTATTTTTGAACTGGTGCTAGGATTAGTATTGGTCATGGAGTGTCTGGCTATCAAATAGTTTGCAGTCCAAAGATTTTTCATTGCTAATATCATGCTTATTCAAAAATCCTAGGTCAGTTATTAAAATTATGCTAAGTATGCATGAAGAGACCCGTATTTCTGAAATGTCTCTGAGCTTGGTTTCTTACATTATGCATTTTGCAGTTTGGTTAGCTTGACTTATTGACAATAAATATGCTTTTGAAATTAAGCTAATGTAAAATACCATATTTATGGACAGTTTGGTGTTTCTAGGCAAAACTACTAATAAAGTTTTTTCAAAATTGACGTTCCATTTAAAAAGGAACACTATTTTAAGACTTCATTTGATTCTGAAATGTCTAAAAGCAAAATTATCATCATTGAAGTAATCTTCAGCATCAAATAGGTAAGCTTTTCATCATGTTTAATTAGTTTAAAGTGAGATTAAACCAGAGGCATGACAAGAATCATCAGATCCAAGTAAGAATGCTAAAGAACAATTTAAAAGGATTCACTTAAAAGAATACCTTAAAAGGCTTCACCTAAGTGTAGGGATTTATTGAAAAGCTATAAATATGTTTGGTTGCATACCAAACTAGCCTAAACATTTCCCAGTTCTAATTGTCATTCTTTGCACACTACACAG
Organism: Myrmecobius fasciatus; assembly: GCA_023553655.1. NCBI lineage: Eukaryota > Metazoa > Chordata > Mammalia > Dasyuromorphia > Myrmecobiidae > Myrmecobius > Myrmecobius fasciatus. Next base: position 70,293 of record JAJPUD010003810.1, read on the forward strand.
GATAATGTTTCTTTTGAAATTGTGTCATGTAGTACTCATTCACTGGTTTAGTTTAGGGTTATTTTGTAAAGTAGCTTATCTTTCTTTGGGCCTCCTCTCTTCTGTATGAGCTGTTGGCAGACTTCTCTCCCTGGAGTTGGCTCACTTCAAGGTTAATGTAGGATTTGGCATAGTTGGTAATTCAGAAACTCAAGAGACTATCATCAAAGCCCAGCATGCTTTATTTCCTGTTTCACAGCATGGTTGCAAGTTAGAATTTGGTAGCTATAGATCCCACCTGAGTAGTCACTTGCTCTCTGGCTGTAAACTAAAACATTAATCATAAGAGTAAAGAAATATGAATTTAGGAAGTAGAACAGATTGAGATGCAATGAGCCAAGAGCATCTCCCTTCATGCCAAATTTTTAAAATGTTGACCATTCAAAAAGTTTAAAAGATTAAATGACATCAGCAAATATCCACCATGCAACATATTTAGAAGTTCATATCTTGAATGATAGTCATCTTTTTCCAGGATGATATATTTAGCCTTTCTGAAGCATAAAATTAAGGTTAAGGTTTTTGAGGCACAGATTAGATATCAAAGGCTTCATACTAAAGATTCTGCAGGTGAATTTTTAGAAATTGTTCTTTCTTGTGTATATATGTCATTCAGTTGTTTCAGTTGTGTTCAAAACTGTCCTTTCTCAAGGGCATTTGCAAAATGGAGCTATCAACTAAAGAGATAAAAATGGAGGCCTGGACCAAAGTACAAGGAAGGTTGCCAACCCAAACAATGCAGGCCTCCAACAACAGTAATCCAAAGTGAATACTCAGAGAAGAAAAGTTGCTACAATATAAGAAATCAATAGTGAATGGAAATTGATGAGTGAGAAAAATGGTTTCTCAAATCTTAAAGACATAGGAAAGTTTTACAGTCCAGACTGTCCTCCCCAAACCAAAATAATGAATTGGGAATTTTCACCCTGAGAATGCCAGAGATTGGCAACATTGAAACCTTCCTTTCCATAGAATCTAGAACTCTTAAATGTTTTCATTACTTCAGAATGAGGTTTATATCACAGGAGTTCAACCAGGTCCAGGTGAGAAAAAGAAATAAAAGGTATTAATGTATCTTTTTTTTTTTTTTTGCTTTTTGCTGAGGCAATTGAGGTTAAGTGACTTGCCCAGGGTCACACTGTTAGGGAATGTTAAGTGTATGAGACCAAATTTGAACTTATGTCCTCCTGACTTCAGGGCTGGTGCTCTATCCACTGTGCCACCTAGTTGCCCCTAGTGTATCTTTTCTTGCATTAACCCAGTTCATTTTAAATTTAGTAATACTGATCTCTAAACAGACTTTGGTAACAAATGAAGATGCCATGGCAGATGAATTCATTTGGAATTTTTTTTTAAATTGTCTGAGCAGTCATTGCAATTAAGTGCACATTTCTCAGGTCTTTCTGTTAATAACAACAGTCAACTTTTACCACTTTCTCCTATCCCCTAAAGGTACATGGCACAAATTTTTCCTCTTGTTTCATGTTAATTAAGTTTCCTCAAATCTTTCAGTGTCATCTGCTCTCACATTATTACCATTTTAAAAATAATTTCTTGTCCAATGTAAATATATAGTATAAAATCATTTAAATTAAATATTAAAGAAATCAGTGTTCTTAAGCAATCCTAAATAAAATTTAACACTTCTATTCACTAATAGGATATAAAATTCCTGATAGCAGACATCTGAATCTATGGAAATAATCTCATTTACCTTTGCATGTTATCAACCTATCTCTCACTTAGTATACTGTTCTTTTGGACAGGAAAATTGCAAACTACTAGTCACTGCACAGATCCATTTAAGTATCCAACTGCCAGAAAATGCCTTTCACCATAACAGTTTTTAAAGTTATTTTAAATTGTTGAGAATTTTTTTCCACATTACTTGTGTTCTTGTTTACTACGAATCAGTTTTATCATCTGTGGCAAAGCATTCTGGGTTTATATTACCCTCATTCTTTGAAGTCACTGAATATGTACCTGTGATGTTTTTTTTGGTTGTGGATGATGGCCATGTTCCTGTTATTTTCTATATGATGTGAATTAATTTCTAAAACTTTATAAAGGTAACACAAACCATTCTGCATTTGCACTCAGCAGTATATCTGATTTCTTTGCAACCACATTTTATCGTAAGACTTTCAAAAACCCCAAATGCCAATATCCACTTTTTTTTTTCCTGAGGCAATTGAGGTCAAGTAACCTGCCCAGGGTCACACAGCTAAAAGGTATTAAGTGTCTGAGGCTGGATCCAAACAATCTCCACATTTCCACTAGGAATACATTTGAGCACACTCAATTAATAGCTTTTTTAAATGGGGGGGGGGGATTATCTGGTTTTTTTGTTTGTTTTTTTGATTCATCCTACAGAATAATGTTTCTCAGAGTTGAAAGGAACCAGAGACGTGACCTGGCCCAGCTTTCTATTCAAAATAAGAATCTTTTCTTCAACATCCCCAAAAAGAACTCTCCAGGCTCTGCTTGAACACTTTTAGTGATAAGAACTCAATTTCTTATTTTGATTATATTTTCCAAAATCCATTATATCCACTTTTAGATCCCACTAGTACAGTAGGCAGCTAAGTAGGTAGACCTAGCAACAAGAAGACTTATCTTCCTATGTTCAAATCTGGCCTCAGATACTTAGTAGCTACATGATTGAATGAGTCACTTACCCCTGTTTGCCTCAGTTTTTCTCATCTGTAAAATGAACTGGAGGAGGTGACATACCACTCCAGTATCTTTGCCCAGAAAATCCCAAATGGGGTCATGAAGAAAGCTGTAAAACTGAACAATGAGCACAGAACTTGGAGCTAATGCATTTCCATGTCATACCTCAGCTACAGTCTTACCCAGGGGCCTCCTCACCCTGGATCATTCTTCCACCATGTTGATGTCCTCCTCAGTTATTCTAGAGCAGTGGCCCAGGCAGCCAGCCTGCCTCCCTGCATTCTCTACCTGGCTGTTCTTCTGAGTATCTCCTCCTCCACCACCTTCTTTCCCCTTTCTCCTTTGGGTATTGTCTTTCCCCATTAGAACATAAGCTTCCTGAGGATAGGGAATGTCTTTCTTTCTGTTTGTATTTATGTCCCTGATGCTTAATGGGAATTCCTAGTGATAGTGTTCAATTTTTCTTCTCTGTTGTATCTTGACATGCTTGATGCATATAGACTCACCTTTATTGGTACCTTTGATTATATAATTTCTTCTACAAGATATCAGCAGCCCTGAAATAGAGCAGTGTTAAATATACTGGTAAAGCATAATTTACATCCTTCTAAGACATACAATCTACTATGGTAGTAGGAGTCATCTGACATGAAAACTTTTGTGTTTCCATGTTTAGTCTGCACTTTAGGGAAGAATAAATTTTTGCCCTATAACAATAACTTAGACATCTCTGTCAAGAGGTTTAGTGTCAGAGATTTCTTTAGAAATGGATTTGGTGAGGATCAAAAGAGAAAAACATTTATATTTTATTAAATTCAGTCCAGCTAAATAGGGGAAAAAATTCAGTAATTTGTGACTGCAAAAAATAATTTCCCCAATAGTAAAAACTGATGTCATTTTAATTTTTACTCTTTAGCTTTTTACTCTTTGCATAGTGTTCATTGTCCTTAAAAATGAATATAGCAGTTTGCATTGTTTATTATTGGTACTAATTAGCTGACAATGAGTACTTAGATGTTTGCAGAGTGCTTCATATATATTTTGACATTTGATCTTGAGATGGATTTTTTTTTTTCTGGATCACTCCTGTCATTTGCATGTTATAAGCAAGTCCTTGTGAAGAAACTGTCTCCCTCAATGCAAATAGGTGCCAGGGGAAGAATGAGATTGGAACTGGGAGGAGAGGGATATAGTTATGTAATGTTCCAGGATGGGGAGGCCCCAGAGGTAGGTTGCAGGTGAGACTGTAGATGAGACATGATGTAGATGTGCTTTAATTGCCAATGCTGCACCAAATATTGGTCTTAGAACCGTGAAGTTCAGTGGATATATTGAGAGGTTCAGAGGCTTTCCCAGGGTCACATCACCAGTCTTTTTCAAAGGCAGGACTTGACCCCAAGGATTCTGGACTCCATGGGCAACTTGCTTTCTTTTTTTACTGGATTTTCATTTAAAACTTTTGTTTTTATATCACAAGGGGAAAAAAACAGTTCAGCAAACTAACCAGCCCATTTTTAAAAGTCTGCTGTCTATAGTGTTCTACCCCAAAAGCTCCCCCTCCTCCTTCTACAAAGAAGGAAAGAAGTACTTCTTTCTTCCTTTGGAACCAAGCTTAAGTCATTATATTCGATGTTTTCTTTATTTTTGCCACAGTCTGTTTAATCATTACCCACTTGGTGAACATCTCATTTATTTCCAGTTCTTTACTAATACAAAAAGTACCTCTATAAATATTCTGATGTATATGGGATTTTGTTTTTATCTTTCACCCACTTGGAGTAAATGAGGCTGCCTTTTATCCAGTTTCTTACCAGGTAAGTAATTGTAGATATTATTTCCCTTTTACAAAGAGTAAAGCTCAGATGGGTCATCTTGCTAATAAGTGACAAGTATAGGATTGAAAGCCAGGGGTCTGTTCTGGGTCCAAACATGAGTCAGGACTGCAGTTTCAAAAACATTTAGAAATTGACTGAAATAATTTTAAACTCCCTTACACATCTAGAGCACCCAGTTTTCAGATTTTCAGTGTTTGGCCAAACTGTCAGGACAGAAACCTCAAAGGCAAATAGGATAGTTGGAAAGAGGCTGAAGGTGAAGATCTTTCTTCAGGGCCAGGCCCAGCAGGATCATCACACTCTGTTGGTAAGGAGTCTGCTGTTTCCACTGAGAGTAATGGGCCTGACAAGAACTTAGGCCCCATTTTGCAGCCACTGACAAAGTCCTGTTACATTGATGGAAATTCCTGGTGTGAAGGTAGAAGTACAAAGAGAAGCTATTTTTGTTATAGCTGATTGAGAAAGTCCCTGTGGTTGTTGTTATTGGAGTGGACAGCCTAAGCTGTGTATTCTATTATTAGAAATAATAAAAAACTATACTCATCATTCATTTTGTTTTACTTGATTCTTTTAACAATATTTTGAGTATCTACTATATATGTGCATCTGTTTAAGGAATCTTTATAAAGATGTTTTCTCCCTTAAGAATCTTATGGACTATTCCTAATAAGCTCCTAAACCATCTCTTGGCCTCCAGGCCAGACTGTTCCCAATCCCTTCCTTACTGCCCAAGTAATCTTCCTCTTGTACCAACTCCTTGCCCAGGCCAAGCACAATTGGACCTCTAAGTAAGTAACCTATTTTAATTGGAATACTCCAGTTGCTCACACTTCCCAAAAGGATCTTCCCATAAAAGGAGGCTGACAGGATCCACAGATTCCCACATTAGTCACTCCAATAAAAGCCTTTGAAAATAGAGATGACATTACCTTAATAAGGGGGCAATATCGGCTGTTTATATCTTAGCCTGAGTTAATTTATCATCTTCATTGACAGAAAAACACAAAACAAGCCAGTGGTCTGAGGAAGAGGTCTAAGGTTTTTTCCTGTGGGAAGGAGGAAGGAGAAGAAACCTAAGTTTTATTACACTTCTCACCTGCTCTTCCTGGAACGACAGGCTTAGGTAGGCTTCCCTAGGCAGCATTTGGGTTTTTATGGCACAAAAATATTCAAGTGAATGCAGGGTCACAGAGAATGGGATGAAGGCAGGCTAGAAGCAATCTCTTCCCTCAGTTTCATATTTAGTACTATCACTAAGAAAGCCACAAGACAGGGAGGACAGAGTACTTTTTATCTTACCATCGGGAAAAAGTGTTCTCTGTCCTGGAAATTCATAAAGAAGCTTCAGTATATTTCTCCCTCATCTTTTCTCCTGTCACATGTATACATATTCATTTGCCAGAAGTTGTTGCTAGGCAAAAAAAATCCACATCCCTGGTTAAGCAGTTGTCTTCAAGACTTGTTCCAGGCAAAAAATGTGGAAAATGGAAGCTGATCCCTATTTCTTTTTGCTAATTGCTTCATTCAACATCACCCTTCTCTCTGCTACCTTTCCCCTGGCTTTTGAACAAAATGCTTTTTATTACCATGAGGCTAACAGAAGCTGCCAGACACCTAAACTGGTAAGAGGCTCGCCCCTGTGGGGAAACTGAAAGGAGAGTGTTGTTAACAGCAGTATAGAGGGAAAAAAAGAGCCAATCATCAATTCAGCTATTTCTCAGCAAGTATGGTGCATACTCTTCATTGTGTTGGACTGATTTGTGGTCTGTGCTGCCCCATTTATCTGCAGGTAGCAGCCAGTCAAGCAAGGAGATCACTCATGAAGGAATAAATAGGAGACAGCCTACATTCTAACTGCTGCTACGATTTTATTGTTATTTTCATTATAAACAATCACCTTGCCTCTGGGACAGTAAATTGTGCTGGGAATAGACTAATGGTTCTTTCTCTGAGAACAAAGGAGATGGGCTGCCTCAAGATGATAGCCCTCTCAAGGTGTCCAAGCAAAGACTGAATGACCACTTGTCAGATATTTTGGAGTGGATATCTCTTTTGTTTGAAGATTGGACTAAATAGCTGCCTAGAACATTTCCACTCTAAAGTTCTGTAATTCTGTGATTTTATTGTTCCTCCAGAAAAAATTATAAATGTGAAAAATTATATTATGCCCTACCAAAAGAGTTTTTATTTTGCATGCTTATTTTTAGTGTGAGTCCTAAGATTCTATTTGTAATTTTCTCTTGTTAATTTATTAAAGGAGTTTACAAAATTTTGTCAATGTCTTTAAGCTGAAGACTCCAATGAAAATTCATTGCTACTATTCCATTAAAAGGAGAATGAAAAAGGTAGTATTACCTCTGTGCTGGAATTAAGAATTTAGAGCCCACTATCCTAAGTTGACCACTACCCCATGGCTGAGTCAGGTTGCAGTGTTGCTTCAGAATTTGAGCTCTCTGCTGTGTTTTCTTATTAGAGTTGTTTTTCACAGCAGCATGATAAAAATAATCGAAAACAGAATGAATCATAAGTGTTGCCTACCCTTCTGAGTGCAGCAGATTCCATTAACTCAGTGGGTCAGTTCCCTTCCTCCTTTCAGGTCAATGAAAACCCTTTGAGTTCCATACTGAGACTATTAAGATCATCTGAGTAGAATAATTCTTGTTTCTCTGCCTAAGACACTCCAAAATATGGACCATCATTAAGAGGCCAGGGCATGTTACTAACTGATTTCCAGAAGGTGAAAATAATTGTAAGAAAAAGAATTGAAAGTTCTAAGTAGGTTGGGGAAAATGCTGCAATCTATTTAAGATCATTTATTGCCTATCCTAAAGCTTTTATTTTTCTTGCTCTTTAAAACCCAATTTGATATATTCACTTGGACTTCTTTTTTTTTCCTTTTAATAAAGCTTTTTATTTACAAAACATGAGTGATTTTTCTACATTGACCTTTGCAAAAACTTTTTTTTCCCAAGCTTTTCCCCTCCTTCCCCCCACCCCTCACCCCTAGATGACAGGTAATCTAATACATGCTAAATAGGATAAATTATATGACAAATACAATACATGTATACATATCTATACAGTTATCTTACTGCACAAGAAACATCAGATCTAGAAAGAGAAGAAGAAAAAAACAACCTAAGAAGGAAAACAAAATGCACGGAAATATTCACAGAAAGCGGTAAAATGCTGTGTTGTGGTTCATACTCAGTTCCCACAGGCCTCTCTCTGGATGTATATGACTATCTTCATCACACTGAACAATAGGAACTGGTTTGAATCACATCATTGTTGAAGAGAACCATGTCCATCAAAATTGATCATCGTAGACATGGCTCTCTTCAACAATGAAATGTTTCAAACCACCTCCAATTGTTCACTGAAGAAAGCCACATACACCCAGAGAGAGGGATGCGAAATGTGGACCACAACATAACATTCTCATACTCCTTGATTGATGTTTGCTTACATTGTGTTTCCTTTATCTGATATATCATTTGTGTAGACAAGATTTTTCTTGCACAACAATGACAAGTTTGGAAATATGTATACATATATTCGATTTGCCAATATTTTAACATAATTAACATGTAGTGGATATCCTGCCATCTAGGGGAGGGGTGGGGAGTTGGGGGAAAATTTTGTAATGGAAAGCTATGTAAGGGTTATTGTTGAAGAATTACCCACACATATGTTATGCAAATAAAATTTAAAAAATAAAATTTATAATAAAAAAATAAAATAAAATAAAATGATCATCGTATAGTCTTGTTGCTGTGTATAATGTTCTCCTGGTTCTGCTGATTTCACTCAGCATCAGTTCATGCAAGTCTCTCCAATCCTCTCTGAAATCCTCCTGTTGGTCATTTCTTACAGAACAATAATATTCCATAACATTCATATACCATAATTTATTCAGCCATTCTCCAATTGATGGGCATCCTTTCAATTTCCAGTTTCTTGCCACTACAAAAAGGGCTGCCACAAACATTTTTGCACATGTGGGTCCCTTTCCCTCCTTTAACATCTCTTTGGGATATAGGCCCAGTAGAAACACTGCTGGGTCAAAGGGTATGCACAGTTTGATAACTCTTTGAGCATAGCTCCAAATTGCTCTCCAGAATGGTTGCATCCGTTCACAGTTCCACCAACAATGTATCAGTGTCCCAGTTTTCCCACATCCCCTCCAACAGTTATCATCATTTCCTGTCATTTTAGCCAATCTGACAGGTATTCACTTGGACTTCTAAAGCTCTGTTTACCATCTCAAATCCTTCATTGTCAAAGATATGTTTTCCCTTTTCAAGAGTGTCTACTGACTTCTACAAAAATTAATAAGTTCTTTTTTCATTAAGGAGGTTTACTGATTAATTCCTTTACTCTGCTGCTCTATGATAGCTTTCAAGGCAGCTTTACATGGAAATTTCAAAAAGTCATTATCATCACATAATATTTTAATCATATCCATGCTGTGCTATAGAGATGACATTGAGCCAGATGGCAAGGAAAACTGGTCCAGGCCCTATTCTTTTGAGTGTTGGAAGGGTTAAATGGATGATAGTATAGTGGACCTAAGCCTTCACATAAGTATATGATGGAATGAAATGAGTATGCTAATAGCAGTTGACATTGACATAATGCTTTAATGTTGTTAAATGGTTTACATATATTATCTTAATTGATGTCCTTACTAGTCTTGAAATATAGGTTCTCTGTTTTACCCTTAAGGACATTATGGCTCAAAGAAAAAGTGTAAATGGCTTGCCCAAAAAGCTAAGAGGAAGGGGAGATCAGGATTTGAATTTAAGTTTTTCCCCAATGCAAGTTCCGTATTGCTAAGGTAAAGGAGACAAAGGCTGCCTCACCTCATTTCTCCTAGGCTTAAAGTCTCCATTTCTTGCCCCATTCCCTACTGTGTGCCTGTGAGCTGGCTCTCTAATCAAGGCAGGGTGAGGAAGAGGCTGTGCTGAAGGAGCATCGTCCTCCATCACCCCTGCATCAGTCATTTACCAGATCTTGTTAATTCTCAACATCTTGTAGACAGTCAATCCTATCTCCACTCCTAAATACACACTCTGTGCTCCCCCCAGTTCCTCTTTTTCTGGCTCTACTATCCATCCTTCCAGTTACCTTGGAGTCATGTTTTCACTTTGCTTTCTTCCTCTCCTCATCCCACACATCCAATCATTTGCCAACTCCTATAGACTCTCATTTCTTCTCCATTTCCCCTGCCACTACTCTGATTGGGGCAGGCCCTGCCAGAGTGAACTCAGTGTTGGGAGGCTCCAGAGGAAAGTGGGGGAGAGGAGAGCTACCGGACCAGCTCCCAAACTGAAGGTCTGCAGTCTTGGGCTGAGCTCCCCGGCATGGGCTGTGAGCCTGGGCCAGGAGAAAGTCGCCTCCTTTGGAATGTCCTGGAAAGATCCCCTGGCAGGACAAGGTGCCAGCCACTGAGGGCCTGCCTTGAGTTGAGCTAAGGAGCTTTTAGCCCTACTGCAGGCTGACCACAGAGAGCTCCTCACAAGGCAGACACTCAGATGGTACTCAGAAAAAGCGACACAAGGATGCTCTCAAGGTCTCTGAAAGACTGAGGGATCTGTTGTGAGACATGGGAGACACTAGCATCAGACTGCCTGATGTGGCTGCCCATTCCCAAATGGGACTGCCAGAACTCAAAAGACACCCCAAATGTGCAAATACAGACACATTTGCACCCAGAGGTTCCTACGGACTGTTTGTGCCAGACTTGTGGTAGTGCCTTCCAGGTTCCAGCAGGTCTGCTCGGCCTCAGTCACACACACCGTCCCTTGACCCCAGCATCCCAGGGCCATCTTGGTTCTTTTCAAGGATGGAGAACCATCATCAGCAAGCCTGTCTCCAGTCCGTCCTCTCACCAATCCCTCTTTCATATGACTATCCAGTAATTTTCTCCATGGTCCATACCAGTTATGCATTCAGAATAGGTGCCTGGATATATCTGCTTGCCTAAGAGTGTAGACCAAGTCAAGCCTCTTCAGAATTGGCTCATGTCTGAAGGCCACTGAAATTAGCACATTTCTACCCCAATGACATTTCCATGTGGAGACAAGGGAGACCGTGTATTCTTACTATGCTATGGTTAAGCAAGCCTTTTGTCAACTGTTAAATAAGCTGTATATGTCTCATTTCATTTCATTCTAACATCAGGCCTACTACAGCAGGCTTCCACCAGAAGCTGGATGATGACTTGTCGAGAATATTTCCCAGGGGATTTCTGCTTCTGAGGTCCCTTCCAAATCTGAGATTCCAAGAGTCCATCATTCTGTAGCTACCGAGGAACAAGAGGCTCAAAAATGTACAATGTGCTTTCAGATCTGTGGCCCTACCTACTGTCTTAATCTGTTGCTATTTCAACTAGATTATCAATTTTTCAAGCTTGGGAACAGTATTGCTTTTAATTCTGATGCAGGATAGGACATAAGCATTCCCTGTTGAATTGAACTATTTTCATGATTTTTTAAGGTATCCTTCTGAGTTTCTAAGGAAGTTTTCCTTGAATTCCATGTAAAGATAGTTGCTAAGTTATGTTATTAAACACATTTAATATGTGTTGAATATGTTTAATACCATATATTGGGAATGAGTTCCCAGGAGCTTTCCTGTTAACACATCTTTCCCAAAGAAAATAGAATACATGGAGCTTGGGCTGTCAAGTATTTAAGTACCTGCTATGTGCCAAGAATTATTCTAAGTGCATGCCAGGGATACAAAAAAAGGTAAAGATTATGGTCCATTTTCTTAAGATGTTCACATAATAATGGGGGACACGTGTAAACAATTATGTACAAATAAACTATATGCAGAACCAATTGGTGACAGAAAAAGGCTTCTTGTAGAAGGGGAAATTTTGAACTGGGACTTGAAGGAAACCAAGGAAGCCAAGAAATAAAGAGGAAGGGAATTCTAAATCTGGGAGACAACCAGTGAAAATGCCGAGTCAAGAGATGTGTAGTGTAAGGAACAAGGAGACCAGTGTGTCATTGGTTCACAAAGTACACGGAAAGGGGGAGAAACAATAAGAAAAATGGAAAGGTAGTAAGGATCTAGGTCATGAAAAGCTTTAAAGGCCAACCAGGAATTTGTATTTGATCATGGAAATGATAGTGAACCACTGATGGGAGGTGAGAGCAGGGGAGGGAGGAGACTAACATGATCAGATTTGTGCTTTTGGAAGACCAGTTTGACAGCTGAGTGGCAGAAGCCTGGAGTGAGGAGGGAAGAGATATCAGTCAGGAGTGAGGCGCTGAAGGAAACACATAAATTTGGAGATATTACTAAAGTAGAATCTGAAAACAAATTGGATAGGGAGACCCGAGGAGAAAGGAGGAGGAATTGAAGATGGTCAGTGAGCTGTGAATCTGGATGCTTGATAGGTGGTGGGACCCTGGACAGTTTTAGGGAAGTTAGGAAGAAGAGAGAACTTGGGTCGAGGGAGAAAAGATGTTTTACTTAAGTTTAATTCAGTTAAGAGGTTACCTTCTGTTGTAGGGAGGGAAAGTGAGCACCAAATACCTACACTGTAATAATAAGGGAGAAAAGGCAGATGAAATGATCCTTTAAAGAAAAACAGAAGTGAAGATAGAGGCACTAAAACTATTAGAATGTGAATTCCTGATGCGTAGGTACTGTCTGGCTTTTTTATTTGTATTTCCAGTGCTCAGCATTGTGCCTGACATACAGTAAGCACTTAATAAACGCTATTTCAATCATTGAGTCATTTTAGAATGACTTCTTGGGGCTTACACAGAGGCTATTTTCTCTAGAATTGTCCTCTACAAATTACTGGTTTCCTGTAATAAGACTTAGGTCAAGCACCACCTATTGGAAGTCTTTTCTTGGTCCTTAGTCACTATTCCCCAGGGCTACTAGTACCTTTCTTCCAAGATTACCTTGTATTTTATGAATTGTAAGTACATGTTGTCTCTTCCATCAGAATGTAAGATTCCTGAAGGCAAAAACTGTTTTATCTTTTCAAGATTTAGCATAGTGTCTGGTGTGTTATAAAGTGCCTAATAATGTTCAGTAATATTGAGCATCTCAAGGTGTTCACTCATTCCAGTTGGGCCCAGTTCTGTGACCCCACTTGGGGTTTTCCTGGCAAAGATCCCAGAATGGTTTCTTCAGACCATTTTACAGATTAGAAACTGAGGCAAAGGGGAGTTGAGTGACTTGCCAGAGTCACCCAGCTACTAAGTGTCTTTCTGAGGCTGAATTTGAAGTCAGGAAGAGGGCCCAGGGCTCTAACCCCTACCCTCCTTAAAGCATTAATTAGGGCAAAGGAAAATTAAAAGAGGCCCCACACTTTGGACTCGGCTTGTAAGAAAAGTCTAGTCCCTACATCATCCCTATGTGAAAGGTCAGGGAGGCCCATTACCATTCGCAGCCATCTCCATTTCCCTGGGTAGACAGGGAAGCTTTTTCCATAGATGTTCGGTATTAACCATAGAAGAGAAAACTTGGCCCTTTCCCTACTATCTTTTTTCCCCCATGACATTATTATTATTTCGGTCCCAGAATAGTTCAGAACATTTGGGAAATTCACACTCTAAAAATATTTCTTTTCTTCATCCAGGCAAGATAATGCAAAAGAATGACAGTGTGTTACTAAGAATGTGGTTCCCTTGTTATATAACCTGGACAAAAATAAAGAGTGTACTTGGCCAAAAATAGGGCCAAAAAAAGAGACAAATGTGAATAAAGTAATATTGACCACTCACTATTTATTTAAACTTTTACTTTGCTAAAGAACTTCATAAAAAAAATCAAATCCGTGTCATATCACTTATTACATGGATTTAATTAACTTCCTATGTCACTTTTCTGGTAAAGGCTTTAAGAAAACTATAGTTTTTAGAGGGGGGTGATCAGGGAAGCCATGTCACAAGAAGCTACCTCCTCTTTTTAAAAAAACAAACTGGAAAACATTTTATTGTAGGTGGAGCAGGATAGCTGGATGAATTTTAGGATTCCAGTTTTATTGGCCACATCCAAAGCCTCAGAGTCGGGAGAAGGCGAAAGTAGGACTTGTTGTCTGCATCCAGCTGCGTCTGTGCTTGACTTGGCTAACTTGATGGTCACGGGGCTTCTTTACCACTTGCTTGTCTGACCCTCATTGGCCTGGACACGCAAATGAAGATGAGGGTGTTGGCTTCAATGTTCCTAGCAGACTTATGCTTATGACATGGCAAGAGGGATCGAGCTTGTTTCTCCCAGGGCACTTTTTTGAGGGTATTTGGGCCAATTTCATAGTCTTAGTGTCTGGAGTCACTTGAAGGTGGGGAATATTCGGATTATCTTTTTGTGGCTATTGAGACCCCACAGCCACACTTTTTTTAGTCTTCAAGGCCTTGGACTACACTTCTGTCTTGGGGGGCTCAGACCACTGCTTCTGTTGCCTTTGGCAGCATCTTGGGGGGGGAAGGCTTTCTTTTTTATTAAGCTTAAAATTCACATTTTTTTTTGCTACAAGTATTTTTAATTTTTTCAACTCAATTTATTTTTCTCTCCCTCTTGCCCCCTCCTCCTTTTAATGAAAAAAAGAAAAAAACTCCTAAAAACATAGTCAAATAAAATATATTCTTAGATTGTCCATGTCCAAAAGTATGTTTTGTCTGCTTCCTGAATCAGGAAGCCAGTACATAGCAGGTTTCTTCGGCTGTCTTCTGGTATCATAGACGATCACTGAATTGATCAGAGTTCAAAGCTGGTGGCTTTTGCAATGTCATCAGGTAGACCGTATTCCCATTGCTTTGCCACTACAAGGAGCGGCCAGTCCTTTTCCTCTCTCTTTGATCTCTGGGCCATGGGCCTGGTTCTGGTTCAGAATTTATTCATAGTCCTGTGATTTGATGCTGCATAAGGAACACATTCGGCCTCCCCACTTAGGTAATGAACCTGCTGGAGCAGTGATGGAATCATCATTATCCCAAACATCCCTGAGACCTGTGCACTGAGGTCGTTACCGGGGGCTCCAGGTCTGGTGTCAGGGCTTGAGGTCGCATAGTTCTCCATGTAAGTCGTGGTTTTGAGGTGGAAAGTCCCTTTCTTCACTGAGGGCCATCTCTAGCTATCCCCTGGAAGTCATTTCTTCTGGTAATACCAGGCCAAAAAAAAGTTGAAACAATGCAAAGGAAGAAGAAAGACATTGTAAGGGAGTCATTGTTTTCTTTTTTTCCTGTTTGATACTGCTTGAAATAGTCATCAGAAAGTAGCTCAAAAACTCAAGTTACCTTAGGTCAACTGACCTGAATCTGGGTAAGCAGAACAGGAAGAAACAGGGAAAGGGGAACAAACTCATTTAGTTATTGTAGCCAAAAGTCTCCAATTGTTTCATAGGTGCTTTCCCAACTTTTTAGTTCTCAATCGAAACCAGCTCCCACCTCCAGCTTACTGTGGGATCTTGGACACATACTGAACCTTTGTGTCTGTTTCCACAGCGGCACAGTGAGGAGGGTTGGACCAGAGGACCTCTAAGACTCATTCCAACTCTAAATTTATTAACCTAAGGGAGAATCTGTTATGAGGGCATATTATAAGTTTCTTAAGGATCAGACCCCTTTTTTGTACATTGTGTAATAGGTTCCAATGGTGCCTAGCCCAGCAATATTTGTAAAAGTTCATGGGAGGGTTTTCATATATAATTAAGATGCTATTCAAATTTGACATAATTTGAGAATAAACTTTGATTTTCCTACTGTACATCATAGATGAACAATTAAAAAAAAACATTTAATTAAGATGAGCCTAAGAACTCTAGCTATTTATCACATCACCTTACACATATAGTAAGCTCTTACTAAATTCCTGTAGATTGATTAATTAACACTACCCCAGCAAAAGTGTGGATGCTTTGCTTGGCTTTTCTTCTGGGTATTAAGAAAGCAGAGATATGAGAGAAAGAATATGGAAGATTTATGTATAATAGTGATGCAAAAGTAAAAAAGGATAAAATATTTTTAAAATATTCTGGGAAACATAAGGAATTTCAAGAGAAGGCACAGAAATGCAACAGTTTACTACTACCATCTTAAATTTAACACTTTTTAAAGATCTAATCCATATATAATAGAGGTATTAAATATGTGGCTGCTCCTAAATGTCACCAAACCAGATTAAAATATAATTCCTATTAGATTTTAATGTGTTAGTATATTTAAACACACACACACACACAGAAATTTTCTAAGTTTCAATTTGTGGCCCACAGAAATCCTTATGTATGGCTTAGTGGCTACCATTTTTATATGTGTTTGACAGCCCTAGTATAGTTTCACAGTTTCAACTACAACCCTTTTTAAAAATTTTCTTCTTTGTAAATGGAAATATTCATTTTTATTGATGTCTTTTTGTCATTTTTTTTAAAAGAGCAAACATTCCACATACTATCTACCCATGGTTCAAGGGGAACAAAAGTAGTCTTTGGTATTTCATTTTTGTTTGTTTAATCAAGACTAGGACATAAGTTAGCTGCTGGAAGACTGATTCTCATTCTCCTTTTGGATCTATCAAAGAATAACTACAAAGCAAAAAAAGTTTCTAGCCTTGGATTTCCCTTGTTTACTATCTAGAATCCCTGAACTGGAAGCCATTTCAGACATCAGGATCTTTCCCAAGATGGTACAATTCTTAGCATATAGTAACTGTATTCTTATGACTCTCAAGTTTCTTTATCTGAGTAATCTCTCAAGGGCTTGAGTGCTAAGTTCTCTGTTCCCCATGATTGGACAAGAAGGCAAGGATTATTATATCACACCATGGCTGAATTGAGAGATGATTTGAGGTTACACATTGGGAATCAGCGAGGCTGTACTCAAGGAGAGAGTAGCTGCAGCTTCTGCAATGACTTTTTGACAAAACCAAAAATGGCTTTTTCTGGGTTTGGGAATATGTCTCCCTCCTCTCCCAAACTCCCACTCCAAAGGCCTCTCTTCCAGATTCTTTCATTGGGTAAGTGCTTTCTAGCTACCTCCAAATCATTTCTATAGTTTGAATGGAGATAAGAGCAAAACAGAAATGGGGAACCTGAATTGGCCAGTCTTCCCAACGGAACACTTAAAAGTCTTCATTTATGTACTCCTCTGCCCTTAACCAAGTTAAATAATTCAGTATAGGGTTTGGGGTGTTTTTTTAAGAATGTTTTTGCCTTCTCAATAGTCTTCTCCTCCATCCCATTTGTGGCTCTTCCATTACAGTACATTACCTTGTGAGTTTTGTGAAATCATCCCTGACAGCCAGTTGGCAATAGAAAAGCAGATATTTATTACCCTTAGGCTTGATCATCACTTGTTCACAGCAAGAACTTTACCAGCAATTTGGCATGACTTCTGTGCAATCTCAATAAACACAGCTGCACTCACTGATGAGAAGGGGGGAAAAAAAAAACTATTGAAAGCCAGGTTAATACAGAATGTAGGGCTGATCATGAGAAAAAGATTTTACAAATTTAAGATTCTTATTAAATGGACAGTGTCTTAGAATCAACCAAATGGCACAGTCCAGACTCAGATACTTGCTATGTGACTCTGGGTGAGTCACTTGATCTGTCTCAGTTTCCATAACTATAAGATGGGAGACAATAAGTGCTGACTTCTCAGTTGTGAAGATAAAATGAAATATTTGTAAAGCTCTTTGCAAACTTAGAGAAATACTGATTTTTACCTTACATTCATTGTGTACCATCACAGGAAGCCCGAAAGCTATTGCTCTGGAGACAATGGGAGGAGAGGTGGAACACTGGTTAATAGATTTATCACTGAAAAGCACCCTAGTAATTATGACAGTATCCTAATTTAAAGATGAGGACCCAGAGAAGTTCAAACTGAGGTACTCTGACTCCAAATCTGGCGCTCTTCCTTCTACGTTATATTGCTTCAAGTTTATCAGAGACTGTCTTGTATCATTTTATTCTCCAATAGATTCTGTTTCTGGGGAGCCAGTCATTAAAAACCAATCGGCACTTGGGTGAATATTGGCAAAAGTTAGGAGATTCTAAAAATTGTTTTTAATAACATCTCATCAGTAAACCAACAAGCACACCCCTTATTTCTCTTTTTTTTTCCATTTTTTTATTTACAGAACATGAGTGATTTTTCTACATTGACCTTTGCAAAATTTTTTGTTCCAAATTTTTCTCCTCCCCCCCACCTCTACCCTTAGATGACAGGTAGTCTAATACATGTTAAATATGTTAAAATATATGATAAATCCAATATATCTATACAGTTATATTGTTGCACACACAAAAAAAATCACATCTAGAAAGAGGGGGAAAAAACAACCAAAGGAGGAAGACAAAATGCAAGCAAACATCCAAAGAAAGTGTTAAAATGCTATGTTGTGGTTCACACTCAGTTCCCTCAGGCCTCTCTCTGGATGTATATGACTATCTTCATTGCTGAATAATAGGAACTAGTTTGAAACACATCATTGTTGCAGAGAGCCATGTCCATCAGAATTGATCGTCATATAATCTTGTTGTTGCCGTGTATGATGATCTCCTGGTTCTGCTCATTTCACTCAGCATCAGATCATGCAAGTCTCTCCAGGCCTCTCTGAAATCATCCTGCTGGTCGTTTCTTACAGAACAATAATATTCCATAGCATTCATATACCATAATTTGTTCAGCCACTCTCCAATTGATGGGCATCCATTCAGTTTCCAGTTTCTAGCCACTACAAAAAGGGCTGCCACAAACATTCTTGCACAGGTGGGGCCCTTTCCCTCCTCTAAGATCTCTGAGATAGGCCCAATAGAAACATTGCTGGGTCAAAGGGTATGCACAGTTTGATAACTCTTTGAGCATAGTTCCAAATTGCTCTCCAGAATGGCTGGATCCTTTCACAGTTCCACCAACAATGCATCAGTGTCCCAGCCTTCCCACATCCTCTCCAACATCCGTCATTATCTTTTCCTGTCATTTTAGCCAATCTGACAGGTGTGTAGTGGTACCTCAGAGTTGTCTTAATTTGCATTTCTCTGATCAATAGTGATTTGCAGCACCTTTTCATATAACTAGAAATAGTTTTAATTTCTTCATCTGAAAATTGTCTGTTCATATCTTTAGACCATTTATCAATTGGAGAATGGCTTGAATTCCTATAAATTTGAGTCAATTCTCTATATATTTTAGAAATGAGGCCTTTAGCAGAACCTTTGAATGTAAAAATGTTTTCCCAGTTTATTGCTTCCCTTCTAATCTTGTCTGCATCCGTTTTGTTTGTACAAAAACTTTTTAACTTGAAATGGTCAAAATTATCTACTTTGTGATTAATGATGATCTAGAGTTCTTCTAATTCCTCCTCCACAGATCTAAGAGGTAAACTATCCTATGTTCTTCTAATTTATTTATAATATTCTTTATATCTAGATCATGAATCCATTTTGAACTTATCTTGGTATGCGGTGTTGGGTGTGGATCAATGCTTAGTTTCTTCCATACTAGTTTCCAATTTTCCCAGCAATTTTTGTCAAATAGAGTTTTTATCCCAAAAGCTGGGGTTCTTGAGTTTATCAAACACTAGATTACTATAGTCATTGACTATTTTATCCTGTGAACCTAAGCTATTCCATTGATCAACTACTCTAATTTCTTAGCCAGTACCATATGGTTTTAATGATCGCTGCTTAATAATATAGTTTTACATTTGGTACAACTAGGCCACCCTCATTTGCTTTTTTTTTTTTCATTAATTCCCTTGAAATTCTTGACCTTTTGTTCTTCCAGATGAATTTTGTTATTTTTTCTAGGTCAGTAAAATAATTTCTTGGGAGTTTGATTGGTATAGTACTAAATAAATAGTTTAGTTTAGGTAGTATTATCATCTTTATTATATTTGCTTGATCTATCCAAGAGCACTTGATATTTTTCCAATTGTTTAGATCTGACTTTGTGTGGAGAGTGTTTTGTGGTTTTGCTCATATAGATCCTGACTTTCCCTTGGCAGATAGATTCCCAAATATTTTATACTATCGAAAGTTATTTTAAATGGAATTTCTCTTTGTATCTCTTGCTGTTGCATTTTGTTGGTGATGTATAAAAATGCTGATGATTTATATGGATTTATTTTGTATCCTGCAACTTTGCTAAAGTTGTGGATTAATTCTAATAGTTTTTTTAGTTGATTCTCTACGGTTCTCTAAGTATATCATCATGTCATCTGCGAAGAATGATAATTTGGTTTCCTCATGACCTACTCTAATTCCTTTAATCTCTTTTTCTTGTCTTATTGCCAAAGTTAGCATTTCTAAACACCCCTTATTTCTCTTGTATTATACATTCCCCTTATTCCCATGGCCAAATATAGTACATAGTTCAAGTCCAGTGGCTACCATTAAAAAATACTTGATGGCTTGTTAGAAGTGATCTCATTTGAATGTTTTCTTTTTTTTTCTGTTATAATAATGCCTTTTTAAGCAGGTTCTTTAATAGGAGTTACTCCTTTAAAATCACCATCATCTTCTAGGATATTCTAGGATAACTCAATAAAAACCTCCAGGCTTAGTGGCCTTTTTTTTCCCTGAATGGACAGAGGGGCAAGGATATACTCAAGTAAAGAGCTAAGAAAAGGGAAGACTGCTCCATGTATCTAAATTGGCATTGGGGTATCCATCCCAGTCCATTTAAATGAGCACTTATTACATACTGTAGGCAGGCGTTGTGCTGCTGGGGATACCAGGATAAAACACAAAAGGAACAGCCAATCTGGGCTAATTTCATAAAACTTCCCCGCTTGCACTCTCTCCACCCTGCCCCTCTGCTGAGGCTGGCTCGACCGGACAGGGACAGGGTGCTGACCTGGCCTGTCTGTCAGAAAGTGAGCATCACTGTAAGTAAGGGTGACCGTACAACGCCCTCTCCCGTTGCTTTTCACACTAACAAACTGTTGCCAGGAAACCTTGCTGGGGAGGAAGAGACTTTGTTTGACAGAGTCCATGAGTATCTGGTAAAGCAGGGACAGGTTGCCTGGGAAAGGGCTTTATTTTTGGCAGATGAGTGAGGCTAATATGAAGGAGCTTAATTTGAGCCAAAATTACACTTCCAAGCTGACATTAAATCGAGAACTGGAGAAATTCTGGCAGTTATCTTATTTCCAAAAGCTAATGTTAGAGCCGCCGCAATTTTCCAATTCAGAGTTTAAAATCAGACATTTCAGACCCATTCCTTTGTTAGACCCAACCCTTTGTCACAGAGACCCAACCTAGGAACGCACTTGGAGCATGTGTAAGGAAGGGAAGGTGAGACTGACTGAACAGAATGCAAAGGCTTCAGGTGGGGGCTGGACACTTTTTCTCATTTTAACCCACCTCTGCCTCTTTACATCCCCAGCAGCGCTGTTGGTGGGTATTATGATACCATTAGTAGCATCAGTACCAGTTATTTTTCCTCCAAGTTCTCCATTTGCTTCCATTTTCTTCTTTCCTCCCATCCTTAGTAATTCCCACTGGGAACATATGTATGCATGAATCACGGACATAAATACTGAGCTTTAAAAAAATTTGTGCTTGTGTAAGTCAAAAAGATTTATACAGGAACAGGTTTAGTGACCATTCCAATATTTAATGACATGCTTTGCAACAATTAAATATCTCTTTAGATTTGAGGCCTAAATGCCATGAAACAGGCAGAATAAGATTAAATGAAATTCCTATCAAAAAGGGAAAAAGTTAAGCATTTGTAGGGCACACTCCCAAACTCTGAAAGTTTCTCCATTTCCAAGTCCAGTTTCCATTTTGTACATTTTTGTTTTATCCCTCAAAGTCTTCATCAGAAGGAGCACAATTCAAGTTAAGTACTTATTCAACGACAAAGAATTAGGCCTATTTAGTAACTGATTTACACAGCCTTGCTAAATAATTGTATGTTGAGATTGAATTTTAGAAAGTTTATCAAGTAACTATTATTTGTGATGTGTTACAGCAAACATTGTTACAAAGATGAAATAAGACATCATTCTTAACCTTCTGCCAGCTTATCTTAAAAAAAATCTAGTGTAAGAGAAATGTAGAGAAAATATACAGGTTGTAAGGACATGGAACAGTTCAGATAGTGATATCAGATTTGAGGAGATCATTTAAAAGTATGAAAGGGCAGGAGGAGGGATGGGGGAAAGCTTGATAGAGAAATGGCATTTTTTTGGGCTCAAAATATGGACTACCTCTGTGACTTTGGACAACTCATTTAAAATTCCCTGGGCCTCAGTTCTCTTATCTGTAAAATGAAGCAACTGGTTTGGCTGGCTTCTGGGGTGGTATCTAGCTCTACAATCTATCAAGGATTAAAAGGCAGAAATTGTGTGTGTGTGTTGAGCTGGAAGGAAGGAGAGTAGTGAGGATGATTTACAAAGGCACTGAGGGCATTGAGGCTGAAAAGGAAAATCAGGGAATGGTTAGTAAGAAAAAATACCATTTGAGGGATTTTAAAGTACTAGTGATCATTTTATCTACCCCCTACTTTGAAGCAAGTTAGCATTTTGCCCATCCTAAAGTGATGCATTTTTTCTGAGTTTAAAGAACTTAAAGGTAATTTCACAACTTCCCTTAGTTATATTTCGTTATCTGTCTTCATTGTTCAACATGAATTTCTTATGTTCATTAAGTTTCTCTTTCTTTTGGGACTTGTGTCAAATGCCACTGAAAAAACCAAATCCTTCAGCTCTATCATTTTTTCACCCAGTTCTTCAGTTCATTTTTTACATACTCTCTAAACTTTTTATTTTCCCTATGCTAGTTGAAAACCCTATGTAATGCTCCGGTATGGCAAAGGAAAAGAGGTGGAGTGCTGTGAGGGAAAGCACCAGGCAAATCAGAAGATGGAGTGTTAAAGACAAGTTCTCTTATTTAGAAACTGAGAAAACTTAAGGCTTTTAGTCCTTGAACCTTGAATGACAGAGGTTTATCAGCTCACAGGAATATAATGAGAAAAAGGCTCAGTAAATTTGAGTTATTGGGTAAATATGAGATGGTGTTGGGATATTACCAGTAGTTCTTGGAAGACAAAGAACCTTCCTACATAATCCCATCCTCCGCAAAGGGGTATATAGATGAAAAGCTAGCATTCCTTATAATCAACTATGTCAAATTTAAAGTTTTGTAAATTTAAAATAGGTTTAAAAATTTAAAAGGTTAAAGAATAGCGCCCCTACAAAATCTCTATGAACTGATGGAAGGTGAAGCAGGAAGAACAGGGAGAGCCTTGTGCTTGGCAACAATGTTGTAATGACAATCAACTGTGAAAGACTTGGTTACTCTAATCAAAGGATTCTTCATAAAAAAAGTTATCCACCTTCAAAGAGAGGTGATGAACTCCATGAAAACTGAAGTATGTTTTTCTCTCCTTTATTTTTCTTGCTTTGGGGGGAAATATGGCAAATATGGAAATGTTTGTTTTACATGATTTCACAATGTAGAATTGATAATATTTTGCTTGCCTTCTCAGAATTTAGAGGAAAAGGAAGAAATTTGGAACTCAATATTTAGAAAGAAAAAAAATGTTTAAAATAAATAATTTAAAAAACAAACAGAATCCCTGTCTGAAGGCTTCACCCCATATTATCTTTTGAAAGAAAAAGAAACTTTGACCAAACTCAGGAAAAGGGTCTACAATCTGATTTACTTATTTTATGGGATCCTTTACTGAAATAAAAACTGAATGAGAAATATACTAAAAGTATTCAAGAGCTGTCACACACTGAATAAAGGAGATGGCCAAAAGTAGATTAGCCTTTGCAAAATGTCAATGCTCAATATCTGACTTCCTCTATATCCTATACAATTCTATTAATTTGAGCTTCTATTCTCAAAGATTTATTGACAAGGTTCATATTTTTTGCTATACGAGATTATGTCCTAATTTGGATACTTTGGAATAAGGTATATGCAGTATAATAGATTCATAAAAAAAAGTTAGAGCACCACACACTTTCACTTCACCCTGTAACAGACATCCAAAATATTGCTTTAAAATAATTTTATTCATGACATAAGCATATACATTCAAATTTTACTGACTGCATGATCCTTTCCATATTCCAGGTTGCATTCACAGCATGTGTTCCATTCTTGCTCCATTAAACATACGGCCAAGGCAGTAACAAGAAAACAAGGGCACACTGTACAGCAAGGGGCAGTGAGGACACATCTACAAGTAGGCATTTTACACAGAATTTTTGGCCTGGATCACATTTTATTACATTAGTACAATATCAAAAGATTGAAGGCTATATTTAAAGCTATTTGCAGTGAAGTTGTTTAACATATAATTACCATAAAGAATCCACTTAGGGAAAAATTCTATGGAAAAATAGATCAACTACATGAAATGCTGGAATTTTAAAAAGACACAAAACCCCCAACAAAACAGCACATCAAGAGTTAACTAGTGTAATCAAGATTTCCACTGAATGATTGTATGAACCAAAGATTAAGTAGTTTTAAAATATCCATGAAGATTTTGTGGAATGAAGACATAACCAAGATATCCAGAAATATGAGTAAATTCCCTAATTTTTTTATACTTGATAGTAATAAATACAATTATTTAGAGTTTATATTTAAGGTGAGTGTGGGACAATGGCTTGTTCTTGTAAGAACTGTCATGAAAAGGAACAGAATGTGTACTCTCTATCCTTTGGAGATTGAGCTCTTGTACAGTGCCCGTCTACCTCAGTTCTTTAAATAAACTAGATCAGGGCTGTCTCTTTGGGCAGAAATCTCTCAATCCATTTAAGCATTTAAAATGCTTGGCTGCCTCTCGACATCTCCTCTGTTCCCACCAGGATACATCATAACCACAGTGTGATGCAGGTGACTCTTTCAGATGCTGGTTTAATTCCCTAAAAGGTGATTCCTGATCATTCAACAGAACAGTGTCCTCCCCACGCCGTCTGTCACTTGCTGGCACAATCTCCCCTCCTCTCAAAGAAGAGTGTAACACTACCTCTGAAGACATCTATAAGGCTTAAAAAAATTCATCAGAAGAATGAGGTGTCAGCTGAAAAGGCCCCCGCGAGTCTGAAGTCCTCCTTGGTGAGAACGCTGTACATGCGCTGGGGCAGGGCTTTGGAGTAGGGCGCAGGCCGCGGAACGGTGGTGCGCAAAATGAGCTCCCGGCCCGCAGGGGCCGGGAAGTCTGACCCCGAGTTCTGCCTCCGTTCTTCAGAAGAGCTGGTCCTTTTCAGTTCCTCTTCCATTGGAGCCATGCTTGCAGCCTTAAATAGAATCAGATGTGAAATTCAGAAGGGAATCAAAGGCTGAACTTAGAATTTTTTAAAAGGGCAGATGATTAAACATGATAGTAGACACTGAAATGCTTCACATTACTCACTGATGTATTCAGCTATGCTATGGTTACTGACTAGCACAACACAGAAGCTTGAAATATGGTAACAGCCTAAGAGTATAAATAAATTGAAGGAAAGCAAGGAGATTCTGTAAAGAGATGGGCAAGTTTAGCCCTCCAAAGGAGGGAGAGCCATAAAACTGCATCTCCCTTGGTTTTTTTTATGGCTAGCCACTCTAACAGCACTTTTCCCATGAACTCCTGAAGGCTGCTACCCCAGACTCCTCAATAACATGAGTGATGCAGAGAATTCCCTGTGGAGACTACTGAACACAGAAATCTAATCCGGCCCCTTCAAGCTCAGATCTCTTCTTTCTGAGGTCCAAACTCTCGGGGAGAACGTGGTTGGCCTCTCATGTGGTCCACTATCAAGTGATGTTGCTGCCACATGATGGCAGTCACTGAAGTAAAACCCGATAAAGGGATGTGCTTCTTTCATGGACTAAGCATTTAGCCATGTTCTATATTGAACTCAGTCTCCTGTACTTTTCAATAATTCATGAGGAAAACAATTTTGGAAAAAGAAGAGATAAAAATCACACTATGATAGGAGGACATATTTGAGCAGAATAATGGAGCCTTCCAAAGGAAAGACTGGCTATGTGACTTTGGGCAAGCATCACAACCTCCCAGTGCCCCTGTCCCCAAAACTGTATTAAGACCCTAAGTTCCACAGCAGCTGCCAATCTGTACTGGTAGGGAGAGTTCCTCACACCAATGATATCACAGGTCCAGACCCAGAGAGAAAGAGAAGTGATTAGTCTTAATGACCTACATGAAGCTCGAGGGATGGAAAGGAGGAGTATGAGGGACAAAGGCTATTTGTTACCTCATCAGAAGATTCAGTCAGCTTGAGAAAGGGTGAGAAAAGAAACAGTGATGAAAGAGAAACAAGCAAGATGGTTTATAAGGGGATAAACGAGAGATTTCACGACTGTTTCAAAGGCAGCATGCACTGTATTCAAGAATATGTTCCTGTCAAAAGAATATTGGGACAAACAAGAATCCAGCACCAACATACAATTCATACGAGTGTCAAATAAAGTAGAAATATGCTATTTTGTGTTTACTCCATACATCGGACAACCTGACTAGGGTAGGGTAGGGAAAGTTAGGATTTAATATTGGCTAATTAGGAATTGAGGCAGAATAGTTTTTGTGCACTGTATGGGCACAGATGAGAAATAAGTATTTGTGACTACTCTTAACTCTTGAATTTTTAAAGCTACCTTAATTTAATGTTAAAGAACTTTAGCAAGTCTCAAGAAAAATGATGTTATTGGGATTCATTTTCAAAATATATGGATACCTATCACAATTACTGTTCTCAATATAAAATGATTATGATAAACTTTATTTAAAATTTACCATTTTTAGAAAAAGGGTAATATATATATATATATATATATATATATGAACATTGCCATGTAGATAAGACAGATTAGTGAAGTGGTGATAGCCTTCCTGAAATCTGGTCATTTAACTGCAATTTTTAAAAACTCAAGATGTTAGCATTCTAAATTCAATTTTAAAGTAAGACAAATTGCTTATCAATTATTAAAAGAAAAAGTTTTATGAATAACACTGAACATCATTTTGCCTTAGTTTTTCCCCTTAAAACCTGAAAATGTGCCAACCAGATACTTATGTTTCTGACTCATTCTCTGAATGTTCACTACAAACTAAACATTTCTCTTATTATGCAATGCATAGCAATTTCCACAAATATAATCCATAGGATTTTTTTAAATGCCTAAGAATGCAAATGATATTCTTCAAAGCACCAAGAAGATATACTGCAAAATACTCAGGGGAAAAAAACAACATTGGCAATAACTAGGGAAAATGATTATATCCATTTGGCCAGTGTGCTGGGAAAAGTCTGGCTAAAAATGAAGTGTTTGATTGTGTGCCAACAAGTAAATAAATTGAATAGAAGTTTCTATTATTTTTTAAAACACTAATTTATAAGGATATTTTAAATCCTGAATTTCTGCTCTGAGATTTTGAAATTTAGGGAATTCACCCCCAATTAATCACATTTTTCAACATTTGCTAATCTTATTCTAAATAACAAGTTATGGATGATCTTGGCTATTTTAAAATCAAAATATGGTATTAAGTGGATGGCAAAGAATCTAAAAATTATTTTTCCATAATGTAAAGACATTAAGTTTCCTTCCAATTTGACTCTGAGAAAAATTAAAATTGGGTCACTTACTACCAGGATCATGCTTAGGAAGGTGACATGCACTTAGCACATTTTTAAGTCTGTGTTTTTCCTAAGTATCACTAAGATTCAAAAGACTGGCCCTGAAATAATATTACCCCTGGGAAGAAGGCAGCTGTTTAAAATACAAAAATATCTTTTCTGTCAAGTGCTCAGGAGAGAGAGAGAGTGTGTGTGTCAAGCACTATTATCATCAATTCAATATTAACGTATTCAAAGCTCCGTAGTTTTAAGAGTATCAAGATGTAGTGTCTAATGTTTAATGCTACAGTTTTGAAATTTGGCTTCCTTCAGGTAACTTGCTTTTGGGGGGATAAGGACTCGGATCTGTGATTTCATTGGTGTAGAGAACCCCCAGCAAGTAAATTCCCTCTACCAATGCAGACCGGCAACTCCCATGCATTTTAAAGTCCTGCAGAGTTGCCTGGGTTGCTAAGTAAAATGACTTGCCTGAGGTCCTTTTCAAAAAGCAGATGATTAATTAAGTTTAATATTAAAGTTTATTGCTATTAGGGTTTAATAGTTATAGGAAAAACTATGCTCTGGTCTGGAAGAAGCAAACACCTGGCCAGCATTATTTAGTAACTAAGGAACTAAACTAATTGTTAGTTTCTGCTAATAATAATGATTCCCATGCCCTTTTTATCTATGACGATCCACCAAGTCCTAAACATGTTCATTTTACAAAACAGGCCAATACATTAGGAAACTGGATTAAATTTTTATATGTAATAATGGCCCAGAGCAAACATTTAGGTGAGGACTTTTAACAGCAATGTCAGCATTCTTCTCGTGTCCTAGACTCACACATGCATGTGTGCACATGCACGCGCGCGCACACACACACACACACACACACACACACACAGGCTCACAAAGCTATCCTACACTCAATTACAAATAAAGAACAAATTCAGAAACAGGTAAATTGCTGGATAACTGGCATCATTCAGAAGGCAGAAATGTTTTTCTATAAATGATTATAAGGTTTGAAAAGGCCTATAGCACAGTAAATAAACAATCTTGCATACCCTCTGAGCATTCACAAACAGCTTATGAATGATACTCCCAGCATGTCCTCTTCCTGCACCAATGACTGACACTTCAGGCTGCTCCAAGAGGCAACTCACAAACCTGCATGAAACAAACCATGAAAGCATGGAAGGCAAATAGCTCAGTTCATAGTTGTGTAGATCCTCCTAGGTTAATTTTCTTGATAAGAAGACCTCAAGACAATGCTTGCAAAATACACAAAAACTAGAATAGAAATCCTGTTGCCAGCAGAAACTGGCATTATAAACTGAAAAATTAAAATCAATGTATCTGATCTTATTGCTTTTTAAGTAACTTATAAAATGTGAAAGAAAACTCAGCTTTATTCAAGTCCAAGGAAAAATATTCAACACATTTTTTTCAAAATAGCAACTTGGAAAATTACTAAAGTATGAGTTCAGTTTTTAAGATAATAACAAAGTTTTATTTAGAATAGAAAAGCTTCATTTCTTCAGTTCTCATCCTTTTCTCAGGAGAAGGAGGTTTTGTGGGGTTTTTTTTATATTTCTTGTTAGACAAAGTCTCAATTGTAAATTGCACCATTATGTGCATGTGTCACTGTGCTCCCAAAAATATATCACAGATAATGTATGGTGGAACTAATGAAGAGTCAGAGGCACAGAACCACCAGACATGCACCATCTGCTCACTAATTCACATACTGCTGCTTGGAGATGAATTACTTGATAGGAACCTACTCTTTTTACTGACAAGAAAGGGCAAGGTAGTTTGCAAAATTTCATTCAACAAAATCTTAATATAAACTCAAGCCAGGAACAGATGTAAAGTTCTATCAAATGCTCAAAATCACAGAATTTGAATTTGAGGCAACCTTCAAACAGGGCCAGCTGGTCCAACGTCTATGCCCAAGAGAAATCTCCATTAAAATCTCTTTATTCAGAAGAATTCCTAGTTCTTGGCCAGAATAGTCTGCTAATATTGTCATATTTTTGAATAATCTTTCATAGACTCATAGAATAATAAAAATAGGAAGGACCCTAGAATCTAATCCAAATTCCTTCATTGTACAGATAATATGCTCAGAGACACAGAGTGACTGACCCAAAGACACAAAGCTTGTTAGCAGCTGAGCTAGAAACAGAAACCTGCCATCTTCTCAAACGTTTTCACTACATGACTCCATTCACTGGAGAGTTCATGGAAATGTTGCTTTCACCATCAGCACTTGTGTCTAACACAGAGAGGCCACACAGTCCTTACCTTTCTAGATCTTCCCTTTCCTCCTCTTGTTCACATTTTTCGGTTCCAAACTTGGCTTTCAATGAACGTGCTCTTGCAATAGTAGCCTCCACATTAGTAATCTGATGGATGATTTCCTATACATTTGAAAGAAATCCATACATAGGAACAAAGCAAGGAGCAAAACCTTTATAAACAATTACTGTTATTATGAACTGATCCAACCACACTGGAGAGCAACCTGAAACTGTGCCCAAGAGCATACTCTTTGATCCAGCAATTCCACTACTAGGTCTGTATTCCAAAGAGATTTTTTTAAAAGAGTGAGGGAGGGGAGAAAGACCTACTTGTACAAAAATATTTGTGGCAGCTGTTTTTTTGGTGGTAAAGAACTGGAAATTGAGGGTATGCCCATCAACTAAAGAATGGATGAACAAGTTGTGGTATACAAAGGTAGTGGAATATTACTGTGCAATAAGAAATGACAAGCAAACATCTCAGAAAAACCTGTAAAGACTTACATGAACTGAAAAAAGTGAAGTGAGCAAAACCAGGAGAACATTGTACATAGTAATAGCAATACTGTACGATGCACAAGTGTGAATGATTTTACTATTCTCAACAACATACTTATCCAAGACAAAAAAGGACTCATGATGAAAATTGCTATCCACATCCAGAAAAAGAACTGAAGGTGTCTGAATGCAGTTCAAAGTGTACAAAGTATTTTTCTTTCTTTCTTTTTTTTTCGGGGGTGTGTGTGTGTGTGTGTGTGTGTGTTTCTTTTGGTCTTTCTTCTTTCAACATGACTAATATGAAAATAGGTTCCATGTGATTGCACATACATAATCTATGTAAAATTGCTTACTCAGGGAGGAAGGACATGAGGGAAGGAGAAAATTTGGCATTCAATTTTTTTTTTTTAAAATGAATGTTTCGAGGCAGCTAGGTGGTGCAGTGGATAAAGCACCAGTTTTGAAGACCTGACCTCGGCACTTAACATATCCTAGCTGTGTGACCTTGGGCAAGTCACTTAACCCCAATTGCCTCAGCAAAAAAGCAAAAAAAAAAAAAAAGAATGTTTCAATTTGTTTTTACATGTAATTGGAAAAATAAAATACTATAAACAATTACTAGAAAGTAAGAAAGACATTTGGAAAGAGCATATGAGTACATGAGGAACTTACCTCCAATTTCTTGTCTTCTGGATTAGGAAATCGTAAAACTTTACTGGAATGGGATATTATCTGCTTTATGATTTTCTTAACTGAAGAAATGTTTTCCAGAGTTTCTGACATTAAAAACACCAGACCCATTATTTACTAAATAAATTTAAAATATATTTTAATTTTGAAAAATGCACAAATAAGCAATCAAATGAGTGACTTACCTTCTTCCTTTACTTTGAGTACAGCTGCATGAATCACACAAGGTAAGAGATGCCTTGCAAGATCTGCAGGTTTCTGGACTGCCAAGTAGTGCAGTACCTAGAGAGAATATGCAAAGTGAATATTGCTATGGTTGGAGGGTACAGGCGTACTTGACCCAGCTTTTCCCTATTTCTGTTCATGGTATGCAAAACAATAATATCAAAAACTCATTTCACAAATGGCCAAGACATATTCTTCCTATAAACCAAAATTTAAAAATTTAAAAGTATGACTATTCCAAAAAGATTTCCAGTTTAAAAATGTGGCATGCATATGGTCCCCATGGAAAAAGATCCAAACAAATAAAAAAACTTGTCATTTTTTTTTTTTAACTAAATTGTGAGATGAGTAGTAGCTATTTCAACACTAGAATAAAGTCATAAAAATAAAGGAAAAGCCAAACCTTGGCTTAATGGAATGCATACTTCATATCAAATGTATCCCTTATCATTTGAACAGTTTGCAATTAATTTTTATATTTAACACTCCAAGGTAAAAATAAAGAGAGAAAAAACCCACTTTATACCCTTAAAAGAGCTACTTTGGTGGGTTGAGAGATGGGGGAAGTTGGGTGGAATTTGACACTTTGTTTCAAGTATCCTCAAATTCTCATGACAGTATACCAAGTTGGGATTCAAATACTGCAAAAATCATCTTAATATTCTGAAAAAATAGAATCTATCATCAATTACCTTTTCTGCCTCCCGAGTGTCATCAAATAGTCTTCTCTGCCTTCGAGCTGGAACTGGCTTAGCTGTTTCCCAGGCCTCCACCCACATATTGCTAGGAATCTTCATTCTGGCACTCAACTCTCCTTTGAGGATCACATTGCCTTTTTCATCAACCACTTCCTCTTCAACATAATCCCGAGGTGAATACCACCTCACAAAATCCTCCAAGAAGCAACCAGGATTGGCTGCCTAAAATGAAATGCACCCCCCAAACAGAATTTTTTTTTAAAAAAAATCTACACAATCAAAATTTAAAATCAAGTCACTGATACTGACTTTGCAAAAAAGCTCTTTCACCAACAGCCTGTTCATTATTTATATCATTTCAATATATGAGGTAAGTTGAATTGTTTTTACCTAGAATAAGTCAGGTGCTAAAACTCTTAAATTCTATTTGTGCTATCCTAGTATTACAAAAAAAAAAAAAGGAAATAAAGAAAGAAGGAAGGAAAGGAAGAAGGGAGAAATAAGGAAGAAAGGAAGAAAGGGAGGGGAGGAAGAAGAAAAAAAGGAAACAAAATTTTTATTTGGCAAGTTCAGAAATCACAACTTGATATAAACTGAAAATAATGAAAAATCTATGTTAGATAAACTCAATTTAAAATTATAATCTACTATTAATTAGAAAAAAACGTTAAATATATCTAAGTTAAATAAAATCTGAAATATAGAAGATCCCAGAATAATAATATAAAGTAGGAATTTTTCCCTTCATAATAAGCCAATAAATTTTGGCTTTCAAAATTATTTTATTCTGCCACCAAAGCCTGATACTTTATATACCCAATTCCCATTCACATAAATTGTTCAGGGACTGAAATAGAACTCTAGGTATAATTCCTCAAGTTTAAGGAAACCAAATTGACTACTAAAAAGCTTATTCCATGGGATAAAGAATGAATAATTAGGTATATTAGAAATCTTAAAATAAGTCAAATTTTGAGCCTGAAGATGAAGAGAGGACATGTTATTTTAAAAATAAGATAAAACTACAAATCTATTGACAACAAAGTACAATGTTAAAGCATCAAGGCATTTTTGGATAAAATTTGCATCAATATATTAACTTGATAATTAAGCTGCAAATATCACCTTTTTTGTTATTTTCTTCACTTTACCATTCTGTTTCATTCTTCCTGTTTGGAAATGACGCACTGAAATGCTTATTATAATAGCAAATAGTTTTGCACTCAAAGCATTAGTAGAAAAGTTCCAAGAAAGTGAAAACCAAAACCAAAAAATAAAATATAATCACTCACAAGGTAAAAGTGGTCTGCTATTAGAATCCAAAATGGCTCATTTTCCCTTGTTCATCTGCATTTGTCTCATAGGACCTTTGTTTAGTTTTCCCTTCAGCTTAAGGACCCCTCTTGTAAGAATATGAAAGCCATGGGAGCATGTTACCTGTATATGGAGCCTAGGAGCCAATAAAAAGGGGCTTCTAGGGGATGTGGTCAAATCCATAGTAATAATAAACCTCTTTTACAGATAGCAATTGGTTATGATGATGAATGGTGATGCACTTATCCAGGATCATTCCTAATAGGCATCTGTATGTTATAATGGAATATTATAATATAATATTCCAAATAGCACTGTTTGGAATCAGGAATTCTGGGCTTCAGTCCTGGCTCTGGTACTTTCTACCTATATGGCCACAGACAAACCCTTTTACCTATCTGGGCCTCCACTTCTTCATCTATGAAATGGCTCAGATTTGCTCTTTCCAACAGTAACATTATCTGTTCTAGGCTTTAACTCAGGTCACCATACTGCTTCTTTCATTCCTTAAATATGCTGTACTTTTTAAAGTACATTTTTATGTATTTATTTTGAACAGAGCTACAGGTTTATTTGGAAGCAGTATACTTTTTTTTTTGCACAAACAAAAGGAGGTAATTGTCAGATTCATATATTAAAATGTTTCCATTCTTAATTTTCAAGTAATTATTTGAAGTGTGGTATAGTTTTTTTTGTAAGACTTGTGAAACAGATTTGAATGTGTCCTTTGAGGAGGGGGTAGAATTACAAATAAAATCAAAGTCCCCCAGGAAAATAACATAACTTATTCAAGCTTTCCGGTTACTTCAAAGGGGCTGACTTTTACAGTTTCATCCAGGAAATGCTGAAAATAGTCTACAGAATGCTACTCATGGGATGTACCTTAAAAGACTCCATATCTGAGAGCAAACAGGCGCTCTGCATGCGGGCCCGGAGGTGAGCACCTTCTGCAGATGTCCCCAATTTAGCCAGGACCTCAGACTGCTCTTCTAGCAGATCTTCTGTCATAGGGGCTGGTTCCTGGGAAGTATAAAAGGCAGAATTGCAAATAGCTTCCCTCTACAGAGCACTCCCTTTGGAAGAGGACCATAAAAATAGAATAAAGACAATTATTTTACCTCTAGCAAGATTCAATTTCTAATAGAAGTAAAAGAAATGAAAGCTTTTTTAAACTGTCTTCAAAAACAACAAACTAGACATATGGGTAAATGTAATTTTAACTCTCTAAATAAGATCTGGAGGTCTACTCTAAGGATATCTGCATTTAAAAGGTAGGAAAAGTTATGTCCAGAGGCAAACATTTTGCTGCCAGTTAAGATGAAAGAGCTAAAGTAAAATGTTATTGGGCATGACTAATCTAGATTAGACTAATGAAACTAATTCCTAATATGATCAACTAAAAGATGAATGTTTTAAAAGAGTGAAATAAGTACATACATGTATCTGCATAAAAGCAAATGGCTCTTCCCCCAACCAAAAGCCCCCAAATAAGTAGGATCTGATGTCAGAAGATGAGTCTGCTTTAATTCAAGAATACTGCAATTAATGTTCCCATGAGAAAATTTTTGTTTGCTTTTAAGGTGAGAGAAAAATTAAGTGCTTCCTAAGCATAAACAAAAAAGCACCAAAGACAAATTTG
Organism: Myrmecobius fasciatus; assembly: GCA_023553655.1. NCBI lineage: Eukaryota > Metazoa > Chordata > Mammalia > Dasyuromorphia > Myrmecobiidae > Myrmecobius > Myrmecobius fasciatus. The sequence goes on from JAJPUD010003810.1 coordinate 104,779, forward strand.
ATGGAAAAAAGAACAATGCCACAGTGTAATATAAGAAGGTTACCTGACAACAGAAATTTTTACATTATTGTTCAGAGGCATTTAGGAAGATTCATTGAGAGTCAATTCATTTAAGTCCTGGACCTGAAAGATGCAAGATGCACAGATCTAAAGAATTACCACAACCTATCTGCTCTGTCCTTTAGGCACAAAAATGTTGAAATTTCTAATATGGGATGAACAATAAATACTTATTAAAGGCTACTAAATCCAGCCACTGAACTAAGTAATGGTATTTAGAGACAAAAGTGAAAACAGTTCCTTCTCTCAAAATGCTTAAACACACACACACACACAGACATATATATATATATATAATATAAATAAAAAAAATGAATACAAGATTGTTTTGGGAGGAATCCTAGCAGCTGAGGGGATCAGGAAAAATTTTATGAAAAGATAGTGCTTGCAATGCAAGGGATATACCAGGGATTGGTGAATGGAGAGGTAGAAGCAGGTGTCTGAAACTAGGTATTAGGGAAAAAAAGTAATGAGGAAGTATATTTCTACCATGAGAAACAATCAGTGCAAAGTCATAAAAATGAGATATATAGTAACAAATCATACAGCAAAGAAACCAATGTGGCTTGAATATTCAATGTGAAGGTTTACAGTAAAAAGGAAGAAGACTGGAAAGGTAGGAATAACATAATGGGCATAAGACATAGTTTACAAATTTTTGGCAGGAAATAAAAATTTAAGAATTTAAAAATTACAACAATATTATCTTTAATCAAGTCAAATAAAATTTGTGTTTGATTTGCTGTCTCCTATAAATGTCCCATTTCCCACTCAACTTTCATGTTCATTAAATGTAAAAATACCTTACCTGATCATGGTCTGTTGTCATTCTTTTTGCTTATTCCATTGCCAGCTTCCTCAAATCATGTTCTCTGACTTCACCAGAACTTCCAATTCCTCTTTCCCCTTAGTTCCTTCCCTCACCACCTCCTTTCTTCCCCCTTTCTACATTTTAACTCCTTGATGAATCAGTTTAACTTACTCTTCTCGAGTCGTTTGACCCCTTACTCTTTCAATGATCAAGCCCTTGCCTTGGATTACTCCTACAATCTTCTTACTTTACTTTTAGTCATATGCTGAATTAATGTTACCAGGTCAACTACAAATTTATGTTACAAAACGTAACTGGGCCTTCACTGCAGGAAGGCAATTCTTTACCACCAACCTAACTCATTCACTATTCCACTCACCACCATGTCTTTCTCCAGACTTTTTTCTCTCCTTAAACTTCTTATGGCTCTTCTGACCCCCAGTCTCTCAAATGAGAAACTTGCCTCATATTTCTCTGAAAAAAAAAAAATGAAGCCATTTGCAGAGAGCCCTCTCTTATCTTCCTTCCTAATCTCAGATGGGTTGGAGGCCTTCTGTATCTCTCTTTTCCTTCACTGCCTAATATTACACAGAGACAAACTCTTGACATGCTCAAGATTTCATCTCATCTTTTACCACTGTTTGGATCCTCTGATCTCTATTCTCTTATTAATCTTTACTCTCTTCCTGCATACTAGTTTATCTCCCTAGTGATAATAAGCCTGCCTGTGTCTCCTTACCTCCTTACAAAAGCCTTCACTTAATCCATCTGTCCCATACCACTCCCTCCCATTGGTGGCTAACCTCTCTGAGAAGTCTGCAATCATGCCTTTTGTTTTCTCTTTACCTCATACTCTCCTTAACTTGGGCTTCTGAGATCATCATTCACCTGTCTCCAAAGTACCAATAACCTCTTAATGGACAAATCCATTGGCCATCTCTCTTGCTTGATTTTCAAAGTCCCCTTTGAGCTCTCCATGGCCTGAGCCTATTTCTTATTTTTCCTGGAGGGTTTGGATGCAGAAGCTTTGACTTTGTTACCTTCTTCTGAGTATGTATTTTGATCCTCCTTGTCACCATGTCAGTAGTCAGAAACTTTTCTGTTTCCTGCTCATTTCCTCAGCCTATTACTCTGCATCTAGCTCTCTGTTAAAGGTGGGCTCTGTCTCTAGGGAGGAGGGGACTCTGCCCCAGGCTTCTGGACACCCGACCATGGGCCTTCTCTTCTGCCCTGGAGCTGTGAGCAGGGTCCCGACCTCACTGGAGCTCTGGGGCTGGGGTTCCTCAGACCTGGGTTGGGACTGCATGCTGGGCTCCCGCTCTGCTCCCACCGACTTCCCTGCTGACTGTCTAGCTCCTCTTTGGGGTCTCCAGGCCGAGAGGTCTGGAAGCCACCAGGACTGCTGCTGATTCAAAGGTCGGCCCAGACCGGGCCGGGGCTGCATGCTAGACTTCCCCCTAGTACCATAGACCTTTTCTGCTGAGCTTCCAAGCCACCTTTGGCTGGAAAATGTTCTGCTCTGTCTTTTGGTGTGTTCTGATGCTCTAACATTTGCCTAGAGTCATTATTTAAAGGAAGTTGGGGCAGTATGGGGGAGACTGAAACAAGTTCCTGCCTTTCCCCCACTGCCTTGGCTCCAGCCCATCCATTGGCCTTTTCTCAGTCTTCATCCTGCTACATTTCCTGATCAGGCTCTTTTCCTTGGTACTTTCTTCTTTCTCGGGTTTTAGCAGCTCTACCCTGGTTCTCCTATCTGTCAGACCACTTCTCAGCTTCCTTTAATAGAGTTTCATCCATGCCATTTTTCCTGCGAATCATGGATGTCCCGAGGCCCTGTTCTGGATGTTCTCCATCTGTACTACTTCACTTGGTGATCTCATCAGCTCCCAGAATTCAACCATCATCTCCCCCCTACTTACTTAGCCCAAACCTCTCTCCTCACCATTAGGCCCTTATCCCCAAGAGCCTTCTAGACATACTGATTCAGATGTGCCCCAAAGCACTCTCTCCCCCCTTTCCTTCAAACTTTCCCTTCTTCCTAATCTTCCTGTTCCTATGGAAGACACCACCAAATCTTCCCAGACACACAGGCTCACAACCCGGCTACCAGCCGCACTCATCACTCATTCACCACATCCAATTCTACCTTTGGAACACCTCTCAAATAAGCTCCCTTCTCTCCTCTAACACTGATTCCTCTTTGAGGAAGGCCCAATCTGTATCTTCATAAGTCAAGTCACTACTCCAGTCTATAATCTTCAGCTGCCAAGATGATCTTCCTTCCTAAAATGCGGGTTACCCTCCTATTCAATAAATTCCAGTCACTTCCTAACCTCCAGGATCAAATTTAAAAAACCCTTTACTTTCAAATGAGTTAGTATATGTAAAACATTTTGCAGACTTTAATGTTGGTTAATGCTAGTTATTATTATTATTATTATTATTGTTTGGTATTCTAAGGCCTTCATACTAGGCTCCCTCCTGCTTTTTCAGTCTCCTTACACTTTATTCCACATCCCATCTCCCTCTACTCTGTGCCTTCTTAGCTGTTCCTTGTACAATCCTTCTCTTGATTGGCTCTGTGCATTTTCAATGAAAGTTCCCACCTGGAATTCTTCCCTCTTCATCTCTGACTCGTAGTTTCCCCCTTCAAGTCCCTTCTAAAATCCCAACTTGTGCTAAAAGCCTTTCCCAATTCACATCAGCATCTTCTCTTGTAATGACCTCCAATTTGTCCTGTATATATCTTGCTTGTACATAATTTTTTGTTGTTGTCGTTTCCCCAATAGAATATTAACCCCTTGAAAGTAGGGACTTTTTTTTTTTTTGTCTCTCTGTATTTCCAGTGCCTGACACATAGTTATGTGCTTAATAAATGCTTGTTGACTTTACTAAACTTCTTGCTTTTACATTCCTTGATCCCACACTGGCCCTAAAAACTCTTGTATTGCACTATTTCCACATACATATTAACATTCTTACACTAAAGAATTTCACACTGAGCCTTAGCTAAAAATCAGGATTAAATATAAAACTTGATACTCAGTTTTGTGCCAAGATGACACAAAGATAAAAGACCAATGTGAAATATGCCCTGCTGTTTCTCTGACTGAGGTTAAAATAGTCTCACTCAACCTTTCAGCCTGATCTCTCAAAGGTCTCAAAAGCAGTCATAGCACATTCACATGTTTGGAGTCACCAAAAGCAAATGGCTTTTTATTGTTTACTGAGAAATAACAGATATAAGGAATTCAAAGAAGTTCAGGAAATATATATGAAATGATACAAACTAAAATAAGCAGAATCAAATCATATGCAAGAGGACATAAACAATGTAAATAAGATCACCAAAAGGAAGCAAAATGTGAGCAAAGGAAAAAAATAAAAGTCCTTGAAAAAAGATAGCAAAACCTCCCTCCCTCCCTCCCTGCACAGAGGTGAAAAATACCAGTATGTAATATTGAATATACTATCTGAAAAGATTTCTATACAGGATGTAGGTGCTTTTAAATTTGTCCTGAAAAAAGGTTCAAATGGAAAGGAGTACATGGCAAATATAAAGAGAGCAGATGGAAAGTAATTTAAGAGAGGAAGGTACTAGCATTTGGAGGAAAAGGCCTTCTGTAGAAGGCAGGATTTGAGCTGAGTCTTTAAGGAAAACAGAGGCAACAGAGAAAGTGGAAAAGAAAATTTTCTGAGTTCTCTTTTTTTTTTTGATATATTGAATCTGAAATATCCAAAAGGGATGTATAGTGATATATGGTTATTAGCTCAGGAAATCATCAAAATATTTACAATAGTACTTAATATGACTATAGTTGTAAAGAATTGTATAGATGCACATGGACTGTTGTTTAGCTCACAGTTAATCTTAACTCTTTAAAGTTATTTTTAAAATTCTTATTAAGTGAGAAAGCATATTTTAGTTAAAATTCATACTTTTCTATATTACAACCACAATCTCAAGACCTTCATTAGCCAGTTCTTTACATTTTCACATCTTTACTCCAAGATCTAACTATCTCACAGCCTCCACATTAGTTTCTTCTGCTCCAAAAAAGAAACAAGAATCATTTATGTTAAAGCTTCACATCATTTCTCTTTCCAAAATGCTGAAATAGCTTATAACTATATTATGAATTAGACTGAAACTTTGATCATGGATCAGAAAGCCTCTCAAGAATTTCCAGAATTTCTTTTCCCTTTTATCTGGTACCTTAATCTTTAGTAATATATTAGGAATTCTTGTCCCAAATATGGATTGATTGGCCATTTAAGACAAATGTTTTAAATTTATTTTCCTTTTTTGAGTTTACACATATTACTCAAAAAGAATTCTTTTTTTTTTTTAAACATTTTCAACTGTCTTAAGTGCTTGAACACACACATAGAATCATCACTTCCTACTATATGCAATGAAGCCAAGCAAAAAATAAAGTAAAAAACGACTGATCCATTGCCTACCTGTGTTACTGGAATGTAGAGGGGTTCACCTGTGTGTAGCAATGTAAGTTTTCCATGTTGATGTAGGCGTCCTTCTGGCTTTAAGCATGACAATTCTTTGGCACCTCCTTTCTTTCCACTCTCTTGTCCATTTCCCTTCAGTTCCTCTGTATCACTTAAACATTCAAAATATTCTTCTTCACTGTCACTCCAGGAATCCCAAGACTTTCCTACCTCTCCCTTTTCCTTATCTGTCTCTTTTAGATGATCTTGTCCAGAGGTGTCTCCTGTTTTCCCAGAATCCCCTGCAGAAGCACTAGAGGCATAATCAGAAAGCATGGACTTTTTCCCTTCATCACGTGCTCTCTTCCTTTCAATACAACAATTTAACATCTGGGGAAAATGGAAACATTTACATTTTGTTTAAAAATATATACCTGTATAGCTTTCAGTCTCCAAAACATTTTCTCTCTATACCCTGTCTACATATTCTGAAAACAAGGTCAAGACTGACAGGGGACATGAAGCAGTAAGTTATACAATGACATCTTTTTGTTTTTGTTTTGTGAGGCAATTGCCCAGGGACAAACAGCTAGGAAATATTAAGTGTCTGAGGTCAGATTTGAACTCAGATCCACCGGATTCCAGGTTCAGTACTCTATCCACTGTGCCATCCAGCTGCCCTTACAACATTTTTTACAGAATATGTTCTTTATTTAAGTTACTAATTAAAACACTGGTTAGAAAATATTTACCTGAAGTTTTTGATGAAGCAAACAACATCTGAGGTCTGGGACTCCATTAGCTAATCTAAAGAAAGACAGCAAAGAAAAATAACATAATTCATAATTTTACAAAAATTATTACTGAATTATGTATTTTTCATGGTATCACACATTCTTAGGGAAAAATTCCTAGAAACAATTTAAGTGAGAAAAAAACTACATGATATAGTGGAGGCTGAAACCTCAGAAAGAATTACATTTTCAACTCTCACTACATCCCTATTTCCACACCATTTAAGCAAACACAAGGCTTCAATACTCCCCGGCAAACTGGAAAATCCCAAGGTTTGGGATCTTAAGTGAAATTACTTAACTCAATCATGTGACATGTGAAGGAGAATAATATAAAGTAAGTTTGGAAAAATGAGAGACATGCTGTGGAGTGCTTCAAATGCCAGGAAAAAAAAAGACTGTATTTTACCTTTGAGGCAATAAAGAACCACCAAAAATTTCTAAGAAGAGAAATGATATGATTTGACCTGTGTGTTAAGAAATATTATTCAAACTACTGTGTAATTATTGGAGAAGAGATATTGGAAACATGGAAATCAATTAGGAAGCTATTTTCATAGTCTAGTCAAAAGGTGATGAAAATGTGAAATCAGATGATAGCCACGAGTTTCAAAAAGAAAAAAGTAAGAGATTTTATGGAATTGGAATCAAATAGAAATCAAGTTAGGTTTGGGAGGGAGGCAGGTGAGAAGAAATGAGAAGAAAAAAATAAATAATGACATTAACAGAAACAGGCAAGTCCAAAGGGAAAGTCTGGAATGGGGAAAGATAATCATTTTCTGGATAACATTGAGTCGAAATGCCAGTCAGTGACATATCCAGTATCATGCAAGGAACTGACAATGAAGGATTGAAATTTAGCAAAAAATCAGGCTTAGATATATATATTTAGGAACAGAAGCATTACCCTGGAATCAGAAAGTTGTTTTCCCATCTGAAGCGCATTTCAAGGACAAATTCTTGCCAGAGATGTGCCACACCTTTCACCCCTCCATGGTAGAAATTGATCATACAAAGGCACAAAGCCAGTTTGTAGGTCAAACTGTCAGAAGGTGCAGATTTGAACTGATTGTAAAGATTCTAAATGTAAAAATGAAAAGAAAAAAAAATTTAAGCATTTACAAAATATACTAACCATGAATTAATACAGAATAACCAAGTTTATTTATACTTGACATATAGACATGTACTTTAGTTTATATAGATATATACCTGATATATCTTTAAAAGAAGGCAAAATGCAATTTAAGACAACTCTGAGGTACTACTACACACCTGTCAGATTGGCTAAAATGACAGGAAAAGATAACGATGAATGTTGGAGGGGATGTGGGAGGGCTGGGACACTAATACATTGTTGGTGGAACTGTGAACGGATCCAACCATTCTGGAGAACAATTTGGAGCTAAGCTCAGAAAGTTGTCAAACTGTGCATACCCTTTGACCCAGCAATGTTTCTATTGGGTCTATATCCCAAAGAGATCTTAGAGGAGGGAAAGGGACCCACATGTGCAAGAATGTTCATGGCAGCCCTTTTTGTAGTGGCTAGAAACTGGAAACTGAAGGGATGCCCATCAATTGGAGAGTGGCTGAATAAATTATGGTATATGAATGTTATGGAATATTATTGTTCTGTAAGAAACGACCAGCAGGACGATTTCAGAGAGGCCTGGAGAGACTTGCATGAACTGATGCTGAGTGAAACGAGTAGAACCAGGAGATCATCACACACAGCAACAACAGTATTACATGATGATCAATTCTGATGGACATGGCTCTCTGCAACAAAGAATTGTCTCAAACCAGTTCCAATTGTTCACTGAAGAAAACCATATACACTCAGAGAGAGGGAAATGAAATACGGACCACAACGTAACATTTTCATGATCTCTATTGACATTTGCTTGCATTGTGTTGTCTTTCTCTGATTCTTTTTTTTTTCTTGTAGATAGGATTTTTCTTGCATAACTTCTCAAGCATTTCAACATTATTAACATGTAGTGGACTTCCTGCCATCTAGGGGAGGGGTGGGGACTGGGGGTAAAATTTGTAATGGAAAGCTTTGTAAAGATCAATGTTGGGGAACTACCCATACATATGTTATACAAATAAAAAGCTTTAATTTAAAAAAAAAAAGTAAGGCATAGGTATGAAAAAGTGGATATTTCATTTCTCATTTCATTAAGTTCTCTACTTATTTTCTAGTGTCTAAGAATAAGGCATTTGTGCAGAAAAATTTATTTCAGAAACTCTAAAACTTGAAAAAATTGAGCATTGAATAAAAATTGGATACTATTTTTTTACTGATTGTAGAATTCTTTCCACCTATAAAATGTGTCCATGACAATTGTATATAATAAAGGACTTTTTATTTCACCTAAAGCATGAAATTTTTCTCATGGAATTGTATAAGACAACTTTAAAATATAAAAATTCATTTTTAGAAATTTAAGATAGAGAGAGTTCTCCTGGCATTTTCATTGGATAATAATAATTTCACTGGATAATAGAAGGAACTCTAGAAACCAAGGGCTCTCCTCTCTTTCACCACTTCATTTTATAGATGAGGAAACTTAGGCACATAGAAGTTAAGTGGCTTTTCCCAGAATTACATAGTTGGTATATCTGAGTTGTAAAAATGCTTTATAATTCAGTTTATTTTATTTTTAATAATGAGTACCCAAGTTAACTTACATATTCTTCATTATCTGATGAAGGATTATTGTTGCCTGTTGAAGTAAATCCATCTAATGGTTTGTCACAAGCAGCATCAGGGAATAGGAACTTAAAGGGAGAAAGAAAATTTTCTTTTAGAGTCAATTTTTTGGTATTTTATTCTCCATTTTTTCAACTTTCTACTCACATAGGCTGACTTCTGCTGTTTGACTTTTCCTGACTTGAGAGTTAAAAAAAAGTTAGAGGGTTTTTATCACATTAGAAATTTGTCTTTTATAACTACTCTTACAGAAATGTATTTGGTTTCTGACAGTATGAAAATAATAAGTTACATTTATATAATGATTTAAGGTTTGCATAGCACTTTTGAAATATTATCTCATTTGATCTTCACAACAACCTAGCAAATAGGTACTATCATTATTGTCATTTTACAAACAAGGGAACTGAGACAGAGAGATGTTAAGTGATCTAGCAAACATCTGAGGCCAAATTTGAACTCAAGTTTTCCTGATTCCAGGTCCAGCATTCTACAAACCTAGCTACCTCAAATATATAAAAGATATCTATTTCTTCAATGGCATATAAAACATTTGAAAATCAGATGTTTTTTGAGGAGTAAGGATGTCCCCTTAGATTTGTTTGTTAGCTGAAAAGAAAATGAACCTGAAAACTTTCTATCTTATAAAAAACCATTATTTTAAAAGAACATTAACTGTGTGATTAGATGAACTGACTAAATCCTTTCAAAGTCTATACTAAAGAACAAAGCTAAGCACTAACTAAATATACGCGACAGATGAGCTGGACTCTGGATGTTCAAATATGAGGACTGAAACTACATTATGCTGTGAAAGTTTCATTCTCTCAGAAAAAAAGGGCTAAGGAGCCACCAGGATCAATGACAATGAAGAGTTTTCCCTAAAAGCCACTGAAGCTTTCAGACCCTACTAGTCTACTGCTTGGGCTAAAGTTCTCAGAAGATGATCCTCAAGTGTAAAATGCAAGTTTTATACAGTACAATAATATAAATACTATATAAGTATCATAAAATACTACATAAGTACTACACAAAAAGTGATTAGCATCTATATGTTAGCATAATAATAAAAAAAAGATCATCACATACTTACCAAGAGAATAGCATTAAGGACATCATTATTCAGTGGTGACTCTTCAACACCCCTGTGCTTTCTAATCTTCTTCTTTGCACTGTGTACCATATTTGTAACTGATAACTTATGGATTGGAACTGGCGCTGGTTCTGTCAGCTTTGATAATGCATGAGTTATATCAACATTTTCTAATAAAAAACAAACACAAAAAATGAGCACAAATTATAATATGTTCCAGAGTAGGGAAAAAGGATAAATAAAGTGTGTGGTTATAAAAAGTAGTCTTCAAAAATTAGAAAATTCTATTACCAACTGCTTAAGTTTTCTATGCAAACATGTGGGACAAAGATCTCACAAAATTTTCTTTGCAGTGGAGGATTCTGGGAAGATGGTGGAGTAGGTTGGTAAATTTCAAACTCTCCTGATTTTCTCACAAATTGAATAAATTTGCACTTCAGAGTGAACATAAACTGGTGAAAAATCAAGAAGACTTGAGGCAGAACAGGGGTCCTCCTGATATAAACTCAGAAGATTTGAAGAAAGGCCCCAGGCTGGGGATTAACCCATCTGAGGGGCAATCATCTCTTTTTTTTTTTTTTTAACATCTTTTTTTTTATGAAAAGCTTTTTATTTACAAAACATGAGTGATTTTTCTACATTGACCTTTACAAAAACTTTTTTTTCCCCCAAGCTTTTCCCCTCCTTCCCTCCACCCCCCATCCCTAGATGACAGGTAATCTAATACATGCCAAATAGGATAAATTATATGACAAATCCAATACATGTATACATATCTATACAATTATCTTACTGCACAAGAAACATCAGATCTAGAAAGAGAGGGGAAAAAAAACAACCTAAGAGGGAAAACAAAATGCATGGAAATATTCACAGAAAGCGTTAAAATGCTATGTTGTGGTTCACACTCAGTTCCCACAGGCCTCTCTCTGGATGTATATGACTATCTTCATCGCTGAACAATAGGAACTGGTTTGAATCACATCATTGTTGAGGAGAACCATGTCCATCAGAATTGATCATCGTATAGTCTTGTTGCTGTGTATAATGTTCTCCTGGTTCTGCTGATTTCACTCAGCATCAGCTCATGCAAGTCTCTCCAGGTCTCTCTGAAATCCTCCTGTTGGTCATTTCTTACAGAACAATAATATTCCATAACATTCATATACCATAATTTATTCAGCCATTCTCCAATTGATGGGCATCCTTTCAATTTCCAGTTTCTTGCCATTACAAAAAGGACTGCCACAAACATTTTTGCACATGTGGGTCCCTTTCCCTCCTTTAAAATTTCTTTGGGATATAGGCCCAGTAGAAACACTGCTGGGTCAAAGGGTATGCACTGTTTGATAACATTTTGAGCATAGTTCCAAATTGCTCTCCAGAATGGTTGGATCCGTTCACAGTTCCACCAACAATGTATCAGTGTCCCAGTTTTCCCACATCCCTTCCAACAGTTATCATTATCATTTCCTGTCATTTTAGCCAATCTGACAGGTGTGTAGTGGTATCTCAGAGTTGTCTTAATTTGCATTTCTCTGATCAATAGTGATTTGGAGCACCTTTTCATGTGACCGGAAATAGTTTCAATTTCTTAGTCTGAAAATTGTCTGTTCATATCTTTTGACCATTTATCCATTGGAGAATGGCTTGAATTCTTATATATTTGAATCAATTCTCGATATATTTTAGAAATGAGGCCTTTATCAGAACCTTTGAATGTAAAAATATGTTCCCAGTTTATTGCCTCCCTTCTAATCTTGTCTGCATTCATTTTGTTTGTACAAAAACTTTTTAACTTGATATAGTCGAACTTATCTATTTTGTGATTAATGATGA
>JAJPUD010003810.1:129178-202392 GCA_023553655.1 Myrmecobius fasciatus
TCAGTTCTCTTCTCTACCGCCAGAAGGTGCTATTTTAAAAACTGATTCTTACATTGAATGTTACTGCTCTGTATCTATTTCTGGAGAATGTGTCTCTCTGATGCCTGGCTTGAACTATTTTACTCTCCAAACTGCTTCCAGGTGTGTATGACACATATGTTGAGGGAACACTTCTATTTTTGGATGCACTGGCAGTTACAAGAACTGCTCGCCTCCCCCCAAGAGATGAAGAGTGATTCCTTTTCAGGAGCTGAATTCTCCCTCAGTGCTGCCTGCCTGAAGGGCTGCTAAGTAAGCAAGCTTGTTTTTGAGGACAATGAGCAAGTAACCAATCTTTAGGAAGCAAATGGCAGTTACCCATTCCAGTTCAATCAAGAAACTTTTTCACATGTCTTTACACTTAGTTGAACAGCTCATTATCTGCCATTTACTTTCCTTGATTACAATCGTGGCTGGGAAGAAATGGGAAATCAATTCACCTGCCAACACACACACACACACACACACACACACACACACACACACACACACACACACACACACACGATTGACTATTCTCACCAAATCTAGTTTGTATATGGAATTTACCTTCCAATTGTGTTTAGTATCAAGTTTGGCAGATTTTTGAGAAATTACATGTTTTCCTAAAATTCCAAAGAAAACCAGCAGCTCTTTTCAAAGCTTATCAATTCTCATTTGTACCTCCTATTACTGAGGTTGAATAAAATGTTAAGAGTTTAGAGGCATTCCCACAGAACCTCCTTTTAACTAAATTTGTACTTTGTCTCATGAGTTTCACTTGCAGATATCAGGACTGTTATGACAAAGGGTAGTTCTAGAACAAGTAAGGATGCTCTACACATGTGTATGTATGAGTACTACCTATGTCTAAAATGGAATGAGCATGGAAGTCTTTATTTTTTAAAGGTATGCCTTGTGTGTATATTTTTTCCTTTTTCAAAGAGCTCAATTTAAAAGATCTGCTTATACTTAGAGGCAATCTATAGTTGTACCAATATAATATATACAGACATCACCTAGTTTAAAAATATTTTAATACTAAAAAAATTTACACATACACACATAAGTTTGTGAGTATAATTTACATTTCAAAAAATTTGTCACAGAATTCCTTCAAGTAATTTTGAATGATTTAATACATAAAAATGTTACTTATATCCTACCTATCTGGTAACATATACTATATAGAGATATTTAATGTGTTTTTTTTTTAAAGTATCATGTAGAGAAACTGGTATATTTAGCAGTGATTAAAAAAATTCAAATTTCAATTAACTTTGTAAACAAATATAAGGACTTAGAACAAAGAAATATTACTATAATATCAGAGCAATAGAAGTAATCAGATAGAAGAAGATACAGCAGAAGATTCCTTCAAGGACAAACTCAAATGGTTAAGCAACTCATTCAAAGTAATTAAACAAGAATTTCATTGACAGAAAAATCATAAGGTCAAATAAAAGAATAGTTCTGGTCTTAAAATAACAGGAGAAAACTGAAGAAAAGTTTTAAACGTTTTAAAAGACTAGGAAAAAATCCCAAAATAACCAATAGAAAATCTCAAAAAAAATATTGAAGTAATCAATAACAGGCCCTCAGTAATCAATAACAATTTTTTCGTAATTGTGCATGAGGCAGAGTAGTTGAAATAATAACTCAAAAATATTTTAATTATGCAAATTATTGAAAAACACACAGATCCAAGAGACAAGACCAAGAGAAAAGATCATAACATAGCAATATCAAGATTGCTGACATAACAGAAAATTTAAGGAAAAAATACAAAAGAATTTGAGCATCATTCTAGAAAATAAAAGAAAAAATTTTCAGAACTGGCAAAAACAAGTCACATGAAACAAAAACAGGAAGAATAAGGGGAGCATGGAATATTTTACCCCTCAGACATGCAGATAAGGGAAAAGTTTTAATCAAATGAGAGAGGGATTTAAATGGATAGCTTTAGTTATATTAAATTTAAAAGGCTGTGCACAAACAAAAACAATGCAGCCAAGATTCAGAAGAAAAGCAGGAAAGTATAAAAAAATTTTTTTACAGCAAGTTTCTCTTATAAAAATCTCATTTCTCAAATATATAGAGAACAGAGTCAAATTTCTTAGAATAGGAATCATTCTCCAATTTATAAATGGCCAAAGATTATGAACAGGCAGTTTTCTGAAGAAATCAAAATTAACTTCTGTCACCTGGGGAAAAAATGCTCTAAATCATATTGCAAATTAAAACAAATCTGAGTTATAGCTTCTCACCAATCAGATGGATTATATGACAGAAAAGAAAAATGATTTATGCTGCAGGGGATATGGAAAAATAGGGATACTAATGCAATGGAATTATAAAATTGTTCCAACCATGCAAGTTGGAACTGTGTCTAAAAGAGCTGCAAAAGTGTGTATACCTTTGACCCAGGAATACCAATGCTAGGTCTGTATCCCAAAGAGATCAATGAAAAAGACCCATAGCTGAACAAGCTATATGTGATTATAATGGAATACTATTGTGCTATAAGAAATGACAACCAGGTTGCTTTCAAAAAACAACCTGAAAAGACTTACATAAACTGACGCAAAGTAAAATGAATAGAACCAAGAGAACACTGTACAAAGTAAAATCAATACTGAACTATAATCAACTGTGAATGACTTAGCTATTCTCATCAATGCAATGATCCAAGACAATTCTGAAGGATTTGTGATGAAAAATGCTATCTACCTCCAGAGAAAGAAGTGATGGAATCTGAATGCAGTTCAAAGAATGCTTCTTGTTCTATAAACTTTCTATAATTGGGGGTTAGGGGTGGAGTGGTGGCTTTATTTTTTTTTTCAACATGGCCAATAGGGAAATATATTTTGTATGGTTGCAGACATGTAATCAATATCTAATTATTTGCCATCTTGGGGAGGGGGAAGGCCAGAAAGGGAGAGAGAATTTGGAACTCAAAATTTAAAAAAAATTAAAAACTCTTTTTACATGTAATCTCAAACGCTGAAAAACGTACTAATATTTGCCAATTTAACTTAGAGATTTAATAACATTACAGTAAAATATGCCAATGAATTAGCCATAAATTCATATGGAAAAACAGATACACACGGATATCACTAAAAAAATTTGAGACCGAAAACCAATTCTAAGGAACTGGGATCATCAGATGTCAAAATATACTATACTGAAATAATCACAATTATATAAATTTGAGGGGGAGGGGAGAAGCAGTAGTATAGTATAATGCACAGAGGACCAACCTTAGAGTAGGTAGATACGGGCTCAACACCTATCTCTGATGCATATTGGTTGTGTGATATTGGGTAAATCTCTTAACCTCTCAGTGCCCCAATAAATTAAAACTCTTAAAAGTTGCAGAATGATCATAGATCTACATTGTTTCAGAGAGTTTCCTCTTCTGGAGTTATCACACCACCAAAATCATATCTCCTAATCAAACAGTTGGAAAAAGTATAGAGAAAAGGCAGGGCATTCTAAATTTAAGAGATGAGTGGGATTTATATGTCACAAATATGGGGAAGAAGACTGTTGTCAAACAGAAGAAATTATTGGAGACAAAAATCAATGGACTTGATTTAACAAAAAGAAAAATATTTTTGGACAGAAACAAGCAGTATCTCTAAAGTTAAAAGGAAAAAAAAAAAGATTGGGAACAAATAATTGCACTAAATATGCAATACAAATGTTTTACATCCAGAATCTATAAGGAAGTGAGATCACACACCATCTCACACACACACACACACACACACACACACCCACACCACAACACACACACACACACAAAATTTGGTCTCTAAAATCCATAACATTTCTCATAAGAATAATGGTCAAAGGAAAAGAATAGATAAATATCAAAGGAGGAAATACAAATAATCACATAAAATATAATCAAATTCTCAAATATTCAAGGAAATGCAAATTAGGACAATCTTAAGATCATTGCCACTAAAACTGCAAAAATAGCAAGATTTTATAAAATGCAATGCTGATGGGACTACAAGCAAATAGACATTCTGTTACAGTACCAGTAGGCTGTGACTGGTATAATCATTTTGGAGAACATGGTTATATATAAAATCAAAAATGATTCATATCCTTTTGTCCCAGTCATTCCAGTTCTAGGACTTTATTCCAAAATATCCGGGAAAAAAAAGAAAGAAAAGAAAGGACTATTTGTATAAAAATACAGAAACCTGTACAAAAATGCATAATTTCTGTATTCCAAGGTAGTAAAACCTTGGAAACAACCTTTGCATCTAATGACATGAGGGTACATTAATGGAATATTATAGGACTTTAAAAAAGATAAATATGAAGCATATAAGGAAATGTGGGGGAAAATACATAATAGAATGAAAGTTCAACTGAACCAAAACTCTATAGAAATTTATAACCACCATAAAGAAAAAAGGAAAAAAAAAACACACACACAAAGCAGCAGAACTTTAGACACAAAAGCATTTTCTGTTTATTTGTTATTTTTAATTAATGTGGTTATCTTTTGTTGAATGTTAAGGGCACATGTAAAATTTTATTCTTTATTTTGTGTTTATTTAACTGTGTTTTTAAAGTGATTAAGATTACTATTTTTTTAAAAATGGCTAAAGTTTGACAAGTTCAAAAAAGGAATTTAAGATGATTTCAAGGTTCTAAGTTTACAAGATAGGAGAAGACTAAAGGGAAATATCAAGAAAGCAAACAAAATTTCTTACCTAGCAAACATTGGGGATTGTCAGCTTTTCGAACCCTCACAGACCAATGAGGAGCTTGAATAGGATCCAGATCCCTAAAAACACACAAATATACTAATTATGATAATCTTAACAATTCTAAAAACATATCCAAATTCAGTTTAGTGACATATTAAATAGAAAAATATGCATGCCAATAATTTTCTTAACTTCATTAGTAATTTAGTGTATAAAATATATGCTATTTAGCTAAGAAAAAAAGGGGGGGAAATATGGCACATAACCATGCTTAATCTTAAAAGCTAAAAAACTGTATAAAAAAGTGTGGTGGAATCATGACAATGGTGATGAGTACTAAACTTAAAAGTCAGAAAAATCTTAATTCAAATTTCATTTTTAACCTTTGCTAATCATAGGCAAATCAATTAATTTTTTTGAACTTCAAAGATTCAGTTTTAGATAATTGGAATCTGTATCAACTTAGAATTCCCAAAAAGATAAAATCACAGTTCTTTTTATGTCATGATGTAAGAAAAAAGTAATCCATTAAAGTCAGAATAGCCAGCGTATAATTATATGTATTTGGATAATTTTTGGATAATCCACATTACATCATATTTTAAATTTAATTTAATATAAGAATTTTCATCCCAAAAACTCTCTGAGATGAATTATATAGGTAAGGAAACTGAAGCGCCTTAATATGAAGTAAGTTCTTAGTCCCACAATTAGTAAGTAGTAGAGCCAGGATATGCATTTAGGTTTTCAGAATTAAAAAAAAAAAAAAAAAAAAAAAAACCAAACTGTTCTTTGTACTACCACCATATCTTCTATGATGATTTACCATCTTTAAGGATGACCAACAAAGCAAAGTGAGACAATCAGGTCTATCCAGTAACATTCTGTATGTCACAGCTTTATATTGCTATCAAAAGGACATTGCAAAAATTTGCAGAAGAAAAGTATTGTACTTCTTGCAAAAAGCACCAAAGTCATTGAAACAAACTGTCTTGTTCTTTGAGCACATTCTTTCCAGAAAAATCCTTCCCATAATTTTCAACTGGTTTCTACATCATTGGACTAGATATTACATTTGTTTTATCATAGAATTCCATATATGCCTTGATACTATTCCAAAACATTCTAATAATTACTGTCTCTTCATGGTTTCTTGCACAACCTAGATTTCCTTTTAGGCAACTTCCCCCTGCCCCCCAAAACAAATTCAATTTGCATAAATAATTGATTTTTCACATTTAACAGCTTCATGACATGCCTAGTCTAGAATTTTTCTCATGGAATGAGACCCCAATCTCTTCTCATACTGATGATCTGGCTTTCCTGAGAAGGACTACTAAGATATGGTTGGGCTCAAACTCTCAAGGTTATAGAAATAAGCCTGCTATGGGAGAATATAATTCTCTACTTACCTCTAAAATCTATAGCCTCATGCAATTCCATTTACACAAAACTAGCTATTTAGAATGACATTATTAAATCTTAAACACAACTCTTCATTTAAAAATAAGGCAAAATCAATCATAATACAGAACAGTCAATATAAGATAGAAGAAATAGGAATAATCAATATATCGCAGTCAACAAATATTTTCCCATTCTTCCAAAAATTCTATTTTGAAATGATCTGCCTTATTTGCTGGAGTTCACCCTTTAGTTTTTTGTTTTTTTTTTAAACACTGTAATTATTGGACCTGTCCATTTCATTATTTCTGTGATTTCACTTTAACAGGATCATCTGCTTTTTAGATTATACATTTCTTGCATTTTATCTTTTATCTTACAGTCACTATTGACAATACTCTGAAGCCTTATGCTCACCACATGCTTCTATCACCTTTGATTTTGATTCTTCTTCAAGGATCATTATGCTTCATGATTTATAATCATACAATATTGGAAGGAAAACAGATTTTTTTGTTGTTTTTTTTTTAAAAGAGTCATTGTGTCAAGGAGCAATTTGGCACATTTTTTAGCTTCCCAAATGTAATCCAGTCTGCCCCTCTGCTTCTATTTTTTTCTGGGCCCAATATTATTATTCATCTTCAATACTTGTTTAAGATATTTGTATTTATGGACTAGTTTATTGGGTTGCCCATCAAACTGCCTCTTATAAGCTATGTATTATATATTCTTCATCCACTTGGCTTTTCATCTATGGACTACTAAACCAATTTTTTATGAATAGCTACATGTCTCACTGAGAAAGACATAGTACTTTGAGTTTTAATGCCATCAACACAATGTAATTCATAAAGAGAAGCATCTGAGAATCTTTTCATTTGAACTCTGAATAGGACATATGAAGTAAGCATCTACATAGGGCAGAAGAAAAACACCTTTTGCAAGTATGTCTTATTAGATAATGACAATCAAAGGATTGAACAATGTTATCTGGTGGCTGCCTTGATTTGACCAATTTTAAAATAAAAAATATAGAAAAAATTAATAGTAAAAATATATGACAATTAACTTTAATATTATAGTATTTAGTCTTAATTCATTAATATGAATCTACTTACGAGTAAACATCATTATCCACAATGATTCCTTCAGTAAGGTGAGGCCATGTAGTTGCTAAGTGGAGTTCACTAAAATAAATTTTGAAAGTCAATAAACAGGAGTTATACAAGATTTCAGATTTATTACTGTGTGAGCTACTAAATGCTCATTGCCATTTCATTTGTTCTTTTTGGGTTCAACTTTTGGTCTAAATTCCCATATATTCTATACTATTCTTTGTTATCTAAGGGATCTCTTCCTAATCTCTGAATGGTTATTTGTAACATCTTGAGAAAAATGGAGTAGAGGAAGCTTAGAAAAATTACCTAACCTATATACCATTTTTGCTTCTCATAAAGTATCTGTATTTCCTTTTCTCATTGTTTTTCCTCTTCTTTCCCCTTAATTACTTTTCAATTGTCACAATTATTTCTAAACCTCATAACTGTTACATTCAAAACAAAACAACTTTTTCAGAAATGGTTCCTTTCATTATTACTAAACTAATATTGGTCATTTTCCATATCATTAAAAAAATATATCTCTTTGGTTAAATGACTGCTAGCCCTTCCTTTTCTATGATCATATCCAAAAGTATGAAACATTTAAAAGAACTCCTAATCTGCCTGTCTGTCTGTCTGTATGGCTAGTATAAAAAATAATCACTGAATTACAAAAATCTCTTATATATTAAATAACAACTTCTCAATAATCATAAAAAAATCCAATGTAATCAGAATCTCAGATCACTATTCCCAGGACATTACTCATTCCAGTAGGTGGCAGTATCACCCAAAGAGAATCTAATGACACTGATTAAACATCTTAGTTTGGGGCTACAATTTAAATGGTTAAGAGATTTTTACCTAATTGGATCTTCACAGGCACCAAATGGTAACTTCCCAAATTCTAAGCCTCCAACTTCTCCTCCAACAATGGCATCTATATCTGATTTCAATAACAACAAAAAAAATTTGTCCATAATATGGGATTTAGTTAAGTATGGAGACATAGGAAACCTAGACAATTCAAATTAAGTCTTTAAAAGACATATGTTCTATTTCTACAATATAAGATCATTTAGGTATACACGATAACCTAGAATCATACCCTAGCCTACAAGTACATTAGGCTTCAGCACTATAAGATAACCCAAATCTGAACTATATGACTAGGTGCTAAATGCTTTACAATATTATCTCATTTGATCCTCATAAAACCTGAGTGGTAGGTACTATTATTATACTCACTTTTCCAAGGAGAAAACTGAGGCAAAGTTTATGTGATTTGCCCAAGATAATCTGGCTAGTAAATGTCTAAGGCTGGTTTGAACTTAGATCTTCCTGATTCCAGGTCTACCACAACTGTGTTACCTACCTGCCTTTACAAAGCACTTTATATATATTATTTCATTTTCGAATGCTTTACTAAAGAATCAGACCAAAATCAACATTCTTTAGTAATGAGAATGAGGAAGACATAAACATTTCTGATTGAGAGTATAATATGACTGGGTGATTAGTTAGATGGTGCAGTGGATAAAGCACTAGCCCTGAAGTAAGGAAGACCTGAGTTCAAATTTGGCCTCGGACACTTAACATAACAATTATTAAATGTGTGACAACCCACTTAATCTCGGCAAATCACAACTCCAATTGCCTGGCAAAGAAACAAAATTTTAAAACAACACAAAAAACCCAAAAAGCAAAACAACCACCAAAAACACCCCAGAGAATAATGTGATATAACAAAATTGAAATAAAGTTTTTTTTCCACTATAAAGATAACTGCTAGTTTGGCATATTGGTTTAAAGTCTAAGGTCACTATGTCAGTGAGTCAACCTTAAGACATGTAACAAATATTACATACATAAAAAGAACCCAATCCTTTTGAATATTTTCATCAAGAGAATTTCTTTTTTAAATAAGTTATGTGTATTTTGTTATTATATGAAATGCAATGGAAATTCCTAAAATCAAAGTTTATTGTTTAGTTTTGATACATCCTGATTTGGTAAAAATCATCTTTGACAATCATCCATTGTCATGGAAGGAATAACTAAATGAATAAAATTAAGAAGTCCTCGAATTCAGTTAATTTCTGCAGCTTAATTGATTGCTTGGTTCATAAGAATTCATTAAAAGGCAACTTATTCAATTTTCTTTATTTTTACATTATTTTACATTACATTAATATTTACATTAACAATTGGAACAAACTAACAATTATCACAAAATGTAGATTTTTAAAGAGATACAAAAGTCTAAAAGGCACATTGTACATTAATAAAAACAGTAAACTAAAAACTACAGTTAGAATATAACTTTAGAAGTTTTCCTTGATTTAAAAATTCTTTCTAAATAAAACATGTTTTATATTTTGTTTGGCCAGCTATTTTTTTAAAAGCTTTTTATTTGCAAAACATATATGCCTGAGTAATTTTTCAACATTGACCCTTGCAAAACTTTCTGTTCCCAAATTTTCCTTCCTTCCCTCCACCCCCTCCCCTAGATGGCAGGTAGTGCAATACATGCTAACTATGTTAAAATATATGGCAAATCATATATATATATATGTATATATATATACACACACACACATACACATATATGTATACACACACACACACATTTATACAGTTATCTTGCTGCACAAGAAAAATCAGATCTATAAAGAAAAAAAGCCTGAGAAGGAAAACAAAATGCAAGCAAACATCAACAGAAAGTATGAAAATGCTATGCTGTGGTCCACACTCAGATCCCACAGACCTATCTCTGGGTGTAGATGGCTTTCTTCATCAGTGAGCAACTGGAACTGGTTTGAATCATCTCATCGTTGAAGAGAATCATATCCAGAATTGATCATCATATAGTCTTGTTGTTGCCGTGTATAAGGATCTCCTGGTCCTGCTCATTTCACTCAGCATCAGCCCATGCAAGTCTCTACAGGCCTCTCTGAAATCATCCTGCTGGTCATTTCTTATAGAACAATAATATTCCATAACATTCATATACTATAATTTATTCAGCCATTCTCCAATTGATAGGCATCCATTCAGTTTACAGTTTCTAGCCAATACAAAAAGGGCTGCCACAAACATTTTTGTACATGTGAGTCCTTTTCCTTCCTTTAAGATCTCTTTGGGATATAGGCCCAGTAGAAACACTGCTGGGTCAAAGGGTATGCAGTTTGATAACTTTTTGAGCATAGTTCCAAATTGCTCTCCAGAATGGTTGGATCTGTTCAGTTCCACCAACAATGTATCAGTGTCCCAGTTTTCCCACATCCCCTCCAACATTCGTCATTATCTTTTCCTGTCATCTTAGCCAATCTGACAGGTGTGCAGTGTGGTATCTTAGAGTTGTCTTACTTTGCATTTCTCTGATAAATAGTGATTTTGGAGCACCTTTTCATATGACTAGAAATAGTTTTAATTTCATCATTTGAAAAATGTCTGTTCATATCCTTTGATCATTTATCGATTGGAGAATGGCTTGAATTCTTATAAATTTGACTATATTTTAGAAATGAGGCCTTTATCAAAATGCTTAAATGTAAAAATGATTTCCCAATTTATTGCTTCTCTCCTAATCTTGTGTGCATTCATTTTGTTTGTACAAAAATTTTTAACTTAATATAATCAAAATTTTCTATCTGGTATTCAATTATGAGTTCCAGTTCTTCTTTGGATACAAATTCCTTCCTTCTCCACAGATTTGAGAGGTAAAGTATCCTATGTTCCTCTAATTTGCTTATAATATGACTTCATATCTAAATCATGAACCCATTTAGATCTTATCTTGGTATTTGGTGTTAGGTGTGGGTCAGGCCCTAATTTCTTCCATACTAGTTCCCAATTTTCCCAGAAGTTTTGTCAAATAATGAGTTCTTATCCCAAAAGCTTTGGGTTTGTCAAACACTAGATTGCTATAGTTATTGACTATTTTGTCCTGTGATCCTATCCTATTCCACTGATCAACTACTCTATTTTTTATTGGCCAGCTATTTTGATAGGAACTATTATTCACTGAAATAAATCAATTATTTTATTATTCCTTCATTGATTTTTTTATCTCATTCCCCACAAAAGCATTTATTTATAAGCCTCTCTTTTTTCCTCAACCCTCCACCACCTGTATCTTCCCCTTTCTCTTTTAGCAGAATAGCTCCTCTCTTACTTTACTGTGAAATTTGAGCCCATTCTATGTGAGTTATTTATTCTTTTTAAATTTTATTAATGTTTTATTTTTAATTCACATATACAAATTACTCCCACTTCTTGAGAGGTTTCTTGTCACAAAGCAAAACAGCTTAGTAAAACTAAAAATAGTGATATTATCTTAAAAGTATACCATATGTCACACCTTCCCTATATCTCTCAATTAAAAAAAATTTTTTAAGACAAATCTATTTTCTCTTCCTTATAAAGAAAAGAAAATCAAAGAAAAAAATCAAAAGGAAAATAGTTAAGCAAAACAAATTCAACAGTCCTCTACAAAAATAAGCATCTTATTCTGCACGCTAAATTTGACATTTCTATAATATAAATATATATAGCATGTTCCATCATCAATTCACTGGAATTATGAATAGTTATTATACTAATTACAACTCTTATAAATTGTTATTAATATGTAAATTATCCTATTGATTTTGCCTTATTTATTCTTCATTAATTTATAAGTCCTCAAAATTTTTCATTTTTTATGCGATAGTTTAATCTTCTGCTTACTTCAAGCTGCATCAGGTCATATAAATCTTTCCATATCCTTTTGAAATGATCTTTTCCCTCATTTCTTACAGGATCAGAATACTCTATCAAATTCATAAACCAAAATTTATTTGGCTATTCCTTAACTAATAGGCATCCCCACAGCTTCTATTTCTTTTTGAGATCACAAAAATAGAGTGCTAAATTTTTTAAAGTATTTTGCATTTTTTGATCTATCTTGGGTATAAGCTAGCAGTATTAAGTTAGGACAAAGGACACGCATTCAATCTAGCAATTTTTTGGATATAATTTCAAATAATTTTCCAGAATGGTTATATCAATTCACAGCTTTATTGACACTATACCAATGTGTCTATCATCTTTCTTTGTTGCCATCTTTGGCACTCTGCTAGGTCTGAGGCAAAATCTAAGAATGGTTCAAATTTGCATTTCTTTACTTAGTAATGATTGGGAGTTTTTTGGGTTTTTTTTAAATATGGCTACAGAAAGCTGGGATTTCTGCCTTTAGGAACTGTCTGTTCATATTGTTACAACAATTTTTTAATTGGAGAACAGCTCTTTTTTTTGTCCACTGAGTATATCTCTGACAGGTAAGTTTTCCCTTCTATAATTTGTTTATATATGTGTGTGTGTTTGTGTGTCCATTTGGAATTTATGTTAGTATGAAGTATGAAGCACTATGAGTGAAGATCCAGGATGAAATTGTAGCAAAGGCATGGTTAAATCTTAATTATTTCTATAATGTTACCAAATTTTCCAAGCAGTTTTTTGTCAAATACTAGTTTCTTTGTGTTTAGCTTGGGCACAAATTCAACTAGAATTCTTGGAAGATATGAAGAGTTTAAAACTGGAGGCAAATGAAAAGTGATATAAGAAAGAATTAGAAAGGAAATAGCTTACTATATGTACTGTAAAACTTTACCCAAGCAATAAATTCTCTAAAAATCAGATTGGTCTAAATATAAGCCAGTAACTCCCTGAGAAAAGACTGTAAAAAGAAGAAAAAAATATAAGGTATATAATGAAAACAAACACCTGGAAAACAGATTAAGGAAAACTCACTGGACTACTTGGAAAATCAGAAATCAAAAAAAAGTCTAAAAAACATTTAAAAAAAAAATCACAAAAGAAAACTAACCATAGACCTTAGAAGCTAACAGAAAGACTATACTGGCCACTGTAAAATAAAAACTCTTTTAATTACAAGTCAAAATCCAGAATTTCCAGGTCAAAGGAAAAAAAATACTGCAGACAGCCAAAAAGAAGAATTCAAGCATCAAGGAAACACAACCAAAATCATAATATTCAGCAGCCGCCACTAAAATAGCAGAGAGAAGACAAAAAATATAGACCTATACCCACCCACCCCAAAAAAAAACAAAAAAAAAACAAAAAAAAACCTTGCCAGAGCAAAACTAAATATAACCTTGCAACAGAAAATTTACCTTTAATGAAATAAAAGATTTCCAAGACTTCTTGAGAAAAAAAACAGTGCTGTCCATAGAGAAACGAAGGTAGAAAGAACAGCTAATTCACTTTCATCTGAATTAATCAAAGGAAGAATTTTCATATGCATCTTTATGAGTACATAGATATGTGTACATATACATACAAAGAACTGCACAGAAATCCATTTTATTCAACAGGGATATAGGAGGAAATGTGGAGAAAGGAGTACAGATTAAGGAAAGGATTAGCATAAATAAAATTTAACTTTATGTACAAATAACTATGGTGGCAAAAAACTGTAATCTGACAAAGTATACATCAATTGAGGAATGGCTAAACAAATTATAGTATATAAATGTGATGGAACACTATTATGCTATAAAGAATTATGAAGGGGATAATTTCAGAAAAGGGTGAGGAGACTTGTATGAACTGACTGAGTGAAATGAACAAAAGTACAATAATTTATTTAATGATAATAATACTATGAAGACAAACAACTTTGATGTCTTAAGAATTCTGTTCAATTGTCAATAATCAAAAAACATTTATTAAATGCCTACTATGTGCTAGATATTGCACAAAGCACTGGAGATACAAAGAGATACCTCCCACACACACAAAAAAGAAACAAAAAAAAATCCATGCTCTCAAGCAGCTTACAATAGAATTGGGGAAGATAACATACAATAGGAAAGTGAAAAGTAGAGGAAAGGGAAAGTGAGGAAGGTGATGGATAAAGAGAAGTGTCCAGGGTGAGAAAATGATAGGAAAGTACAAATAAGGCCAAAAGCAATTGTAATTACTGGGGAAATGGAGAGAAAACTGTGCTAGGTCTCCTTAAATGAAGGCCCTGAAGCCCATGGCTCTGCTCTCTAGTGAGGGCATCTAATAAGAGGGACAGAGGTTACTGACAAAATGAGAGGATCAAAGCTGATTCAAACTTGGTATACTTATCAACCACAATTCCAAAGGATTACAAAATATGCTTACCATTTCTAGATAAATGAAAGACTTTAGAGGGTATGTGTGTGTGTCTGCATACATGTGTATATATTCAGATACTTTATTTATTAGACATAGCCAATACAGAAATTTATTTTGCTTAATTACATAATTTTAATAGGAGTTTTGGTTTTCATTTATTCTTAGTTGGGAAGGGGGAGGTAGGGAGAAATAGAAGATTTTTGCTAATTGAAAAAAAATTAATTAAAATAAAATAAAACCAACAGCCACAGCCTTATATTAAGTGGGAACAAATAAGGCCTTTTCCACTAAGATCAGGGTAAAGCAAAGGCTCCATTATACAGTACTAAAAATGGTAGCTAACATTCCAAGACAAGAAAAACAGATAATAAAGACAAAGAGGTAACAAAACAATTACTTCTTGTAGATGATATGATGGTTTACTTAAAGAGCACTAGTGAGCAGCAAGTTGTAGCACATAAAATCTGCTCACATATATCATTAGCGATTGTGTATAATACCAATACAACTCAGAAGGAAGACCAGAAAGAAGTTACTGAGAAATTCGATTTCAAAAGACTACAAAATATATGTGATTTGAATCTACTTGTCAAGACACACACAGGGACTATATACATACAATTATAAAATCCTGTTTATACAAATGCAAATCTAATTAGTTGGAAAAATAGCAATTGCTTATGAGTCTGTCAGTATAATAAAAGGAGCTATACTATCTAAATCAATTTATTTGTTCAGTGCCATATCAATCAAACTATCAATGTATTACCTTATAGAACCAGGGAAAAAAATAATAGAATTCATCTGGAAGAATAAAAAGTCAAGAATCTCAAGGGAAATAGTGAAAAAAAAATTCATTCTTCTTGACTTCTCTATAGCAGTGGATACTGTTGACAAAACTCTCCTTCTGGATACTTTCTCCTTCCTCAATTTTGAGGACATTGCTCTCTTACGGCTCTCCTCCTGCCTCTTGTTATACTCTCTTCAGCACCACAAGAGCTCCTTTAAATACCACCTCTGTACAAAAATAAAATGACCCCTCTAACCCTAGTCTATCTCTTGATCTGCTGAATCCCAACATCACATGCCTCCTAAACATTTCAAATTACTGTACATGTCTTGTAGCATTTAAATCAACATGTCTAAAGCAGAATTCATTTTTGCTCAAAATTCACCCCTTTTCTGAATTTCCCTGTTTATATCAAATGCAACACCATCCTCTAGGCACCAAACTTCATATCCTTCTCCCTTCCTTCTATTCATACACCACAATCCCAACTCAGGCCTTAGTAACTTTCCCTGTTGCAATGATATACCAATGGAGTTGCCTGTTCCTCTTTCCCCTCTCAAATACATCCTCCACACGTCTGTCCAAAAGATTTTTCTATAGCACAAGTCTGATTATGCCATCCCACCTCCCACAATAAACTCCAGTGATTCCATACTGCCTCTAAGATCAAATATATCAAACACCTCTGGTGTTTGAGGTCCTTCCCAACCTGACTATAACTGGCTTTTACAGCCTTATTAGGGATTATGTTCCTGCAATTACAATCCAGCCAAACTGAGCTTCTTACTGTTCCTCACATGTGACGTTCCTTTTTAGAGCCTCTGAACAAGTTATTCTCAATGGATATAGTGATTTTACCTCGATCTTTTAGAATCTTTACTTTCATAGGCATAGCCACAAAAAACTTTCAGACTACCTATTATAGTCATATGTATACAATTACTTTATCATCAATAAGTATGTATGTACCTGTTTTCTTTCCTGAAATATTTATAAAGCATTTAATACAAGAGAGAGCCTGGCATATAGTGCTATATAAATGCTTGTTCTTTCTTTCCCCTTTATAATTTTATCACCTCTTCAAACTTTATGCTTCATAAATAAAATCTACACATCTGTTCTTAGCATATGAGTATGGTTTCTCTTATATATAATTTTAGAATACGATTTAATCATTTATTGTATGCCAATTTATAGCAGAAGAGTGATTTTTATATAAAATTAGGTTCCAAAGATAAATTGTCAAATATATGGCAAATGACATCCCCATTTAAGAACAACAGAACTTTTAAAAAAATTTTAGTAGCATTTTTCCAAATACATGTAAAGACAGTTTTCAACATTCATTTTTGTAAGACTTTGTGTTCCAAAATTTTCTCCCCCACTTCCTTACTTCCTCTCTCCCCAAGACAGCAAGTAATCCAAACAGAGCTTTTTTTTTTAAATTTATTTATTTATATTTATTTTTATATTTTTTGCTGAGGCAATTGGGGTTAAGTGACTTGCCCAGGGTCATACAGCTAGGTCTGAGATCAGATTTGAACTCAGGTCCTCCTAACTTCAGGGCTGGTACTCTATCCACTGCGCCACCTAGCTACCCCCAAACAGAGCTTTTTAAGTAAAAAATAATGAAAGTGATAAAGAACACAATGAAATCATATATATTATATAAAAAATTTTAAAAGTATAATATATAACCAATTCTTATAAAATTCTGACAGAATGAAAATGTTTTCTTTAATATTAATCTTTTCACTAAGATAATTGAAACATTATTAAAAAAAAAAGTTATATTTTCTTACCTGGTGGCTGTTGAGGCCAAAAATACTGTAACCAGTCCTGAAGAACATAAGTAAATCGAATAGCTATACTAACTGGAGGCAATGGGGTTAAAGGACATCCCTGGAAAATTAATGCAAAAATAGGTGTTATGTAAATACTAATTTTTTATATGTTACTCATCATATAAATAGTGATTATGAAATAAATTACATATTCCTGTGAAATTGACTTCTTATAGCCATATGTAATATTGCATGTTAATTCCTATTAAATTTTCATTTTATTACATTTAGTCCAATGTTTAGTCTATTGAGATCTCTTTCTATGACGGCTCTATTTCCAGGTATGTTAGTGGTACCTCCAAAGCTTTTCTTGTTATGTTCAAATCTGATAGAGTTGCCAATTATGTCTTTCTTCAAGGCACTGATGAAAATTTCATCATACTGTTCAATAACACTAAAGGATAAACAAAAACACAGACTGGGGGGTTCAGGGAGCACTCCATTTAGAACATTCCTTCCAAAGTGACAAGAAATCAATAATGACTCCTCTCTTCACACAGGCATTCAAAAGGTTCAGAATCCATCTAACTACCACCATCTAGCTTATATTGTCATCAATTTGCTAAAATATTAGGCAAATTATTTACAGTGACATCCTATTCTGCCAGATTAGGCTTCTCCAATTTTGTACTGAAGAGCCTATTCTCCACAATCTTTCAAATATCACTGACACGATAACATAAAACTGGGCCCAATAAATAATAATCATTTTCCTAGCTAAATTACTTACTTTGTCTACTTTCCCTTCATGGTTTTCTTAAATTTCCTTGATAGATGACTAATCAAAATCCAATCATGAGAATATTCAAAAGAAAAGTATTTCAATACTTAATAATCATAACAAAATAATCTCCAACAGTAGTAGGGATATCCCCCCACACATACACACAGGAAAAAAATAATTTTATTTATCATAAAAGTTGGAATTTTCAGATTGGAACAAGCAAATAACACATACATATATCACTTTAAGGTCAAAGACTGCAGTGAACAGAGTTGGACTTCAAGCCAAGAAGATTCAGGTTCAAGAACTACCTCTGATTCCTCCTGGTTGTATAATTCTAGCAAGCCATTTAAACCCTATGCTTTAGGTCACTTTCTAAGTTGCAAAGCAGTTGATCTACTTTGGTAGAGGGAGTTTCTTCATCTGGAAGTTCTCTGCAGTAATGAATAAAAATCACATATCGAGTAATCCCTAACCTTTTAGATTTAAAAGGTCCTCTCCTCAAAATAACACTATAAGGTTAAGTAGTATTAATCCAATTTTTATAGGTCAGAAAAACTAAAAATCAAAGAGGTTAAAGTAACTTGTCTAAGGTCACAAGGCTAGTAAAGGGCATAACTGGAATATGAACGCTGGTTTTTCTCATTCTAAGTCCACTATAGCAAGGGGGTCTCTCATATTACGTGTTAGCTCCTTATTTAGTATGATAGGCTGTTCTGTTAAACACATAAAATACCCAGAAAAGAGGGGGGAAACACAAGCAGAGCAAACAAAAACAGTACCAAACTGCCTCAATGTTTTTATATATAGAAAATTAATTCCTGAGCTCAAATTCTACCAAGTGCAATCATATTAGAAACAAAATTAATTTATTACTTGTTTTTAACATCCTTTTTAAAATTCTGAGTTACAAATTCTCTCTCCTTTTAGTCCTTCCCCCAACTATTGAGAAGACAAGCAATAATGATATCAATTATGCACATGAAATAACAGGAAACATATTTCCAAATTAACCATGTTGCAAAAAAAAAAAGGCAAGAAAAAAAGAGAAAAAAATTACACTTCAATCTGTATTCAGAGTTTATTAATTCTCTTTCTGGAAGTGGACAGCATTTTTCATCAAGAGTCCCTTGAAAATGTCTTGGACAGAATTTCTAAGTCTTTCACAGTAGATCACCTTTCCCTAGTGCTATTACTGTGTTTTCTTGATTCTTTTCACTTCACTGTGCATCAGTTCATATAGATCTTGTCATGTTTTTTTCTTAAAACTACTTATCATTCATCATTTTTAATAGTGCAATAGTATTCCATCACAATCATATGCCACAACTTGTTTAGCCATTACTCAATTGATGGATATCCCCTCAATTTCCAATTCCTTGCAAGTATAAAAAGAACTGTCATAAATCATTTTTGTAAATGTAGATTCTTTTCCTTTTTCTTGGATCTCCTTTAAATTCAAATCTACTAGTGGTATTACTGGGTGAAAGAATATACATAGTTTTATAGCCCACTAAGCTCAAAATTATTCTTCAGAATGGCTGGATCAGTTCACAACTCCATCAATAATGCATTTATGTATGCATTTTTCCCCATCCTCCAAGATGTGCCATTTTCATTTTCTTTAACGTTACCCAATCTGATAGGTATGAGGTGGTACCTCAAGAGTTGTTATATAATTTGCATTTCTCTAATCAATAATACTTTGATATCTTCTGAAAACTCCCCTTTTCTATTTCTGCACCATTTATCAACTGGGAAATGCCTCTTATTTTTATAAATCTGATTTTGTTTTATTTATTTGAGAAACCAACCCACTATCAGAGAGTTATCAAAGAAACTTGCAGGATAAATTTTCCCTCCACTTTGCTGCTTTCCTTCTAATCTTGGCTACCTTGGCATTTCAAAGCATTTACTTGTGAAAAAAAAAAATCAGTACTTGTCATTTTAGGTGAAAAAAGAGGTTCTAGAAAATAAAATTCCTTACGTTAGGTATACAAGACACAATAATCAATGACTATAGTAATCTTCTATTTAATAAACCCCAAAATTCTACCTTTTGGGATCACTATTTGATAAAAATTGCTAGGAAAATTACATGATAGAAACTAGGCATAAACTAACATCTGATCCCCTATACCAAGATAAGGTCAAAATGGGTCCATGATTTAGACATAAATGATGATTCTATAAGCAAATCAAGAGAGCAAGGGATAGTTTACCCGTCAGTCTTTGGAGAAGTGAAGAATCTATGACTAAAGAAGAAGTTATAGAACATTATGAAATGCAAAATGGATAATTTTGGTTACATTAAATTAAAAAGATTTTGCATAAAACAAACCAATGCAGCCAAGATTAGAATGGAAACAGAAAGCTGGGAAATAATTTTTTACACCTAGTGCTTCCGATAATGAATGATAAATGGGCAAAGCATATGAATTTTCAGATGAAGAAATTAAAGCCATTTACAGTAATATGAACAAAATGTCCTAAATCTCTATTGATTAGAAAAATGCAAATTAAAACAATTCTGACATACCATCTCACATCTATCAGATTATTAAGATAACAGGAAAAAATAATAAATGTTGGAGGGGAGGTGGCAAAATTGGGACACTAATGCATTGCTGGTAGAGTTGTGAACTGATCCAACTATTCTGGATAACAATTTGGAACTATGCCCAAAAGGCTAGAAAACTGCATACCCTATGATTCAGCAGTGCCAAGAATTTGGCTTCAGATCATGGGAGAGCTCAAAAGAGATTTTGAAAATCAAGTAAGAGAAATGGAGGAAAAATTAGGAAAAGAATTGAGAGTGGTGCAAAAGGAAATATAAAAAGCTATTGAGAAGAATGCCTTAAAAAGCAAAATTTGCCAAATAGGAAAGGAAACACAAAAGCTCACTAAGGAAAATAATTCCTTAAAAATTAGAATTGAACAAATAGAAGTTAATGACTTTATGAGAATTTAAGATAAAATAAAGCAAAATAAAAAAAAAATGAAAAAAGAAAAAACATGAACCTATCTCATTAGAAAACAAGTGACCTGGAAAATAGATGCAGGAAGGATAGATTAAAAATTATTTGTCTACCTAAAAGTAATGATCAAAAAAAGAGCCTGGACATCATCTTTCATGAAATTATCAAGAAAAACTGTCCTAATAATCTAGAACCAGAAGGTAAAATAGAAGTTGAAAAAATCCACTGATCATCTCCTGAAAGAGATTACAAGATAAAAACTCCCAGGAATATTATAATCAAATTCTGGAACTCCCAGGTCAGGGAAAAAATATTGCAATCACAGAGGAAAAAAACAAAAACAAAAACAACAACAACAAAAAAACACAATTCAAGTATGGAGCCACAATCATGATGCACAAGATTTAGCAGCTTCTACCTTAAAGGACCAGAGAGCTTGGAATATTGTATTCCAGAAAGGAATGCAGCTAAGATTATAAACAAGAATCATCTAACCAGCAAAACTGAGTATAATTTTTCAGAGGAAAGGTAGACATTCAATGAAATGAAGAATTTTCAAGCATTTATGATGAAAAGACAAGAGCTGAATGGAAAATTTGTTTTTCAAATACAGGACTCAGGAGAAACATAAGGAAAATGATATTATAAGGAACTTCATAAGGGTTTTCTGTTTACATTCCTACATGGGAAAATGATCCTTGTAACTAAAAAAACTTTCTCATTATTATGGCAGTTAGAAGGAGTATATATAGACAAGAGGGGAGAAGTTTGAGTTGAATATAAAGGGATAATATTTTTTTAAATGATGAAATTAAGGAGTGAGAGGGGAATATCTGGGAGAAATGGAAAGGGAGAAGTAGAATGGTTTAAATTAACTGCCATTAAAAAAAAAAAAGGCAAGAAAAGCTTTTACAATGGAGGAGAAGAGGGTAAGTGAGTTAGCCTTATTCTTTATCTGAATTGGCTCAATTCACACTCAATATGGCTATAAAAATCTATCTTACCCTGAAGGAAAATAGGAAGGGAATAAGATATAGGAAGGGGGATGGTGATTAAAAAGAACACCTATTGGGAGGAATGGTCAGTAGTCTAGCACTTTTGAGTGCTGGAGTGAGAGAATAAATGGGGGGAAATAGTTAGCAATAGTAATTGTAAAAAGAATTTTGAAGCAAGTTTCTCTGATAAGGCCTCATTTCTCAAAAATAGACAGAACAGAGGAAAATTTATAAAAAAAATAAGAATCATGCCCCTATTGATAAATGATCAAAAGATATGATCTATGTTCAAAGGTCTATAAATTTATGTACATCCTTTGACCTAACTACACAATTACTAGGCATGAATAGCAAAAGAGAATTGTTTTAAAAAGGAAAAGTACCAATATGTACAAAAAATAATTATAACAACTTTCTTCTCAGGGCAAAATATATATATATATGTTAGAAATTCCCCTCAACTGGGGAATGGCTGAATAAATTGTGGTATGTGTTTGTGATGGAATATTATTGTTCTTTGGGAAACAATGAGCAGGATACTTTCAGAAAAACACCTGGAAAGTCCTCCATGAACACAAGCAAAGTGAAATGTACTGTATATAAAGTAATAGCAATGTTCTGGGATGACCAGCTATAAATGACTTTGTTATTCTCAGTAGTGTGATAATCCACAACTATTCTGAAGGATTTATGAAAAGTCCTATCCATACCCAGAGAAGGAAATGATTGGGTTTGAATACAGATTGAAGGATTCATTCTCATTCTCTCTCTCTCTCTCTTTTAACTTTATTTTTCTTGAGGGTTTTTTTTTTTTTATTAGGGTGGGAAATCTGTTTTCTTTCACAACATGACTTATGAAAATGTTGTGTATAACTTTATATGTGGTTTCTTAATGGGGATTAGGGATGAGGATAAGGGAGAGAACCTGGAATTCAAAAGTTTTAAAAACAAATGTCAAAAAATTATTTTAAATGAAACTGGGGGGAAACATTAAATACATTAAAAAAAAAACTATCTTTACATGTAACTGGAAATATAAAATACTAGTGGGGGGAGAAGTCACATAGCCAGAATATGTCAGAAACAGGAATAGAATTCAACTCTTCCTGGCTACAAAGCCAACGTACAGTCTACTATGTCAAGCAGTCTCTCAAGGCTTTTTATACTCCTAGAAATGATCCATTTTTTATATGTGGCATGCCTATAATCCCTCCTGTAATCTATATCTTTGGGGAGTCTGAAGCTGGTGGATATATTGAATTGAGAAGTTCTGAGCTGATGTAAAGAGAAAATTGATCCAGTGTTCAAACTAAATTAAAAACTAATATGGTGAAGCAGAAGAGCACCAAGAAGGGCAAACTGTTCTAGATTGGAGCAGAACAAAGAAATGGGACAAAACAAGGTTCCATGCAGTGGGATCTCAGTCTCAAAAAAATTTTTGTTATCCTATAGTAGTTAATTTTATAGTTCTCTTAAAAAAAAAAAAGTATTGCCTTAACTAAAGGAATACAATAAAGTTCATACTTTAACTTTTCCATTTACTTTTTCCCCATTCTATATGAATGTCACTTCTGAACAACAGGGTAAGAATAAGAGAGAAGTTTGTATCACTGAACACATTTTCACATATACTTATAAAATAGCTTATGGGATCTCAAGTTATAAACTCCCAATGCACAAATTATTCTAATTTACTTTTTTTGTGAACTTGTCCGTTCTAAATAAATAATTTTTAAATTTCATGAAACACCGATGTCTATTAAATGCTTATGATTCTAGTATAAAACATGTTTACAAGTAAAAAAAAAAAAAGAGGGAACCAGTAATGTCAAAAGAAGAGTAAAAACCTATTGTCTACAAAGAAAAAGAAA
Organism: Myrmecobius fasciatus; assembly: GCA_023553655.1. NCBI lineage: Eukaryota > Metazoa > Chordata > Mammalia > Dasyuromorphia > Myrmecobiidae > Myrmecobius > Myrmecobius fasciatus. The sequence goes on from JAJPUD010003810.1 coordinate 152,806, forward strand.
AGAAAATTCCTTCTCAGAGGAAACTCTCTTTATATGTATCTATAAGGAATTCCTATAAAATACAGGAACTCATATTATCTAACAGCAATATTTTGTGCAGTTTTAGGTCTAATAACAAAATTGCCTAAATGAGCTATCCTATAAAAATTGTCCATTAAGAAACTTTAACATTACAACAATTCAAATCAAAGTAATTGGACATAGCATTCAATAAAACACTATAAATTAAATAACATTAAATAAGGCAATACCTCCAAAGTGGGTTTCCAAAACTAAGCATTAATTCCCTATTCCCTGGTATCTCAACAAGTCTACCATTCTATGGTCCCGTCTTCTTTTTTTCTCCTAGAGTGGCTAGAAGCAACCTTCTTGAATGCTGATCCATTCTTTCAAAGCAGTTTGTATCAGTCCAGCACAGTGACACAAAATGACAGAAGTACTTTTATCATACTAGCCTTGTGGTGTTTGTGTTTATAATGGTTTGGGTCAGAAAAAGTAATCTGGAAATGCCTTTGGGCCATTACTTAGTGTTTAAAAAAAAAGAAAGAAAAAAGAAACTTTATTTATTATTATTATTATTATTATTTTGCTTTTTGTTGAGGCAATTGGTGTTAAGTGACTTGCCCGGGGTCACACAGCTAGGGAATGTTAAGTGTCTGAGACCACATTTGAACTCAGGTCCTCCTGACTTCAGGGCTGGTGCTCTATCCACTGTGCCATCTAGCTGCCCCAGAAACTTTATTTTTTTTTTGAAAGAAAATCAATATGAATTACAAAGGAGGTTAAAAAAGACATCAAGGTCAGTACCATAGCATAAAACCATCTAAAAATCATTCATTCAGATTGGCTACTAAAAATATCATTGGTAATTAGCATTTCTCTTCATACTGATATTTTTTTTTAAAGGATGGTAAAACACGTTTTCCCAAGTGCAATGCATATAAATAATTATACAAAAACATTACCAAATGTTTTAAAAACAATTATTTGTAACACGAGGAATATTTTTTAAAACCATCACCTTAATAGTAAATCGAATTATATACTTTTATCAGAATTCCCAACACATCCACTTACTATTTTTGATTTGAAAATATCCAACAGTCCTGATAAATGAGTGTACTGATTTGGCACTTTGCGAAGATGAACCATTTCAAAGTCAGTTCGAACTCCAGGACCCTGACATTCTCCCACATACATTCTTCGCCATCTGTGATGTATTTGCACGAAAAGTGGCACCTGACTAAAGAAAATTTTGAGGTGGCTAGTTAATGTGTGACAAGATTCTTTAATTATTTAGTATTTTAAGTCCCAGGACATATTGTTTTTCCTGTTCTACATCAAGCTGGTTTTTTCCTTTCAGTGAAGTAGAGATTAATTAATCAATATAGCATGTATTAAGGGCCTATCATAAGAAAAGGCACAGTAATGATAGTTCTCCTTTCACAAATCATAATGAAAACTTTAAAAAAAAAACAAAAAAACTTACAGATGAAGGTTTTTAGAAATGTCTACCTACCAGCCTGTATTTCCCAATGCAATAGAAACAGAACTGAGTAGAAGATTGCATTTGGATTCACTAAGAACAGCATCATTATTTGCAGCTGGAGCAATAACTACAAATTCACGTAGTCCATACCTAAAAGAGAAATTTGAAGAAAAATTCCATCAGAAGAAAATTTCAGAACACAAAAAGTTCTTGATGCTAACAAAATATATTTAAGAAGAGCTATAGATATTTCACTACAAAAATATAAAAATGGGGATTAGAGACCTGAATTTTTAACACTAATTTAACATGTAAAAGATTGAATTTTCTTTGATATTATTCATAGAAACATTATTATTATTTGTTCATGACTTCATATATTTACAAATTAGGGAAAAAACAAACACTGAAAAATAATCTGTCCTTGGAGATGCAGAAAGTACAAAGATATGACCAGTTACGATCAGAAAATATTGAAAAAGTTTGGGAACTAGAAGACCAAGGACCCAAGGTTCCAGAAATGGTGGGGGAAAAAGTTTATTGGTCCAAGGAGACTAAATATTGATTTATTAAAATAAAAAAAAGCACAATAAAGTTCTGAAAATACTTCAAATCAATAATTATTTGAAAATGAAAATTAAAACAATTCTAAGGATTTTATATATCTTATACCTATCAGATCAGCAAAAAATGACAAAAACAGAAAATGACTTTTTGGAGATACTAGAAACACAAGCAGAATAATGCATTACTGGCAGAGCTGTGAATTGATCCAATCATTCTAGAAAACAATTTGGTACCATGTCCCCCCAAACATGTAAATGTATATGCCTTTTGAGGTCCAGCAATATCAGAACAAAAAATATGTTCCAAAGGATTACACTTTTTGTTGTAATAAAGAACTAGAAAACAAATCATTCTCATCAAGTGGGAAATAGCTAAACAAACATAGTACCTTTACCTTATGAATGTAAAGAAATAATTAGTATACGAGAAAAGGATGAAAGGGACAAATTCAGAATAAGCTGGAAAGACTTGTTTAAGCTGATGCAAAAAGGAATGAAACGAGAACTAGAATATTTTATTAGTATAACATTGCAAAGGAAAACAATTTTGAAAGACTTAAGGACCTTGGAAAAATGAAATGAAAAACTACAGATGAATGATGATTTATCATGCTCCCTGCCTATTAATAAGATGAAATAGCAAGTGCAGAATGAGATATATCTTCTGATGAGGCCAATACATAGATTTGTTCTGCTTAACTATACTTATTTGTTTTGTTGTTTATTTATGACAGGGTTTGTTATTTTGCGGGAGAAAAGAAAGTTAATAGAATTTGGGGAAGAGGGTTACTGATGCAAAGGGAAAAAAGATCAAAAGAACATCAACATCAAGAAATGTTTAAAAATACTCAAAAAAGATAAGAAATTAGTTCAGACACAGACAAGTAAGTAGGGTTGATTATCATGTTAAATATAATATTTTAATAGATACTTTAAAAAACACAAGCTATATGTAATAGAAAAAGGTTTATATGCAACCTCTCACTGTTTATATGTAAATATTCATATTTGTTGATATTTTGCCAAGTTCTTAAATAAAACCAATAATTAAAAAATTCAATTTTGGGGAGAAATAAAATCAGTCTAAAACAGAACTAATACTATTTTAGGGTACCAAAATATTAAACAATTATTCTCCACCTTACAAACTACCGACTGTTTATAATGCTCTAAGGTGATAAAAAATAAGCTTGTAAAACAACCTTTTTTTCTCCCAAATCCTTTCTTTTTTATTTTCTTTTATTTACTTAACCAAACCTGTAATCAAACTGAAGTTTAACATTCATATGAAATTCAATTTTTCAAAAACTTGAGTTATGCTGTAAAAATTTATATTCAATTGTTCTATATGTTTACAATTTTAAATGGGTCCTTGATAACATTAAAATAATTTAATAAAGTGTATTATGTAGAAAACTACTTTTCATACATCATAGATTTTAGGAAAGTATTTTCTGATATGTATCTATAACTCAATTCAGTTGATTTTTCACATTTTGAATACATCTTAAGGTTTGCCTCAAAATATGCATAAAAAGAATTTTAGTTCTTTAGTAATCTTAAATAACCCTGATTTTGTTAAGTTTTTTTTTTTAATTTCCAAGTGTCACAGTAGTGTGAGATAAATATAATGGGATATTTCCATTGCATATTTACTGATATCTCAGTATTTAAAAGCTGATATCCATTAAATTGAGGTTTTAGAAATATTTTAAGTAAAATATTAAATGTTTATTATAAGTACAAAACAGGTTTAGTACAATGTTCTGGGGTACACTAAAGAGACACCAAAAGAAAGACAATGATTCTCTGGAACTCAGAATTGAGAAAACAACATATATACAACTTTTTTTTACTCTTTAGAGAGTCCGTCATTCAAGCCTTCATTAAAACTAATGATTTAATCTAAACACAATTCTAAAACTTAGTTATTTGGTTTTCTAATATAAGAAAAACAAAGCAAAAAGCCCTCAAAAGTGAGGAGGGAGCACACTGAAAGAGGCATAACTGCCTTCCAAAATACTTGTCTGACAGAAAAAAGAGACCAAAATAGCCTTTACAAAGTAAAACATAAAAACTAAAACAATAAAATTACAGTAATTTGGAGCTATCTAGACTAGGCTCAGGCAAATCTACAAAGTAAGAAGAAGGCATCAGTATGTTTACAGCCGATGTCTCAAACTCCTAGCTGAGTTTAGCAGAACCAGATTAAATAATGTTAGCATAAATTTTTAATAAACTAAAAACAAGACAGTATAGATAATGTTAACTTTGTAGTTTTCTACATCAATATGGGCCCACAGGGCCTTCTATTAGAGTTTGACACTCCTATATTATAACATAGTACAACAATTGACGTTCCTAATAACTGAATAATAAAGTCTTTTGCAGATATCTCCATAGCCTAGAGATTCCCAAAGAAAAAGAGTGCAGCTTTTGCCATTGTCTTGCTCCTCTCCTTTAGGAGGAGTTTTGTCCTTTTCCCCACCTTTACTGCACTTTTCCCCTCCCAGACCATGCCTGTTCCTCTTTTCTCCTCCTTCTTTTGTTGTACTGCCATATATGTGAAAACTTGTGTGAACTCTTCAGTTCAACATACAAGTTTACTTCTCTTATGATAAATCTGGTGACACTGTGATTGCTTGTTGATGCTGCCAAATAACACCCCCTTTCCCCCATCAATAAACTCCAATGGTTCTCAATTATCTCCAAGTCAGTTTTGCAATGTAAGTCTTTCTTCCCTTTCTAGTCTTACACTTCTTCGCTCTTTGATGCAGCTGCACTGACTTAATTGCTCCATACACACAAGACTTCATCTGTTTTGCAGTGGCCATTCTCTATGTCTAGAATTCTCTCCCTCTTCACCTCTGCCTCCTAAATTCTCTGACTTCAAGATTCAGCTTAAACTATAGCTTCTACAGAACACTTATGTACCACTCCCACGCCCTCTTATTGCTGTTACCTTCCCCTCTACCTTTCACTTAAACTATATATACTTTGTATTTACATAGTTATTAGCATATAGTCTCTCCCATTAGAATATGAAGTCCTAGAAAGAAGGAAGGGTGTTTTTGTGTCTTGTATTCTGAGAGTTTGGTATAATTCTAGCACATAGTAATCAATAAATAAATGCTTAATCAATATTTTCACATTGAATCATACTCAAAAAGCTTCTTTCACATTTATACCAAATAAAGATTATAAAATATTCTGTTAGTCATCTCTGAAATATAATCATAATTATGTATTGCTCTGAATCATATATTTCAAAATACTAAAAAGTCAATTGAATAAAATGTACACATACCATCTTACCAGGCAATGAGCTCTAGGAGGAAAGTCATTATTCATGCATAGCAAATCCTGCATAGACTGTGGAATAGCATCTGTGAAAACACATAATTTTTAAAAAGTCAGTATCTTTTCATTGCAAGGGAGAAATCTACTAAACAATTAGAAAAAGTACATTATTTATTGAATTTTACATGTTTAAAATTATATCATTTTAAAATATTTTGAGAGAACCCAAACTCCTCAAGAGTAAGGGTATTCATTTTTTCCTTTGTATCTCTAGAGTCTGGCACATGGTAGGTATTTAACTGCTGAATGTCAAGACAAAACTATATGACACAAAAAAGGCATGTAATCCTTAAATCTATATACTGTTATAAATATATAGTTATATAGTATAGTTATATAGTATAGTATATACTAAATACTATATACTATTTCTCAAACTTTTTGGTCCAAGGATTCCTTTTAGTCTTAAAAATTACTAAGAACCCCAAAGGACTTTTGTTTTCCTGGGTTACATATAACAATATTATATTGGAAATTTAAAATGATAATTTATTAAAATATTCAATTATTTTTAAATAGCAAGAATAAACCTGTTATATGTTAACGTAACATTCAAAAATGAAGTTATAAAAAGTTTGAAACTATGAAAAAATGAAAAATAACTATTTTCCAAAACAAAAGTAGCACTGTTTTATTTATTTTTGCAAACAAGATCTGACTTAGTAGAAGACTGCTAGATTCCTATAAATGCTTCTGCATTCAATCTGTTGTAATGGATAAAGAAAATCTAGCCTCACATAAATATATAGTTGGAAAAGGGAGGAATATCTTAATTGACAAACAATGCTTTGGTATTTCTATAAAAATAGTTTTGACCTCAAAGATCACCTGTAAGAGTCTCAGGGTCCCATAGGGGTCCATGAACCAACCTTGAGAAGTATTGCTCTAACCTACTGCCTCCCTGACTAAGTATCAACAAGCAATGGTTCAATGACATTTCTCCTAGAATATTCTCTGTTGAACTTTGGTTCTCTGGAAATTAAAAATTCTGTTTCAAGATTCATCCATAATGTGACATTTTTCCAAATTATTTTTTTCTGATTCTGGTCATTTAAATACTAATAAACAATTGTCTATCTTTCCACTTTTCTTTTTTTTTTTTTTTTTTATTGCTGAGGCAATTGGGGTTAAGTGACTTGCCCAGGGTCACACAGCTGTTACGTGTCTGAGACCAGATTTGAACTCAGGTCCTCCTGACTTCAGGGCTGGTGCTCTATCCACTGCGCCACCTAGCTGCCCTATCTTTCCACTTTTCTCCAGGCATCCCTTTAAATTACTTAGTTTAGTTTTGTACTTCATGTTCAAAGATGATACTATTGGTCCTTAGTACCATATACATGTTATTAAAAAAAAAAAAAGACCAATGTCTCAGTAGTTTTTTCCTTGGTTCAAAAAATTGAAACCAAACTTAGATCCCCCCCCCCTTTTTTTTGAGTAGTTATTCCATCTATTTTGTAAATCTGCAGCCAGAATACATTGCTGAACATCTGAAATCTGGCAAATGAACAGCAACTCTTCTGAAATGGAGAGATTTGGTTTCTCAAACTGTTTGGATAAAGGAATTTAGAAAATATTACCTCACGACACTTTACTTGTATCTGGGAGTTACTGATTTGCTTACAACCCCCAACAAAAATTTCCTCTAGAACTGGCAACTTCAGGGATATTAGAGGCTGTAAAGCAAGTTTATGTAAATACCATTTTACAAATATTCTCTCTGTTCTCATCTTTTGTGCTATTCTACTATCATAAACATGTCTGCTATCAAATAATCTTATTGTACCCTTACTACCTCGGTCAGAAAACACTTTCTTAAAGCAATACATTATGCCCAACACACTTCTCTGTAATGTCTTCTGTCAAAAAGAGCTCTGAAAATTATATCTCATTCCATAAAGTATTTCTGCATGTATACAAGAAAATAGATAGCCCTTGCAATGTGGATAAAGAAGTCCCACTAACATTCTTTCATTTCCAACCAATTACCTATTTTCCCTGCAATGTGGATAAAGAAGTCCCACTAACATTCTTTCATTTCCAACCAATTACCTATTTTCCTTTGCCTATAGTTCTTAGTTGGTACTTATCTCTCAAATATAATTTACTGTTTAGTCATGCCTTTTAATAAAATATTGTGGTTTGATTTTGATAAATACACATACCATGTACAGATACACAGAAATATACCTACATCTATAGATATATGTATACATACATAAACACATAATATACATATAATCTATCCAAGGATTATCCATTCTAGGTCATAAATCTGAGAAGCCAGTAATCATCTGTATAATTCTTTCTAAACTACACCTTCAACATTTAGCAAATGTTTTTGATACTGCTGAGATGTTAAAATACGGGGCATTAGGGAAGAAGGTACGCAAAAGGTATAAGGTCACAGGATTATATAATTCATTTCAATACAAAAATAGGATGGAAATGTCCAAACCCTATAATTAGTTTTCCCCGTTTTGAATCAAGATCATTGGAAATTTATTATCTTTTCTGTTTTTTTTTTTCTTAAGTCAATTACAAGATCCTTATATTTTTAATAAGTTGCTTATTCAAAGTAGAAGGAAATATAACTACCTAGTTCTCTGGGAACTCAAAAGAAAACTTCTCATTTAAAAGTTTTATTATGAAAAAAAGCATAGATTTCAAACATGGTAAAGTTATTAAAAAACTTCTAAGAAATAATTTCATTAAAAATACTACAAAAGTTTTTAATGAAATAAGGTTTTTTCCCCATAATTAAGAACCAACTCTTAAATGGGAAGGATAAAAATATAGTAAAACTTATCTACCTTCTAATACTTCTTCTTTTCCTTCTCTATCACTGGATTCTTGCACAAGAAAATGATGAGTGATAGAAAACTTGAAGTCAGCAAAGGAAATTTCATCCGATTTTTCCTCCCATATTCCACTAGTAAATATGCCCTGCATTTAAAAATAAAATTATTCAAACTTTTTCATACTTTATTATTTTCATTATATGTATATATTAGTCATTGAATTTTCCCCCTGCTCCTATTCAAAACTATAAAGTTTCAAACTATAAGCATAATTCAATTTAAAGGGGAGAAGTGAAAAAAAAATAAAATTCAAATTTAAAAGAAAAATAATGACTGTATATACAAAAAAAAATCCCAAACCAAATATAAGACCTTTGTTCCAGCTTCATCAATTTAGTTTTTAGTTTTTAAAACTGTTGTTCAAATAAGTTCTTTTTACACTAGATTCATTTCTAAATATATCTTCCCTTCCCAATGAGCCACCCTCAAAACAAAATTTTTTTAAATAAAAAAATTATTAAAATCTTAATACCTATGAACAGTATATGTATGGCAATACATTCAGTATTCCATTCCATATCCATAGTTCTCCACTTCTGCAAAGAGGGAAGGTGTATTTCTCAAGCATTTTCCAGGTTTAAGCTTCTTAGATATTAGAATGATACTATCAGTTTCAGATTGGCTTTGTTATTATTTTTGTTTCCATTCACACTGTTATACTAAGATAATGGATTTACAAAAATTTGGTTTATACAAGTTTTCAAATATATGTATGTCATACAAAATGAGTTCAATTTCTAAGTAAAATTTTTCATATCAAGAAAAGTCTTCACCACTTTACAATACACATACCATGTACATTACAATAAAAGGTTATACACAAATAGCAGAACCTCTATCAGAATAATTATATCTATAATCTACTTTTTTAACCTTACTAGCTGCACATTGCTTTCAGTTCATCATATACTCCAAAATGGGACTAAAAGCATTTTCCAAATCTAATTCTGTGCTTCAGGCCTCCATGCATTAATAGAAGCCTTATGCCATTCCTAGCACCTACTCTCTCTCCTCATTACACTTAATAAAATTCTCTTCCTTTCAGGTTCAGTTAAAGTACCATTCATCCATGAAGTCTTCTTAAGTTTCCAAACTGAAAATGATCTCTACCTTCTCAAATTTTCCTACTTTGACAAGTCTCTCCTTTTCCCTAATCACTTATTTTTTTGTGTACATAGTACATTGTGTACACTGCCCCATTCTCAACTCTGTTTAATTATAAATTTCTATTTTGTAAGACTGCCACATTTCTATTTTTTTCATCTTTGTATTTCTAAAGCTGAATAAGATGTACTATACATATGAACCTTAGTGTTTCTTGAATTGAAGAATTGGACACAAAGAAATAGTATTAAAACTAGTTTTACTTATATATCATTACCTGAAGATAAATAAGAAAATAAATATTGTCACAGAAAATTCTCAATGCAGTTCTCCAAATTCCTATTACCAGATGACATTGTATTATTTGCACTGAGCCTCTCAAAACTACAAATGACTTTATAAAATTTTACAGCAATTAAAAAAAAAACCCACATATTAGTGATCCTACTACTACAGGTATAGCACAAGGAAATTGCTTTTAAGCAAAAGACAGACTTATTAGTGTAAAAATAAAAAATATTCATAGCAATTTTATAATAGCAAAAATCTGGAATGATTGGAGAATGGCAGAACAATGATGTATTATTTTGGTCATCTAACCCTGTTTCTACTTACAAAACCAACTTAATTTCATCTCTCAACTACAATACAGTAATAACCATCTGACTGGTCTTCCTGACTCAAGTCCCTCACCATTCCAGTCTTGCCTATGTCCTGCTTGTCAAAATGATTTTCCTTAGGTATATAACCATATCACTTCTCTGCTCAGTAAACTCCAGAGGCTCCCTATTGCACTTAGGATAAAATTTTCGTGGCTTCACAACCTGGCCTCTCCTATATTTTCACTGGCATTCTCTTTGGTCCTCATGACACTCATTATCTTCCCGCCTTTGCCCTGGCCAAACAAAATGACTGAAATATACTATCTCCAGATCCTTTTCTAACAAAATTGTTCTCTTCCTTCAAGACACAGGTTAAGTAGTATCTCCTAAAGGAGTCTTTCCTGACCTTTTTTGTCAAATACCTCAATATCCTCCCTTCTAAACTGCTCTTTATTTAACTGCTTTACATTTATTCTGTATGTAATTATTTGTGCATTAGTTGTCTTCATAAGAGTAAGCTCTTTAAAAGAAGGGATTCTTTCATTCTATTTATATTCCCTGTGCCTAATACATAGTGGGTGATTAATAAAATGTTTTCTGTAGGAAAACTGGGACACTAATGTGGAATTGTGAAATGATCCAACCATTCTGGAGAGCAATTTGGAACTATGTCCAAAAGGCTATAAAACAGTGCATACCCTTTGACCTCGCAGTGCCATTATTAAGTCTGTATCCTAAGGAAATCATAAAGGAGGGAAAAGGACACACAAGTGCAAAAATGCTTGTAGAGGCTATTTTTGTGGTGGCAAAGAATTGAACAATGAGTAGATGTCCTTCAGTTGGGGAAGGGTTGAACAAGTTGTAGCATATGAAGGTAATGGAATATTATTGTTCTATAAAAAATAATGAATAAGCTAATTTTAGGAAGTCCTGGAAAGATATACATGAACTAATGCTGAATGAAACAAAGCAGAACCAGGAATACGTTCTATAGCAAAAATGTGCGATGACCAACTATGAAAGACTTGCTTCTTCTCTGGTTCTGTGATTCGAGGTAATCCCAATAGACTTTGGATAGAAAACACCATCCATATCCAGAAAGAGAACTATGGAGATTGAATATATTCACTTTTTTTTTAAATGTTTTTTTTTTCTCTTCTGTGGTTTTTCCCTTTTGTTCTGATTTTTATCTCCCAACAAGATTCATAAAGAAACGTGTCTTGAAAAAGTTACTATAAACATACAACCAAAAAAATAAAAATAAAAAATAAAGAATTTAAAAATAAATACTTCCTTACTGATTGATATCAATATGATGGAATATTACTTAAGTATAAGAAGTTGAAAATATGAAGAATACAAATATGAGAAGATATGAAGAGATGTGAAATGAAGAATCTAATAATATATATGTATGTGTGTGTTATGGATATGTATATATACACACACACATATATCCATACATACATATGTATATATACTAACTAAAACCAAATTAATAGTAACAACAATCCATCCCAGAAAAAAAGAACTGATGGTGTCTAAATACAGATTGAATCATACATATTTTGACTTTATTTTTCTTGAGGTTTTTTTTTGGTCAATATTTTTTCATATCATGGTTAATATAGAAATATTTTATATGACTTCACTTATATGTATAACATATTCAATTGCATGCCTTCTTAGTAAGAAAGAGGGGAGAAAAGGAGAGAATATGGGATTCAAAATTAAGTTTTAAAAACAAATGTTAAAAGTCATTTTTAAATATAATTGGGGGAAAAGTAAAATACTGAAAAAAAATGACTACAACAAAATCTGCAAAACAGGAAAAAAGATCAAGAAAGATGAAAACATTTTCAAGACTTTTTTTTACTAAGTATAAATTTCAATTTATGCTCTTGTAATTTTAAAATTATGATTCTTAAGGTAAACTAATTCAGAAAATTTTAAAAGGATCCAATCACTCACGCTAAAACCAAAATGTATAAAAATAGCATAATGCCCTGTGATATTCAATTTTATGAACAACCCCCTGAATTAGTTTACCAATTCTGCTGACGCATAACAAAATTTACTAGAATACAGAGTGAATAGTTTGAGCTCAATTGTATTTGGGAAATTATACAGGGTTATTGATATCTCTAAGCTGCTAAATGCTACAAAACTTTTTAACACCAATATATTCCTGATGAAGCTACAAGGCTAAAAATCATGTTAACACTATTGTCTCTATAGCAAATGAAAAATATACAGGCAAAAGAAATTTTTTTCTTTCCCTGAGGCAATTGGGGTTAAGTGACTTCTTGCCCAGGGTCACCAGCTAGGAAGTGTTAAGTGTCTGAGGCCAAATTTGAACTCAGGTCCTCCTGACTTCAGGCCTGGTGCTCCATCCACTGCACCACCTTGCTGCCCCACAGGCAATGTATTAACAAGAACAAAGATAAACTCTCAGTTTTTTTTTCCCCTTGATTTTTATCCACTTCATATAAAGACACACAGAAATATAAAATTCCCTCAAAACCAGATAGATAAAGCATAGATATATACAAAATAAGTATCAAACAACTTGCAAGAAAAAAAAAACACTAACAGCTGAGAGAGTCAGGAAGGCCTCCTGAAAAAAGGAACATTTGATGGGCTTCACTGACTGAGACTTTTGCAAAAGAATGTCAAGGCTGGAACAAATACAGAGAGATTCAAATAACAGAGCAGTTCATATTTATCTTAGAGACAATAAGAACCCTCAAACCTACCGAGTAAGGGAGTGGTATTACTAGACTCATACTTTAGGAATATTATTATGAGAATCTTTAAATTGAGCAGAACCTCAAGCAGGATTAAGGGCAGTTCAGGAGTTTCTCTCTGAAGACAATCCTGCTATCTCTGGCTAACAGTGCTCCCTTCCTGCAAATACTTCGAAAGCCCTTTGGGGTTTTGTTTAGTTTGTTTTTGCCATTTTCACTAGCTGCCATGCATTATACTTCTCTAGGTCCATGTGGTATTCTATGCACACCACTCCCCAGGTTCCTTAAAAGCAGGGACTATTTCATAGTACTGCTCCTTGCATACATATATGTCAAATCTTTGAATTAAAGCAAATACACAGACTGCCATTTCAAGAAAAGCCATAAAGAACTGTAATTCAACTTTAACCTAATAAACTATGAACAATGAAGAAATAAAGTGGTGTTTTTCTGCTTAAAGTACTCACTGATTATGGAATGTTTTTAACTGAGAAGTTCCAGTGACAAAAGTAAACAAAGTGAAAGGATTTTAGGAATGCTACTCCATGCTCAATTTTTTTATTAGAGGAAGGAGCATTTTTTAACAGAACGGAAGAAATGTAAAAAGAAACCCAAAAGCAAAAGAACACAAAGGAAGAAGAGAATATATATGTAACATAGACACATATATGTGCACATCTGTGTGTATATATATATAAATAATGCTTTTTAATTGTTTGAATGTAATTCAGAATAAAGGAAAAAACTTGAGGCTTCTTAACAGATATGAAGCTCTTTGGGGTAAATTCCTTAAACTGATTTTTTTCTTTGTTTGTTTGAAGGAGAGTGTTTAAGATAAAAACAATAAAATTCAATCTAAGATATAATTAAACTTCCTTAAGTTCTTTCAGCTGCCACGGTTTTAATAACACCTATGTGCAGATGATTCCCAGAGGGGTGGATGTGTGTGTGTGTGTGTGTGTAAATAAAATCTCCAATCTTCTGATTACTAACTGGCCACTGAATTTGATGTTGTACAGGTATCTTATACTATATGTCCAAAACAACCATTCTTCTGAACTTCCCTATTTCTTCATACTTCCAGAAAGCATCCTTGAATCCTCACTCTCCCCTTTCATACAAATCCAATCAGTTGCCGAGCCATGTTATTTCTAACTCTTCTGCCCTCCCCCCCAAAACTCCAACAACTTTCCTTTTCTTTCTACTCATTTTAGCTCAGGCTCTTCTTACCTCTCCCATGGAACACTGTTCAGTTTTATCCAACTGTTCATGATTATAAATTGGGTGTTCTTGGCAAAGATAATGGAGTAGTTTGCTATTTCCTTCAATGTCAAACAGAGGTTAAGTGACTTACTAGGGTCAGAGAATGTCTAAGGCTGGATTTGAACTCATTATCCTGACTCTAGACCAAATGTTCTATCCACTGAACCATCTAGCTGCCTCCGTGGAACACTGCAAACCTCCTAAGTGGTCTCCCTGCTTTATCTCACTTTTAACCCATCCTATACACAGCTGCCAAAGTGAAAGTGCATGTTTAACCACATCACACCATTATTTGACAAATGTCAGTTCCCTATTGCCTTTAAAATAAAATAAAGTCATTTAAAATAAATCCACACAAATCATCAGCATTTTTATATATTACCAACAAAGTTCAGCAGCAAGAGATACAAAAAGAAATTCCATTCAAAATAACGGATGATAGCATAAAATATTTGTGAATCTATCTGCCAAGAAAAAGTCAGAAACTATATGAACTAAACTACAAAACACTTTCCACACAAATAAAATCAGACCTAGTCAATTGGAAAAACATTAAGTGCTCATGGGTAGGCCGAGCGAATATAATAAAAATGACAATGCTACCCAAACTAATTTACTTATTTAGTGCCATACCAATCAAACTCCCAAGAAATTATTTTACAGATCGAGAAAAAATAGTAGCAAAGTTCATTTGGAAGAACAAAAGGTCAAGGACTTCAAGGGGATTAATGAAAAAAAAAAAGACTGATGAAGGTGGCCTTGCTGTACCAGATATAAAACTATATTATAAAGCATTGGTCATCAAAACCATTTGGTACTGGCTGAGAAATAGAGCAGCCGATCAGTGGCATAGTATAGGATATCAGGACAATCTAGGCAATAACTTTAGCAATTTAGTGTTTGATAAACCTAAAGACCCCAACTTTTGGGATAAGTACTCACTATTCGGCAAAAACTGCTGGGAAAATTGGAAACTAGTGTGGAAGAAATTAGGGCTGGACCCACACCTAACACCACATACCAAAATAAGATCTAAATGGGTTCATGAACTAGATATAAAGAGTGATTTTGTAAGCAAATTAGGGGAACATAGGATAGTTTACCTCTCAGACCTGTGGAGATGGAATAAATTTATGTCCAAAGAAGATCTGGAACTCTTAATTGAACACCAGAGAGATAATTTTGATTATATTAAGTTAAAAAGTTTCTGTACAAACAAAACTAATGCAGACAAGATTAGGAGGGAAACATCAAATTGGGAAATTATCTTTACATTTAAGCGTTCTGATAAAGGACTCATCTCTAAAATATATAGACAATTGTCTCATATTTCTAAGAATTCAAGCCATTCTCCAATTGATAAATGGTCAAAGGATATGAACAGACAATTTTCAGATGATGAAATTAAAACCATTTCTAGTCATATGAAAAGGTGCTCCAAATCACTATTGATCAGAGAAATGCAAATTAAGACAACTCTGAGGTACCACTACACATCTGTCAGATTGGCTAAAATGACAAGAAAGGATGACAGGTGTTGGAGGGGATGTGGGAAGGCTGGGACACTGATGTATTGTTGGTGGAACTGTGAATGCATCCAACCATTCTGGAGAGCAATTTGGAGCTATGCTCAAAAAGTTATCAAACTGTGCATCCCCTTTGACCCAGTAGTGTTTCTATTGGGCTTATATCCCAAAGAAATCATAAAAGAAGGAAAGGGCCCCACATGTGCAAGAATGTTTGTGGCAGCTCTTTTTGTAGTGGCTAGAAACTGGAAACTGAATGGATGCCCATCAATTGGAGAGTGGTTAAATAAATTATGGTATATGAATGTTATAGAATATTATTGTTCTGTGAGAAACGACCAGCAGGATGATTTCAGAGAGGCCTGGAGGGACTTGCATGAACTGATGCTGAGTGAAATGGGCAGAACCAGGAGATCATTATTCATGGCAATAACAATACTATATGATGATCAATTCTGATGGACATGGCTCTCTTCAACAATGAAATGTTTCAAACCAGTTACAATTGTTCAGTGAAGAAAACCATATACACCCAGAGAGAGGGATGTGAAATGTGGACCACAACATATCATTTTCATGCTCTCTATTGATGTTTGCTTGCATTGTGTTTCCTTTTTCTGATTCTTTCTTGTAGATACAATTTTTCCTGCATAAAAATGTGTGGAAATATATATACATATATTCGATTTGTCAAGTATTTTAACATAATTAACATGTAGTGGATATCCTGCTATCTAGGGGAGGGATGGGGAGTGGGGGGAAAAATTTGTAACAGAAAGCTTTGTAAGGGTTAATGTTGAAGAATTACCCATACATATGTTTTGCAAATAAAAAGTATTAATAAATAAATAACAATAAAAGCTATTTCATTAAAAAATAAAATAAAGTCAGCTGTTTGGCATTTGAAACCCATTAACAACCTAGCTTTAACTTTGTTTGTTATGCCATGACATGATTCATCTTTATATAGTCTTCAGTTGTCAAATGGGCCTTCTTGCTATTCCTTACATACAACACTCCATCCCCATCCCACATACATACACATATGGACTCTTCTTTCATTTCTTGGCTGAAATTCAGGTAGAGGTAAACTATACCTATAATATTCCTCTGATCTACTAGTCTGGTAACTCTGAACAAAAATAAAATAAAGAATTAAGATGAATCTGTTTTGATCTGTTCCATAGGCCAGAACAGAAAAGTGTACAAAGGAAACCAATTTTGTCACTAAAAACCATTTTCAAGTATTTAAAACTAGCAGAAGGTCCTTTTTGGTTCTTGTCACACATTTAATATATAAAGATGTTCTGGAAAAAAAGTGGCAGCACCCCACACTTCAAGAAACAATGAAAATATATAAAAGTTATCCTGTTATTTATCCTCAAATCCCAGATACATTATGTTGATTGAGGACTTCCATTTCAATATCAAAGGAAGTAACTATATTTACTCCTGAATGCTCATCAAGAACTATGCCATTTTCCTATAGTAGTTACTAAAAATATGGCAGGGCTTATGATACTTCACCTCCCATACTCATATTTCATTGCTAACTTATACTAATTGTACTTCCTGCAAGGTTAAAGTTACACTAAGACTTCTGGGATACCCTGTTGTTCATTTTGGGATTTTTGCTTTCTTTTTTTACAATTTTATTTTTAATTTAAGGAATAAAACAAATATTTCCATAACATAGTACAATAAAAAAGATGATTGTACATGGAACTACAAATCTAGTACACATAACTATGCTATTCCATTCAAATAAAAAACAAAATTATCATGTAAATGTTTTTTCCCCCTCTTCTCTCCAGATGGTTCCCATTAGGCACAAATGGGTATATGTGTGTACACTTGCCTACATATAGGCAAACAATCAAACATATATATGAAAAATTATCCTATACATACTTTTACTTATCAGTTCTTTTTCTGGATGTAGATAAGTCTTTCTTCATATGTCCTTATTTTTAGAATGTATCCTAAATCCTGTATTCTTAGAATGTTAGAACAAGAAAGGATTTCATCCAGTCTAACATATTCATTTTATATGTACTAAAATCCTCAATGGAGAGTATTTGAAAAGGTAGTATATGACAGAGGAAAGAGCACTTACTTGTAGTGAGAAAAGTTGGCTTTGAAGCCCACTTTTGGACACATATTATGATCATTAGTGAAATTATTTTGCTTCTCTAAATTTAATTTTTCCTCAACTGTAAAATGAGAAAGATTCTTAAGACACTAAGATGGCAGAGTAAAGGCAGAAATTCACCAGAGCTTTTCCCCAAACTCCTCCAAACTACCTTTAAATGAAGACTCAAAACAAATTGAGTATCAGAACCCACTAAAAGACAGCATTCCAGCTGAGGACAACTTAGGTCAGCAAGAAAGGTCTGTTGCACTCAAGAGAGGTAAGCAGCACAGCCCCAGAAAACCAGGAACAAATGATGGAACCTCTCAATCCATGGCAGCATTGGTGGTTTTCAGACAACAAAAACAACTTGGAAGGTTGACAGGAAGGGTTTGTCTCATTAGGATGAAAAGACCTTGGGAAAACAGCAAACTAGAAGCCACTGAGTTGGCAGCAGTAACAATGCAGGCAGCTTCCAAGGATCTCAGCCCACAGGGGTCAAAGAGCTGGTCAAAAGGAGGTCAATGTATTAGCACTGAGGCAGAACTTATTGCTTTGTCTATACTCAGATCCAGGACAAATCATGGCTCGAAGTTCCAGAGTGAAGAAGAGGATTAATACACTAAAACTTAATCAGTGTGCAACGGGGACTCTCCTCACAATTCTAGGATAGAAAAAAAGAATTTGTGGTTTCTCACAGACCGGAGCATAGGCCAGGAGAGTAGCAAATACAATTTTCCTTGAATTATATGGTTTGGAAGAATCAAAAACTTACCGGTTCCTAAAAGGATCTTTGAAAACAGCTGCACTAAATTCCTTAAAGTTGGCACATTGCACCCTCTATTCTGGAAACAGAGTCATTCCTTCTTTAACAAAGAGTTAAAAGCTGAGAAAATAAACAAACAATAGAAAAAGATTCTGACCAAAGAAAGTTACTGTGGTGACAAGGAAGAAAAATACACACTCAAAATATAACAAAGTAAAAATTCCTACATCCAAAGCTTCCAAGAAAACCAAGAATTGGTCTCAGGCCATAGAAGAGTTCAAAGGAGCTGTTTTGAAAAATCAAGTAAAAGAGGTAGAGGAAAAATTGGGAAGAGAAATGAGTGATGCAAAAGGAAATATAAAAAGCTAATAAGGAAAAGAATGCCTTAGAAAGCAAAATTGGTCAAATGGAAAAGAAGGTACAAAATAATTCTTTAAAAATTAGATTTTGAGGGGCAGCTAGGTGGCGCAGTGGTTAGAGCACCAGCCCTGAAGTCAGGAAGACCTGAGTTCAAATCTGGTCTCAGACACTTAACATTCCCTAGCTGTGTGACCCTGGGCAAGTCACTTAATCCCAACTGCCTCAGCAAAAATAAAAAAAAAAAAAATTAGATTTTGAGCAAATGGAAACTAATGACTTCATGACAAAGTAAGCAACAATTATTAAAAAAAACAAAAAACAAAAAACAGGAGTGGTGTGCAGAACCAAGATGGCAGAAGGTAGACATGACTTTGACAGAGCTCCTCCTGGCTTCCCTCAGAATCAACACCAAATCAAACCTTTGAATGGATTTTAGAGAGAGAGAGCACACAAATAATAGGAGGGTAATAAAATTCCAGCAAAAGATATCTTGGAAGGACTTCAGCAAAGGTCTGTCTCAATCAGGGAAGGACATAATCCAGCGCAGACGCAGCACAAGGAGGCCCAGGATGGAGAGGTCTTTAGCCAAAATACAGCAGCACTGGCTACTCTGTTCTGGTTCAGAAGCCAGTGGATAAGCAGACTAGCTGTGAGACCTCCAACACAATGACAGAAGCAAGTAGTGAACCCCCCGAACTCCAGCATAACAAGTGGGACTTGAAGCCAGCAACACTAGCCCCAGGGCAGTGAAAAACCCCTGAAGTTCTGTAGTGGAAACTCAGGACAATCTCCCTTTTGCCCTAGGAACAGACCTCAACCTTTAAAAATGAGCAAAAATGCAAAAATATCTTTGACTATATATAGCTATTTTGGAGACAGGAAAAGAACAGACCTCAAACCCTGAGGGTACTAAAGGCAAAACATCTGCAGATAAACCCTCAAAAGGTGATATAAGTTGGTCTCCAACTCAAAAAGTTCTCTTGGAAGAATTCAAAAAGGATCAAAAAGGAAAGTTAGAAGAAAAATGGAGAAAGGAAATGAAAGCTTTGAAAAAGGAAACATAAGTTGAAGAAAACAACTCCTTAAAAATTACAATTGGTGAGATAAAAAAATATACATACATTATATATACACTGAAGAAAACTACTTCTTAAAAAGTAGATTTGGCAAAATGGAAAAAGAAAAACAATTTCTTGAAAAACAGAATTGATGAAATGGAAAAAGAGAATAACTCCCTAAAAAAATAATCAGTGAAATGGAAAAAAAAAAATTCAATGAACAAAACAACTCATTTAAAAGTTTAATTAGCCAAATGCAAAAGGAGACAAAAACTTTAACTGAAGAAAATAATTCCTTAAAAATTAGAACGGAACAAATGGAAGTGAATGACTCAATGAGATATCAAAAATAATAAGTCAAACAACCAAAATTTATGAAAAAAAAGAATATAAAATACCTCACTGAAAAACAACTGACCTGGAAAATAGATCCAGGACAATCTAATAATTATTGGACTACCTGAAAACCATTATGAAAAAAACAGCCTACACAATATCTTTCAAAAAATCATCATTGAAAACTATACTTAGAGAGTGTAGATATAATTTGGCTTTATTATGATGATACAAAAAAGAAACTAGGGTAGAAAAGGGATAGTACTGGAAGAAAAAAAACCAAAAGAATGAAAAAATAGAAAATAATTGAAATATTTCTTGGGGGTAACAATTGGCTTGGAAAAAAAGATTTAAGGAGAGATAATTTTAAAATTACTGGTCTAGCTGAAAGCCATAATCATAAAAAAGAACCTAGACATTATCTTTCAAGAATTTATCGAGAAAAACTGTCCTGATATTCTAGAACTAGAACCTTCTAAAAGAGATCCCAAGATCAAAACTCCCAGAAATATTATGACCAAATTCCAGAGCTCCCAGGTCAAGGAGAAAATATTGCAAAAAAAGAAAGAATTCAAGTATGGTGGAGCCACATAAGGTTAACACAAGATTTAACAGTTTCTACATTAAAATATAAAATAAATTGAGGGTTATGGAAAATACTCAAATCAGAGAAAAGTATTTTCTAAAAAGCATATTCAATCCACGAAGAGGAAGAATGGAGGACAAGCTGAACTGATGTTCAACAAAAGTGATATGTTATGAGGACATAGAAAAAAACATAAATAACTAAATTCCCATTTTATTTCTTAGACCAGGAGAATTTTCTTTAAACTAAAGGGCTAAAAGAAATTAGAGTCCAAGAAAGAAAAGGAAATAGAGCTGCCATCTCTTATCTGTCCTTCACACAGTTGCCAAAATGATAATCTTAATGGCACCGGTCCAACCATGTTATTCCCCTTGTTTAAAAAACTTTAGTGGCTCTAGGATAAAAATATTGTGTGTGTGTCTCTCTCTCTCTCTCTTTTTTTTTTTTTGCTTTTTGATGAGGCAATTGAGGTTAAGTGACTTGCCCAGGGTCACACAGCTAGGGAATGTTAAGTGTCTGAGACCACATTTGACTCCTCCTGACTTCAGGGCTGGTACTCTATCCACTGTGCTACCTAGATGCCCCTATTGTCTCTTTACACAATATACCCATATTCTGTTCCAGTCTTATTTATTTCCTTTCATTTACCTTAAAACCTAAAATAAACCTTCCAAAATTGTCACAAGGTTTCTATTTCAAGGCATTAGCCAAGATCTTTTATCCCAGGTCCAGAATGCAATCCTTCATTTTCTGTCATTAAAAATAATTTTCTTTAAAGTTTAATAAAAGTTCCATGTGCTCTGTCTGCTTATCTGATCATTGCAGCTGAAAGTACTGTCTCTTTTTAAAAATTTTCACTTGGTTGAGCTCTCTCCTTAACTTCATTACAACCTACTTTACAAAGCACAGTATCCACATTATGTATACTGATTCTCGTCTTCTCCCAAAAACAAGTTCCTTAAAAGAATATATTATGTCAAAGGCTTAGAATATGATATTCCACAGGGCACAGGAGTTAGGATTACAACCAAGAAACACTGACCAAAAAAGTGAGTATAATCCTTCTGAGTGAAAAACAGATATTCAATGAAAAAAAAGAGCTTCCAAGCATTCCTGGTGAAAACACCAGAGCTGAATAGAAAAAATGATTTTCAAAAACAAAACTCAAAAGAAGTATAAAAAAGTGAACTGTAAGATTAAATTGTTTACATTTCTACATGGGAAAATGATACTTGTATAACTCCTAGAAATGTTCCCATTGTTAGGGCACTTCATACATAGAGGGCATGGGTTTGAGTTAACTATAATTGGATAATTATCTTAAAAAAATGAAATTGAGGAGAAACAAAGAAGAATGCACTGGGAGAAGATTAAGGGACAGGTAAATTATCTGACATAAAAGAGACCTGAAAGAAATTTTATAGCAGAGGGGAAGATGTGGGAGGGGAGGAGGACCATGTGACTCTTACTCTCATAAGAAGTGGTTCATACATGGCTCTCCAACAATGAAATGTTTCAAATCAGTTCCAATTGTTCAATGAAGAAAGCCATATTCACCCAGAGAAAGGGATATGAAATGTGGACCACAACATAACATTTTCATGCTCTCTATTGATGTTTGCTTGCATTGTGTTTCCTTTCTCTGATTTTTTTTTCTTGTAGATATGATTTTTCTTGCACAACAATAAGTGTGGAATATGTATGCATATATTTGATTTATCAAATATTTTAACATAATTAACATGTAGTGCATTTCCTGCCATCCAGGGGAGGGGTGGGGACTAGGGGGGAAAAATTTGTAACAGAAAGCTTTGTAAGGGTTAATGTTGAAGAATTACCCATACATATGTTTTGCAAATAAAAAGTTTTAATTTAAAAAAATAGGAAAAAAAAAGAAGTGGTTCATAAAAGAAATAATATACACACTCAGGCAGGTAGAGAAATCTATCTTACCATATAGAAAAGTAAGAGAAGAAATGGATAAGAGAGGAGAGGAGGAAAGCTGACAGAAGGGAATCGCAGTTTAGGGGAGGTAGAAGTCAAAAGCAATACACTTTTCAGAATGGACTAGGTAAAAGGAAAGAGCAGGATAAATGGGGAAAATACACACTAATCATTACTATGAAAAAATTTTTATAGCAAGTTTCTCTGATTAAGACCTCATTTTTCAAATATTTAGAAAATAGAGTCAAATTTATAGACAAAAGAATCATTCCTCAATTGACAGATGGTTAAATGATATGAACAGGTAATTTTCAGACTGTAATCACAGCTATCTATTAAATCACATGTTATAAATAACTATTGATAAGAGAAATGCAAATTAAAACAACTTTTGGCTACCAACACACACCTATCTAACTGGCTAATATAACAGGAAAATGATAAATGTTGGAGGGGATATGGGAAAATTAAGTACTAATGTACTATTGGTAAAATGATTCAATCATTCTGGGGAGCAATTTGGAATTTTGCCCAAAGGGGTATAAAACTATGTATACCTTTTGACCCAGCAATACCACTACTAAATCTTATCCCAAAGTGATAAAAAGCAAAAATATGTACAAAAATATTTGCAGCAGCTTTTACTGGTGGCAAAGAATTAGAAATTGGAACTCAAAATCTGGAAAAAAAAAAGAATGTTAAAAAATTGTTTTTACATGTAATTGGGGAAAAACAAAATATTAAATTAAAAAAATGTATTATGTCATTTTAAAATATTTGTACCCCCTCTACCTAGCAATGTCTTGCAAAAAGTGGGCACATAATAAATGCTTGTTTAATCATTTAAATAGGTGTCAATCTTTGAGTCCAGATCTATCATTTCAGTCTATAATTACCAAAACAAAAACAAAAACAAAAACTTACACATGTAATTATAAAATCTATCAGTGACTTTTGAAAAATCAGGGAAATTAAAACAAGTCCCAAGAGAATGGACAAAAACTAATATTCAAAAGTGATGAAAAAGAACTCAGAATTACACTCTAGTAATCCTCACAATAGCATCCAGTAAAATTAACAAATAGCTTATTAAAGAGTTTGAGTTCTTGGAAACAATAAGCAGAAATCACAGGGCCATAGATGTAAAACAAGTATTATGCCAAAGTAACTTCATTTCATTGTTAATTTTTAATGAGGTTACTAGTACAGTAGATCACCAAAATGTCAAGATACATATTGCATCCTAATTTCACCAAGGTATTTAATAGTCTCCATAATCTAACTACAACCCACCTTTCTAATCGTAACCTCCTATTACTTTTTCTTATACTCCATGTTCTAAACAAAGGGGATTCTATTCTATTCTCATTCTGTACTTTCCTTTCTCCATGCCTTTGTAAAAACTTTTTCCCTGAGGAAGAATGGGTCTCTTCTTTAATACTCATCTGCTGAAATTCCTCCCTTTGAAGCTCCACTCAGTCTCTCTCTTTTAGGTTCCTAAATTAGTTTTCAATTACCCATAGGACATCTATACCTACATAGAACATACCCCATCAATATAAACTCATCACATTAAGCCATTTTAAGTATTCTTCTACAAACTTATTCCTTACTGGGACTCAATTTTTGCTGTTAGTAGTACCTCACTTCATCTTCTTCCATGTTTACCTTTGACTTTTCCCTTTCCCTACAAGCGATAATTTCTCAATTCCTATTTATTCTAACACCACAATATCCCTTGCATACATGTTCTTTTTTATTACCATTGATACCACACTAACATACAACTTGACTAGCATTCACATAGACTTGTAACAATCTAATCTGTTTCCAATCTATAGTCCCTCTCCAATCCAAGGACTCCAAGGTTATGAACCTAGCTACTGGGAAAATGGTGGTACTTAATAGAGAAAAACCCAACACTTCTCCTTTAATCTGGTTTTGGCAGAGGGGACTTTGAATGGGGACCATAGCAACTGCTGGGAAACTGAAGTGATAGCAAAGTTAGGTTTGCTGACTTGTTATTTTTTGTTAAAAATGATGGATCACTAGATAGGGGAATAGGGAAGAATATATTCAAATAAGGGTAATATAAAAATGAAAGATCATGAAAAGAAAAAAAAATACAGGTATCAGTTAAGGGCTAGAATTAAGACAGCATTACCATTCTAAGATAGACCCTAAATATCTTACTGTATCTGTACATAATTACCCATTTTTACTGTTTAGTGAATAGTCACGTCTGAGTCTTTTTTAACCTTATTTGGGGTTTTCTTGGTAAAGGTACTGGAATGGTTTGCCATTTCTTTCTCCAGCTCACTTTATAGATGAGACAACTGGGGCAAATGAGGGGTAAGTGACTTGCCTAGAGTCACAAATTAAGTTTCTGAGGCCAAATTTGAACTCAGGAAGATGAGTCCCCTGCACTCTACCCATTATACTACCTATCTGCTCCTTTAATTTCCTATAGCTATAAACAAAAAATAGCTCTTGGCAAAATTATCAATGCCTGAGCAAAGAAATAACTACAGAAATGGTGACAGTCAAAGTTGTATTCAGAGGAAACTAGACTTCAGAAAAGTTTAAAGCTTGGACAACTAAAGCACACTAACAGAACTACCACCAATTGTATAAATATCAGAGGAGGTCAAAATAATGAAAGCACTTAGGACTACTAATTAGAAGCAGAAAGGAACCTTAGTCATCATCAATCTAGTTCAGCAGTTCTCAAACTTTTTGGTCTCAGGACTCCTTTATAGTCTTAAAAGTGAAGAACCCCAAAGAGCTTATGCTGTGGGCCTAGATATGATTGATATTTTTCACATTAGAAATTAAAAACTTTTAGTTTTCACCTCATGACCATCATGAAAGGCTGTCAAGGATCCCTTGTGGTCCCTGGCTCACCCTTTAAGAACCACTGATTTAGTTCAACCTTTTCATCTTTCATAGCTGAGGAAACTGGTAGTTTAGGAAAGTGACTTGCCCAAGATTATACTAGTATTAAAAAGCAGAAGTTATTGATCAAACTCAGCTTCCAACTCCCCTGGCCAACATTTTCTTACATTTGTTGTTTTCCCTTTTTACAATATAAGTTTCATGAAAGCAGGGACTGTCTTGATAATTATATTTGTATCCTTAATGCTTGGCAGTGACTGATATAACAAAACGTTTTATTGCATTCATTCATTCACTCCTATTTTCAAACCTGCATCAGATATTTTCCTCTTAATTTAATCTAAAGTTATATTAAATGTTCAATTAAATATAATTATATATAATTTTTTACTTAAGTAATAACTGCCAGAATTGCCATCACTGACCTTGCCACTACCCTAGTATCTGAAACCTCCAGTCCCTTTTCTAATTTAGATGTAACCTCAGTGTCACCAAGGTACAATACTGGTATTGCTAAAGTGGTCTGGGGTAAACCAAGGATGAGTAATGAAAAACCCTAAGACTTTTAGAGAAGCTACAGTTTCAGAAGTGAAAATGTTAAAAAGTAAAAATATTCTGGGGAATTTCCCCTTTTATCAATCCTTTAAATAAGGTCAGTTAGAAAAACATAATGAAATATTTAGGTCTGAGTCAAGATATCTGCACAATAATTCATTTTCAAAATATAAGCAGTACACAACTTCGACTCCTAACAAAATTCTAAAATGCATTATAAAAGGAATAACTGAACATCTGGCCATCGTAGGGAGTCAACATGGCTTAATCAATAGTTATGCCAATTTAACCTCCATTTCTTTTTTTGACAGTTCTTTTGTTATTAAACTGGTAGATCAAACAGAGCAATAATGTAGTTTAATTTTTAGTATTCTGTAGTCTTTCATCCAATCTTAGCAAAACAACAAAACTATGTGTGTCCTAGACAATATAAAAATGATTTGCAACTGGTCACATGGTTAAATCCAAAGAAGTACCATGAATGATTCAATTTGGAAGATCTTCAAGGTGGATAACAATTTGTTTGGCATGTTATATATGACATTTATGCAGGTATGGGTTGCCCTTTAACTTTCCAAGACTCTTAAATTTGATTAACTCTAAGGTTCTTTCCCATTTTTAAGTACTATCATCCAGAAACTATTTGATTGCCTCTGTACCCCACATTACTTTTCATTACATTGTTTTTTTCATTACATTGTTTTTTACTTTGTTACACGTGAAAAATTCTATCAGATTTGCTGAGGTTAGCTAGAGTTTTTGGTCTTATTAAATTCTCTCATTTAGTTAGGTAGCTAGCATTACATTACATTTTTGTGTAAATTAGTTTTATTAAAAAGCTTTCCTCCTAACAACTAGAAGAAATTGTCAGCCTTAAGAAAAAAGCATTTTGAGTGGAAGAAAAAGAAACAATTTGAGAAAGAAAAAAAAAAGACTAAAGTTGCTAGAGCAGGGGAGGATGCAAGGGTGAACCTTTGCTATTGGGAAAATGGAAGCCTTTCTTCCTTTTCTTCTTCTATCCCCCATGATTATCCTTTAACTAATTTCAAAAATAATGTGTTATGAAAAGTTCATCAGTAAAATTAGCTATTTGAAATTTGAACTTTCTCCAAGTTCCCAGATTAGACTACAAGATATTATTTAACTCATTTAACTATTCTAATATAATATCAATATTAGCATAGAATCTATCTTTTTTAACAAAGTCACTACAAAAAAATCTAAGGATTTCTAACTTGTAATTTTTTAAAATTTTTATTGATGTTTTGATTTTACCTTTACAAATATTTACAGACTAATCCCACATTTTATAATAAAGTAAAATAAAACTAGCATTAAAGCGATCTCATCTAAAAGTTCACACATTCTCTATTGGAATCAACCCCCCAAATTTTCTATTCTTTAACAGAAATCTTTTTTTTTCTCCCACTTCCTTACCCCATTAATTTTTTTTTCTATCAAACATAGTCAAGCAAAACAAATTTCCTCAATGGCTCTGAGTATGGTTGTGTATCTCTTCTATAATCTAAATCTGTAACCTCTGATAATGTATTATCTTTTCATCATCACTTCTGGAATCACAAAAGATCTTTGTACTGACTATGATTCTTAGAGCTTTCAATATTGTTTATTTTAGTAACATTGTTAATTGTATTCTTCTTCTGGTTCTGCTCATTTTATTCTTTGTAAATTTATAAAAGTCTTCAAAATTATTCACCTTTATAACACTGATGCTATAAAATAAATTGGTCTTTTGCTCATTTCACTCTGCATCAGTTCACATAAATTTTTCTAAGTTTTTAAAAAATCACCTCTTCATTTTTTATACTACAATAGCATCCCATCATATTAATATAACACAATTTATTTGGTCATTCTTGTATTGTTAGGCATCCCAAGAGTTTCCCACTTTTTGTTTCTGCCACTACAAAAAGCTGTTTTAAATATTCTTGTACATAAAAGACAGTTTCTTCTTTATTTGACCTTTTTTGGGTATAGGTCTAGCAGAGATTTAAACCAAAGTTTGTGCTATTTAGTAACTTTTTGTGTAGTAACAAACTGCTTCTTCAGAATGGTTATACCTATTCAAAGTTCCAATACTGCACTCATGCGTAATTTCCATTAGCTCTTCCAAAACTTATCTTCTTTTTGTTATTTTTGCCATACTAATGGGTGTAAGCTAAAATCTCCTAATACCATAATTTGCATTTCTCTAATTGTTAGTGATTTGAAGTATTTCTTTCAAATAGTTTATCATCTGGATTTCTATCCTTGATTTCATATTCTTAGTCCACTGATCAACTGAGGAATGGCTCTTTTTCTCATATATTTCAGTCAGTTTCTTAAGTAATCTTGAAAATGGGACCTTTGCCAGAGAAAATTTGCTTAGAAAGTTTTCCGCCCCCCAAGCTATTTCCCTTTCAATTTTGACTTTATTAGGCTTATACAAAAACTTTTTTAATTCTAATTATCCATTTGATCTATGATCCTCTATCAATTCCTTGTTTATTATGAACTTTTCTTCTATCCAAAGATCTAATAGGTAACTTTTCCCTTGTTTCTTTGATTTATGATGTGGCTTTTTATGTACCCCTTTGAAGTTAAGTGTGGTGATATTATTGGCTTAAATCTTAAGTATTTCTGTCCAATTTTTTTGAGCAGTTTTTGTCAAAAAGTCAGTCATTATCATACCTGGGGTCTTTGTGTTTAGTTAATACTAAGATATTAGATATATTTGATTCTGATACTTAATCTGTTTCACTGCATCAATCTCCTTTTAATCAGTATCAATTCTTTGATTAATTTGATTATTGCTTTATAGTATAGTTTGATGCAATGACTAGGTGCATGGATAAGAATTTAGGACACTGGAGGTATGATCCATAGAAGTCATAAACAGTTGGATATGATAAGTATGATAGCTGGTACTACGAGGCTCCCTTTCCATTCCCAATTTCATTTCCCTTGATATTAATGTTATTACTTTTCTTAATTCTATAATTACTTGGTAGTTTGGTATAGCACTGAATAAGCAAATTTTTTTAAATAATATTGTCATTTTTATTCTATAGGATCAGCCTATTCATAAGAAATAAATATTTTTTCATGTATTTATGCTTTTCTGTAAGTGGTTGTTTGTATCTGTATTTACATAGTTCTTGTATTTACCTTGGAAAGCAGACTCCCAAGTATTTTATATATATCCTGTAATAATTTAAAGTCAATTTTATCTTCTTAACTCTTTCTGCTAGTTTTCATTGATATTTTATAGAAATACTAATGATTTGTGTGGATTTCCATTATATCATGCAAGCCTGAGGAAGCTATTTCAATTCATTTAAATTGACCATTTCATATTCTTTAAGTACTTACTACATTTTATCTGTCAAAAGTACTATTTTTGGTATCATTTTTACTTATGGCTATTTCCTCATTTTTTTTTTATCTTATTGCTATAGTCAGCATTCCTTGTACTATATGAAACAGAAAAGGTGACAAGGGACATCCTTATTGTACTTGTGATTTTACTGGAAAGGATTCTAGGTTATCATCATTAAAAATAAAACAGCAGCTTTTGGTTTTACACACACACAAAATCCAACAATATGCTATTTATAATTAATACACTTGAAACATAAAGACCTACAGCGTTAAAGTGTAGGATCAAAATCTATTATGCCTCAGCTAAACACACAAAAAAGCAGGGATAACAATTATGATTTCAGACAAGGCAATAAAAGTAGATTTAAGACAAAGAAGGAAACTACATTTTGCTAAAAGATAATATATACAATAAATTTATTTAAATATTTAACATATACAGTGTCCCTAAATGTCTTAGGGCCAATTTAAGCTTTAATAGTTTTAACAATTTTTCTTGACTTATTATTATACAGTATTTCTACTACTATATCACACAGATGTGACAATGATGGACGTTCTTGTTTCATTCCTGAATTTACTGGAAAAGATTTTAGTTTTATCTTCATTCCAAATAATGATAGCTTTTAACTTTAAGTTTAAATAGTTTAAAATTGTACTAAGACTTTTCGACATCTTGTATATATATAACAAAGGCATTGTAACTGAATACTCAAAATACTGGCCTCCTTGCTATTCCTTATACAAAATAAAATATTATACCTCCCAAGTCCAGGTATTTTCACTGGTAGTTCTTCATGCCTGGAATGTTCTCCCAGAATCCTCTCTGCCTCTTGATTTCCCTGCCTTGCTTCAAGTTCCAGCTAAAATACCTTCTTCTGTAGGAAGATTCCCCTTAATGCTAGTGTCTTCCCTGTTAATTATCTTCAATTTAAACTGTATATAACTTGTTTGCACAAAGTTGTTTGCCAGTTGTTTTCCCCAATAGATTATGAGATCCTTGAGGGCAGGTACTATATTTTGCTTTTCTTTGTATCCTCGAAGCCTAGCACAGTGCCTAATACATAGTAGTTGTTTGATGTTTATTAAATGAATTACAATGAGAAATAGTGTAGGACCTTAATTTACCCCTATCAGCCCTAGATACATCTAATCAAAATAGATGTTAAAGACCTGAACAGAAATTTAGGAAAATTGGATATAAGATCTCTGGTGATTACTGAATTGAAACAGAAAGGAGCATACATATTTCTCAGCAGTGCACGGCACCTTTGCAAAAACAAATTATGTCTTAGAACATAAACACAAAAAAACAAATGCAGAAAAGTGGAAATATCATTCTTTACTGATTACAATACAGTAAAAAATGTTAAAAATCCATTTAAAAACATATTAAAAAGTAACTGCAACAAAATTTTACACTAAAGAATTATTGGGCCAAAGAAAAATGACAGAATAGTTCAATAAAGATAATGAAAATAATTAGATAACACTCCAAAATACTGAGGATGTAATCAAAGCAATCCTTAGGGGAAACTTTCTATCTTTAAGCACTTTCATAAACAAAAAAGAAAAAAAAATACATCAATGAATTGGGAATGTAACTAAAGTTACTAGAAAATCAACCAATAAAATAGACAAACTATTTAAAAGAAAACAATCTTACTAATATCAAAAATGAAAAAAGAATTCACAACAAATGAAGAAAAAATAAAGGATATTATTGGAACTATTTTGTCCAATTATACATCAATAAAACCAACAACTTTAATGAAATAAATATATATTTACCAAAAATATAAAAAACAAAAACAGAAAAATTGAATTTAAGCAACCCAATTTCAGAGGAATAAACTGAACAATAAATGAACTTTAAAAACAAACAATAACAATCCTCCCCTAAAGAATTCACAAGTGAATTCTATAGAACATTCATAGAATTCATCCTAATAATACATAAATTATTTGGGAAAATGACAAAAGAAGGCATCCTACCAAATTCCTTCTATTATATAGATAGGGTCTTTATTCATAAAGCAGAGAGAGATGCAAAATTTAAAATAAAATAATAGCTAAAGAGGTTAAAACAACATATCACAAAGAACATATACTATGATCAGGATGGATTTATACTAGGAATTCAGGATTAATTTAATATAGGAAAATCATGAACTTAGCCAGCCATATGAATAAGAAGATAAGCAAAAATTAATTAGTATATCAATAGATGAAGAAAAAGCTTTTGACAATAAAGGACCCATTTTTATAAAAAACACCAACAGCCTCAACAATTAAGAGCTGGGATTCTCCCAGTTTTATGTAGATTTCATAAAAGGATAAAATAGGGAGAATACAAGGATATCACTATTAAACATACCTCAGAAAAATCAAAGGAAAAGACAAAAAACCTATACATACAAAAATATAGCAGCTCCATTTTTTGTGTAATAAAAATCTGAAAATTAAGGGGATGAGGCCAGGATCAGCTGCAGCCACTTGTGATTGTGAAGGGTAATGGCTTCAAGAGAGTTGGGTCAACTTTGGCAGGAAGGAAGGAAAAGGAAATAGCAACAGAGAAAGGAGAGATTTTTTTTGTTTATTCCATGAGGGAGGTGAATTTCTAGATAGGTTAACTGTTCTTTTGTCAGAAATGTATTTAAGTTATGGACTGCTTATGTTACCAATGTTATGGGTGAAACATTTTTAAAACCTAGCCCAAACATTGTCTTTAACATTGGAAAAACATATCCTAAGTTAAAAACAAAAACAACCCAACTCCACCCCCCCAAAAAAAAAACCCCTCACAAATGGAGTAAGCTAACTTGAAAGTTGGGACAGTGGCCATCTTGTAAAATACAAACCATTAATAAGAGACTACCTTGAATATAAAATTCAGTACAAAATTCTTACCAAATAAAATATGAAAAATAAATGCCAAAAATGGAAAACAAGTCATAAGAAAATAAGGCACTACCTCCCAATATTTTTAATGAAATTAAAATTCTAAAAATCACAAAATATTGATTTTGAAACTCACCTAACCAAGCAAGATTTGTCACTTTTAGAGTAAAGAAAATTACCTTAATTAGGTCTCTCCCAATATGTTTTCAAAATTATATATAAATGGTCTATCTTTGGAGAACGCCTTAGGAAACTATCCAAAACCTGCATTATTGAAAAGGCAGGGAGATTAATCCTGTAGGGAGAATTAAGACAGTCCACTGAAAAATGAAAAAAAATCAAATGAAGTCTTCTAACACATTACTTGGACAAACTGATGGATTTATGGAAAGGCAAGAATCTATTCATTCATTATTATCTCAAAAATCATTGATTAAGAACCAATTTTATATGTTGGGAACTGTACTACTGGGAAAAAAAACAAAACAAAACAAAAACCTGCCAAAATTCAACTGGCAAGAACAAGTACAAATGAAGCTAAAAGAAATGGCAGGGTTATAATCTTCATAGGTGAAAGATTTGAACAAATGAAGGATTAAATAGTGTCACTTAATTTATTCTTTTATAGACATTAATTACTTTGGGCATCAGAGCAACAATTCCCAAACTAAGTAACACTTTAGAACATTACAATACTAGGCTCCACCACTAACTCCACAGTGGCTCTCAGAAGTCCTGCACTCAAATATTAACTTGATCAATTTCTAACGTAGCTTTAAACAAATTTCCTCTATGTGAGTTTCTTCATAGGTAAAATGATGGGATTAGATTGGATCATGTTAACATACAGGGCCCCAAAACATGGAATAAAATTTGAGAATAAGAACAAGAGGGAAGGTGTCAACCTACAAAGTACCATACAAAAGGAAATCTATTTGACGTTGACAGCTAAAATATCTACATTAAGCAGTTTTATTTTGTTAAAGTTCATTAATATTTATATTGATACACCAATTTTCTGCAAAAACAAAAACATTTTAAACACAATGTTAAAGAAGTACTTTAGATTACATAAGCCATTTCTTTAAATTATGCTTTGCAATACAAAAAGAATTTTATAACTGTTTATAATATGCAACATTTATTATGGTCATAAAACTTTTAATAATAATGGTAATAGCGATAAAAGCTAACATGTATAAAACACTATATTGCCAAGCACTGTGCTTTTAAATTATCTCACTTAACATTACAGCAAAATGCTATTATTATCATTTCCATTTTACAAAGAAAGAAACTGGGGCAAAAAAGTATTATAAATGAGTTGTCTGGTATCATACAGCTAATAAATGAGATGGAATATGAACTCAGTTCCTTCTGACTCCCGGTCCATGGTGCTGCCTAGTTGCCACAAATCCATTACAAAGTAACAAATATGCTCAAATTTTTGACATTAACTTGCTAAAGCTTTAGTAACTATTTAAACAAAAAATAAATAAAAATGACAATTATAAGTTCACATTGCTCACTCAATTTGAACAATTGAGGTACTCTTAAAAAAAGCTTTATTTAACTTAATCCTGCTGTCCCTTTGATTTTTATTATTTCTACTTCTGCTTAATCACTAAGTTTTTCTATCTTCCAACTCTCCTTAATACATTAGTCTCATCAAATGAGCCACAAACCAATACTTAACACCTTTGCAGATTATGGTTATGAGTAAAAGTTTACTTGGTAATACAACTAATTATGCCCCTGACTCTTCTATTTTGTCACTTATTTTCATGTTTCCCCAAAGCAAGACAAACCTATAATTCAAATTTGTTTTTGTCATTTCCTTTAGATTATAAATACTAGGGTAAATATCAACAATGCATATAAGGGGTATGAAAATTATGTACTCTTTTAATATTTTTAATTCATGTACATTCCTAATATTTTCTCCATATAAATTTTTTTCAGTGGGATGTAAAAGGCAGAAAAACAATCATAGCTGAATCTCCTTTACAAGATTCAAATTTAACAGCTCATAAAAATTACTTTAAAGAACTCTATTAATCTCTGAATAACCTTTTATCTACTCCAAGTTCATTAAACTGTAGTTTAAACTTTCTTTAAATTCATCCTCAATAGGAACAAGAACCTGTTGTCAGATTGTCTCTCTCAAGTTCTAGAATCTGAGTTTTCTTTACTAGCCTTTCTCCATGGTCCTTCCTTTTTGATTCATCAGTGAACTTTATGACTCTTTTCTGATATCTAGCGAAGAATTCCATTACCCTCTCAAATTATGAAACCCAGAACTAGTTTTGGTATCATAAGCATCTAAATTTCTTAAAACTTTTTTTGTATTATGGTCTCTTTTGGCAATCTAGCGAAATTTATAGTTTAATAACCCATTGATTCAATAAATGGTTTAATTAAAAAAAAACTTTCATAATTGAAGGAAAAGCTAAATTTCAGCTTTAGATCAGTGAAAATGAACTAAATTTCCCCCTCTATACTTCCAGATTCCATGAAATCTATCCACAGCCCCCAAAGACCCTAGATTAAAATTCTTTCATCTAAATAGTATTGAGTATACAGAGTCTAAAAATATCCTGCTTGCCTTTCTCCTCTTTTGCTTAAATATGAATGGTAAGTACAATTCATACTCTGTTCATTTGCAATTTTGTTAGTACACATTTAAAACTCTGTAAATGTGTTTAACTAGTTAAAATTTGATATTAAGTTTGTATTTCAGAATTTTAAGAAAAATTTTCAATTTATGCCAGAATTTGACATTCATTGTGGCATGCCACCTTAAACTACCAACTAAATCTTGCTTCCAAAGGGTCAATTATTTAAAATTCCTTACTAAGTATTTGTTTTTGTTTTAATTCATATAGTAACAGGAAATACAGCATTTGAAGCTTTCAAAGAGCAGAGGCCTGAAATAAAGCGCTAAAAATACTTCATAACCAAAATCATTTATTTCTTACATTTAAGATACTTACCCAAAGGACTAAGCATTCAAAGCAGTTTAATTTACAAACAAAAGGAATCTGAAGTTCAAACAGCAAAATTCTCATGATGTTATTAAGCAGTTTTGTTTTTTAAAAGTTTAAATAATCTTTATATTAACATAATTTTTCTTAAGAATAAATACATTTTAAACACTATACTAAAAAGATAGTACTTAAGGTCAGAGGAGCTATCATATTTAAATTCTATTGTTATGTAATAAGAATTGTATAGCCTACTTTGGTTCTAGCCATAAAATGTTATTGATCTGCTAAAAACCTAGCTTTGCTTACATAGCAAAGCTTACCTGCTTTTTGCTTACATCTTAACTGAGTTGTAGATTGTTAAATACTTTTTTAAAAATTTATTTTATTTTCAGTTCTACATTTTCTCTCTCCCTTCACCATCTCTATGGTTAATTCTAATATTCACAAAATCACATGTAAGACAGTAAAATCAAGTACTATTCTCTACATTATTGTTTGTGGTAGTAGTAGCAATAGTAGCTAAAATGTATATAGAACTTTAAGGTTTGCAAAGAATGTTACATATTTATATCAATTGATTCTCACAATTCTGTGAGTTATGTGCTAATGTTATGTGGACTTTACAAAAGAAGAAACTGAAGCTTAGAAAGTACTTGTCTAGGGTCACAAAACTAGAAAAGTCTGAAGAGAATCAAAAAAGTCAATGAATAGTCAAACAAAAAGCTCAGTACCAAAATCCAGTAAAGAAACCAGATGAATAGACCTTTACTATTTTTCTTCATAGTAAGAGATAAGGAAAAAAAAAATCACCCACAAGTTATTGCATTCTATATAAAACTTTATTTTTTAAATGTTTCACAAGCACTTAACATGTACTTTTTGGCTAGAGATTTAAATATGCCTATCATCAATTTCCATCAGATACTGTTTAAAGCAGATTACATATAATTTTAAATAGCTTAGAATTTAAAGATACAAAGGATTATTGTGGCAAATGACAATTTATAAAGTGTTTTTTTAATACAGCAAATAGCAAATCTGACCTTTTCAAGTGGCTTTCCCAATGAGTTTCCAATTAGTTTCCAGTCATTCAAGACTTCTTCAACTTTTGAAATAAACCTAGGAGGGGAAAAAAAATACTTTCCAAACATGTAAATGCAGAACACTTTATTCGACTTTAAAAAACCACTAATTCTTAGAGCCTTGTTTTGTCTAGTACATTGCTATATGCCTAACTAGACTAAACTTCATTTCTCATAGAAATAAAAATGAAAGGATAATTCATTTCTTTTTTCAGGAACCAACGATAAATTTATTGAGATCAATTTACTGAGACCACCCTTATAGCTGTTAGCTCATAATCAAACTCAATTTTTTTTTTTGCTTAGGCAATTGAGGTTAAGTGATTTGCCCAGGGTCACACAGCTAAGGAATGTTAAGTGTCTGAGACCAGATTTGAACTCAGGTCAACCTGACTCAGAGATGGTGATCAATTATTACTGTGAGTGTATTAAAGTCAGTTGCCAAATGCTATTATTTCCACCGAAACAATATTCTAGAATCTATTTTCTTCTCACTATTCACACAAACACTAAGATCTTACCACTTCTAGTCTGGATTATTGTAATAGCCTAATTAGTCTCTTTCCCTCAAATCTCCCCTTATTCCAGTAGTCACTGCACACAGCTGCCAAAATGATTTTCCTTAAGTACAAGTCATTCTATTTCACTCCCCTACTCAAGTTACAAAAATTCCTAATTGCTTCTGGAATAAAATATAAACTCCAGTTTGGCTTCAAAAGTCTTTATTCAATCTAGCTCTATGTTTCCACACTGAAGTTCTAGCCAAAGAGGCTCTCACAGTTCCTCAAAAAGCTAATTTCATTTTAAATTGTATGTCTTGGATTTAAACACTTAGCCACCTAACATATTCAATTATTTATGGAATAACCAGATCTCCAATAGATAGAATTCATTTACGACCAGTAATAAGCACAATCAGCTATGCCAGCAAATGACTATTGCTCTCAAAACTCAAAGACCAGTGGTGGTAAATAAATTTACTTTACAAAACTAGAGCTAAATGATGACTATGAAGAATAAAATTAGGAAAAAAGTAAATGCTTTCATCAATGAATTGAAAAAATTAAAGTCTAAAAGTCAAAACTTAGAAAAATATAAATGGTTTTTTAATTGAACATGTATAATGTAATTCAATGAAATATTAAAATCTATGGCCAAGAACACAGGAGAACTGAAGAAAATTATAATTTAAGACATCAAGTTTTCTACTTCAGGGACTCTGCATGCATATGTGTACACACACATATGACTACATTTCCATATAAAGCAATAATGAATGACAAACTCTAGATTATGGTTTGTCACCTCAATGTAGTTGTTTCCTTGTGAAAAGATCATTGGACATGATTAACATATTGATTCTAAGCTCATGATTCAAGTGACTGACAAAATATTAATTTACTTCTTTCAAAAAAAAAAATAAAACCAAGCATAAAAAAAGAAAAATGAAAACATAAAACAGAATTAATGTTATGGAAATCAATAAAAGTACTAATTAAAAATTTTCAAAATGGCATTTGTAATAATTCTAACACTATTTAGTTTCTGAAAAAATATAGAGTATAAAACTGAAAAGTGAGTGATATCCTAAAGGAAAAATGGAAAATGATTTCCTCAGTTCTTTCCCAGAAAAGTGTGTTTCTATTAAACCTTTAAAAATTATATATATACTCAACAATCAATCAAGAAGAATTAAATGCCCACATCAGTTGAGATACTTAGTAAATTCTGGGGCATATATATGCCCTGTAAGTTTTAAGAGGAAAATAGTCACTCAAAACTTAATCTCAAGGACTGAAAACTTCTCTTCTTAATGTATATATATTTCCAAAATATTTTAAAACTTCAATTTTATGCGAAGTTTCACTATGAAAATCAAAAGCAAATTTCCTACTCATAATGTAAAAGCTTTTATGGCAGGGTTAGTTTTTTCTAAATAAGTGCCAAAATAGCTAATAAACCACCAAAGATAAATTTATAGTGCAATCTCTTGGGGAAAATGTTTTCATATTTTTAAAATAAGTAATTTCCATTTCTAAATCTTTACCACAAGGCATGGATATTCTACCAGTTTAGTTTAATTTAAAATCTTCTTTCCTTGAGCTCTTAACCAAAAACTGCCTTCACATTTTTCTCAGTGGCACTACCATTCAAGTCATAAAATTTGGCTTCTTCTTTGAATCCTTATACTTTGTTTTTATTTCTGATCTATAAATAATCTTCAACTCAATTCACAAACATTTAAAGCATTTATTTTTTGTCAAACACTGAGCAATATAAAGCTAAAAATCAAAGTCCCAACACTCAAGCAATGTATATTGTTTTGGAGGAAAATATAATTTCCCTAGTCCATTTATCCTGCTACCAGTCTGGTACAGTACCTAATTAGGGCAACAACCTCTTGCAGCTGGTGCTTCTGACTTTCCAGTTCCTTTCTAAATCCAAGGTAACCCAATCACTGTAAAAAATCTCGATACATCTTTTTCATGCTATTAAAGCACAGATGGAAAACTTGCAAAGACATTTAATCTATATTCTTTACATAGTTTTAAAATTCTTCTATAATCTGGTTGAAGCCTATCCAATTTTACTACTTCTCTACAATAACATCTGTTCTGTAAAGCAGGTGTCTTTATTACCTCAGATCCTTAAATCTCACCTTCCATCTCCTCTTCCTATCCAAATCTCATCCATTATTCAAGTCTCATCTTCATTTTTTAATAATCATTTGCAGCACATACTCATCACTTTTTGCATTTCTTCAGAATACCCCACAATTTAAAGTTAGTGTACATGTTTTTCTTCTTTAAGAACAAAAATGCCTCCGCAGATTCTACTCAAGCCATACAGGCAAGAATTGGTAGGATGGAGGACAAAATAATGACACTTAAGTTTACCTATTATCTGAGGTTTTACCTGGCTAAATTCAGAAACTTTATCACCAGTTTGTTCAAAAGGTAATGAATTTTTTTCAACCACATCAATTCTCAAGGATTATTTGCTGAATTGTAGATGGATTAAAAACTGAAATAGCTGTACTTTAATTTCTCCAAAATACATTATAAGCTCACGATTCCAGACCATACTTTTGTCTTCTTTTTCCCTCTACGTTATTTATTGTGGATTAGGTACACTATAAGAATTCAATAAAGGAGTGATGTCTTTCTGATTTCATTCCTATATACAATTACTTTTTGCATTTGATTCCAGACAAATGCTGGCTCACCTATAATTTTCATCTTCTCTCTTAACCAACAATTCTTGAAATGTGGCATCAGTATAAAAACTGAAAGCATGATAGGCAAATAAACTTTTTTATATATAACAGGGAAAAGAGAAATTCCCTAACCTGAACCAAAGCTATATAGAAATTAGCCTTCCAAATGTTTCTGTAACACAGGAGTTGACCCCTCACAACTGTTTACTGGTGTTTAACATGAGCAAAAGCAAAAGGAGCAGCAGCAGCAAGGACAAAGGTGCTTTATATATAACTGCAAAAAGTTGAAATCAAAGGAAAGCATTCAGCAAGCAAGATTGCGGGATTTTTTTTAAAGGTCATTCTGAATCCCCTGAAAGGGAAAAGAAAAAAATCCAACAGTCATTTGAAGAAACTCCACCACCTCCTGCAAAGAGCACACCAAAAGGAAATAAAAATAATAATTATTTAAGATTTAAAAAATACTTTTTTCACAAACATTGTGAGGCAGGCAGTATGAGAATTAACAGCCTCATTTTACAGATGAAGAAACAGAAGTGCAGTAACCTGCTCAGTTACAAAGAGTTTGGATTTAAAGTAAGAATTCAGCACTCTTAGCCGTGAAAGATAATATGGGATTATAATTTCGAATAAAATGAGTTTTGAATGAAAAAGCAAATAGTTCCAGAGTAAATTATGAAACTGCTGGAGTTAAAATGAGTGAATCCATGTGTTAACTGAGAAGCTGTAGAAGTAGGCGAGAAGGATCATTCTGGCATAATAGATTTAAAGCTAAAAGGAACCTCAAAACGTCTCGTTAAAACGCCTCATTTTCGCAGGTAAGACTACGGGAAGGTAAAGTGACACGCACCAGGTCAAGCGAGTAACAAGTGGCAGCGAAGGGTTGCCAACAGGAAGTTTCCCCTAACTCCCGAAAGCAACCTGCAGGGAAGAGGGTACCGAGCGAGGGGGGAGTCCGGAGGAGAGAGGAGCAGCCCGGAAAGAGTCGGGTTTTGGGGCAGGGGGCTGTAGGGGACAGAGGAGCTCGATTAGAAGAGAAGGG
This sequence comes from Myrmecobius fasciatus, assembly GCA_023553655.1. NCBI lineage: Eukaryota > Metazoa > Chordata > Mammalia > Dasyuromorphia > Myrmecobiidae > Myrmecobius > Myrmecobius fasciatus. The sequence goes on from JAJPUD010003810.1 coordinate 193,562, forward strand.
ATGTTAGGAAGGAGGGGAAAGGGGAGGGAGGAAGGAAGGCCAGAGAAGAGGAGGGCCAAAAGAGGGTGGCAAGAAGGGTGAGGAATGGCCTGTAAAGGGAGGGAATTCGGAGAAACAGGGAAGTGGAGGGAGGGAGTGACCAGGAAGGGGAATAGCCTGGGGGAGCCAGTAAAGACCAGGTTAGATGGGAACACACAGGGCCTGGGATAGGACCAATGAGAAGCCTGGCCCTACCGTGATAGGGCAGTGGGACCGGGGCTTCCCGTGGCCACCGGTACGGTGTGTGTTTGGGGGGAAAGGGGGGATGATGCGGTAGGGAAACGGAAGGCTGAGGCTGAGGGAGCAAGGGAGGAAGCAACTCACCTTTCCCACTCGGAGGCGGTGGTGAAGTCCGTGATCTCAAAAACCTCGGATTCGGGCTGCGGGAAGAAAAATACAGAGAAGGGTTGAGTCCGGGGGAGATGACATAGCTTGGGGGACTCGGGGAGAGAGAGAACCGAGACAGGGGAGGGCAAAGGCCTCACCTCACTGTCGGCCGCCATCTTGGGGAAGCTGTCTAGGGCCAGGCGGGGGCAGGGACAGGGAGAGGCTGGGCGCAAAGGCTGCTGGGAGGGGGGCGGGGCCAGTGTGCCGGAGGTGGGCGGGGGTGGTAAGAAAGAGAATGGGAGTCCGGTTTTTTCCCTCTTCCAGTTAACAGTTTAGAAAAGAGCTCAGATTTGGCCAGACCGACGAGTTTGCTATGAAAAATGTTCCTCAGGACTGGAGACCTAGAGAGGCTTAGTTAAGGTCTTTATTGGCTGTCCCCAATCACATATCTGAAGGGATTAGAGATCTCAAGGCCTTCCAGTCCTCTGTCCATAATTTCCTGATTTTGGTTAGAAGAAACTTCTCTTGGAGATTTACTGGGTAGGGGGGGAGAGTAGAGGATAAGATAAAGGGGGAAACAGGTTAAGGCCATAACAAAAAGAAATCAGCCCTGTGTGCTGGACATATAACAAGTGCTTAATAACTGCCTTTTAATGCTTGTTTAATGACCGGACTCTTGTTTTGGGGCTGGCAGGGATCACGCAATCCAACCCGGTCACGTGGCAAGAGGGAACCTGGGGAGTTAGTGTTATTTACTGTGTGACGCGTGTGCTTCCTCATTTTGTAAAATGAGGGGGTTGAAAAGATAACATTTATTACCTTTGAAGTATTACTTGAAAAGAATGTTATTTGGTAGAAGCTTAGAATTGTGTCAGGGTTTGTGGAACATATAGATAATAAAATCTGGTGCTTGTACACCACTGATGTGCTGGTAAATGTTTCAGGACACACTTTAAAAAAAATAGTATTTTGTTTTTCCAAATATGTGTAAAGATAGTTTCCAGCAATCACTTTTGCAAAACCTTGTGTTCCAAATTTTGCTCCCTTTCCTCACTCCCCAGAAGAGCAAGCAATCCCATAGAGATTAAACATGTGCAATTCTTCTAAACATGTTTCCATATGAGACTGGCTGCACAAGAAAAAAAAAAAAAAAAGATCCAAAAAAAAAAAAAAATTAGAAAAAAAAAAAGCGATCAAACAAAAAGGTGAAAATACTATGCTCTGATCCCCATTCAGTCTCTGTAATTCTCTCTTTGGATGCAAATGGCATTTTCTGTCACAAATCTATTGTAATTGCCTTGAATCACCTCACTGTTGAATGCTTATTTACACTGAAAACATCTCTCTCTCTCTCTCTCTCTCTCTCTCTCTCTCTCTCTTTCTCTCTCCTGTTTTACACCCAAGATTTGCCCATTTGTCTTGGAAACTGCTAGAAGCTGTACAGAGGGATTTAGCCTACAATTATTCAGCCCAGTAACTATGAGTCATTCTGCTTAAAAAAAAAAAAAAAATTGGTCAGACCAGTTACTGTAGGTCTGTCCAAGCCTCTCTGAAATCATCCTGCTGGTTGTTTCTTGCAGAACAATAATATTCTATAACATTCATATACCATAATTTATTTAGCCATTCTCCAATTGATGGGCATCCCTTCAGTTTCCAGTTTCTTGCCACTACAAAAAGGGCTGCCACAAACATTCTTGCACATGTGGGTCACTTTTCTTCCTTTAAGATCTCTTTGGGATATAGGCCCAATAGAAACCCTGCTGGGTCAAAGGGTATGCACAGTTTGATAACTTTTTGAGCATAGCTCCAAATTGCTCTCCAGAATGGTTGGATCCGTTCACAGTTCCACCAACAATGTACCAGTTTTCCCACATCCCCTCCAGCATTCGTCATTATCTTTTCCTGTTATTTTAGCTAATCTGACAGGTGTGTAGTGGTACCTCAAAGTTGTCTTAATTTGCATTTCTCTATCAATAGTGATTTGGAACCAATGGTTTTAATTTCATCATCTGAAAATTATTCATATCCTTTGACCATTTATCGATTGGAAAATGGGACAAGCTCGTTGCTTTCGACAAGCAATTGCTGAGGCAATTGGAGTTAAGTGACTTGCCCAGGGTCACACAGCTAGGCAGTGTTAAGTGTCTGAGGGCAGATTTGAACTCAGGTCCTCCTGAATTAAGGGCTATTGCTCTATCCACTGTGCTACCTAGCTGCCCCATAAGCTCAGTTCTTGAAGAGCATTGGTCAAGGCAAATTCACACACAAAGCCAGAATCTCCCCTGGCTCTTCTACTAGGTCTTTGCTCCAGGAGTGTTGCTGCACCTGGCCTGGATTCCTTTATCTTGTGGTTCACATTCTGGGCTCAGTTCAAAGACTGTATTCCCTACACCTAGAAAGGAAAAGATGACCAAAAAGACCAGACATGGGCCCATTTCTTAGGGAGCTATGTGACTTTGGGAAAGATGGGGGGGGAGAGGGCAAGGTTGCACAACTTTTTCCCTTTACAACATGGTTCTGAACAGGAAGTCATTAATTAAGGAGTCACCCTACTCAGACAAAAATCCACCCAAAATCCTGCAGTTCCTGATTGAAGCCCTTTTGAAGATGCCAATAGTTCTGACTGCATAGCCAATGGAAACATATGTCAGGCCAACGAGAAATGCAGGATGTTTCTTCTTGCTCCAGTCTTCATGATTCTCTAGAGACAGCTCCCTAACATTAAACACATAGACAGCACTATTTTAGCAAACCAATGGAGTCTAGATTTTCATTACACACATCTAGAATCTGTCCCATACAAGAGGGTCACTTCTCTATTTGGAAGAGGGCGAAGGTTTTTTCTGGGGGGAAATGTTAGGTGTATTTGATTGGCCTGCCATCCTAAACATCAAGATCCAGGAACCCAGGGACCTTCTGCAGCCACCTACAGCCCAACAAGGCTTGTCTTGTCCCTACAAGGTAACATACTCCTGAAGAATCCTACAAGGGCTTTAGAAACTAGTAACAAAAGTATATAATAGGAGAGTCACAGCTAGAAAATAATTCAAGCAGAAAAAAAATTAGGGATTTTCATGGACTAAAAGCTCAGTATGAGTCATGAATGTGATAGTCAAGAACTAATACAATCATGTTGTGCTAATAGTAGCATGGTATTCAGATCAAGGGAAGTTTTAACCTACTATACTTTTCTTTGTAAAATATGTCCTCCAAAGAATTAAATGTAAAAATATCAAAAGGGTAATGGAGAGATGCACTATGGATATTAGTAACTTGCAACATATAGTTGTTCATGAAGAGGTGTGAAAAAGATTGCCAATGGAATGCATAACCAGAAAAGTAGATGGGTTGATCATATAGTAAAAATATGAAAATATTTACAGCCTCTTTGCTCTATTGGTATCCATACAATGTCAAGAGATCTATAGAAAGATCAGCAATAGGTTTTATGGACCCTAAAAATGCAGGATTTATAGGAGGATATGGACAAATGTCATTCCAGGTGAGAAGGCATGAATAGACTTCAGTCTGGTTTACTGGAGGGAGTAGCAAATAGTCACCATTTATTAAGCATCTACTATGTGCCAAGCATTGTGCTAATGCTGGGGATACAAAGAAATATAAAAGACGTTCTCTAATCTCAGGAGGTTCACAGTCCAGTGTAGAAGGCAACAGGCAAACAACTATGTATAAAAAGTAAGATGTATACAAAATAGCTAACCAACAGAGGAAAGCCATTAGAATTGAGGGATTGGGAAAGGGTTCCTATAGAAAGTGGGATTTTAGAGATCACAGATTCAATTCAATTAAATGTTTATTAAGCAATTAATGTAAAGGTTCATGTTCTATGATGATTGGTTGAAGGATCTTGAAATGATTGGTCTGCAGAAGAGGTTATTCAGAAATAAGACAAAAGGTATTTTCAAAGACTTGAAGGGATGCCAGGTGGAAGTAGAATTATGTCCATCCCTGGGGTCAGAATCAGGAGTAATGGGAACAAGTTGCAAAGACGTCTATTTAGACTGATGTCAGGAAAAAAATTCTAACAATTAGAACTCTAAAAGTGGAATGGATTTCTTCAAGAGGTAGTAGGTTTTCCTCTCCTTTAAGCAGAAGCTAAATGATGCCTTTTTTTTTTTTTAAAGAATGTTTTTGTGAGAATTTCCTTTGTATTGGATTGAACTGAATGAGCCTGGAGGCTCCATTCTACAAGGAGCTCTGCTAGACAAAAACAAAACTATTTCTGCCCTCAAAACTGTTTCAGATGTGTCAGACCACATCCAAAATATTCTGTTCTATTAGAAAGGATATTGTGAAGTCAGGGTATATACAGTAGAGAGAAATGAAGAAGGCCAGAGAGGAAGCTGGAAGGAGGGGGTTGGGAAACTGCCAAAAAAAGGATATTTTGAAGGAACTGAGTTTACCCTAGAAAAGATAAGATGGGTGATCACATTGCATTCAGATATTTAAAGGGTTATATCTAGACTTCTTTTACTTGAGACCAGAGCACAGAGCCTGCAGAATAGACAAACTGCAGAAAGGTAGATTTCACCTAGATATATGATGTTAACAAAGATAGTGAAAGTTGGCAAGGGCTACATCAATTGACTTTGATTTCCCCATTTCCCAATCCTATAGGTCTATGGTATAGAGGGTATTTCAGCCCAAGTTAGATGAAATTATTGCAATTTTGAGATTCTATCATTCTATGACTATAACAATGAATAACATAAAAATATGTTGTTTAGCTTTTAGGAGTATGACCTTATTTCCTTCAAATCTCAGTCACATAGGACTGTCCTTATTTCAACTAAGAGAATGAAAGCTTGTTTATTCAGGAAACCTCATGTCTGTAAGACATGAATACATTATGAGTGTACATAATGATGAAAAGAAAAAAAAGTGTTGGTAATGGCAATCATAGATCAGCACAAAAAATGAAAATAGCTGCAACAGAATAACGACAGAAAACCAAAGGTCATTTCATAACCAGCTGCATACAGTCCGATCAACCACTAATTAGTATAAAGATAAAAATATCAAATGGAAAGGATCAATGCAAAAAGCATTTATTAAGTGATCATTATGTGTCAAGCACTATGCTAAGTGCTGAGGATACATTGAAAAAATTGAAATGTTGCCTACTTTCAAGGAAATCTCCCTGTAATAGAGGGAGTTAACTCAAATAAGAGAATTAAGCTTCAGAGCACATGGCTAAGCCCAGCAATCCTTAGGGTATACCAGATGGTCAGATGACAGTGGCCAATGGTGTGAGAAAATACCAAAACCTAGAAAACTTTAGAACTCAGTGGCAATGTGGAAATTTGTTTTGCTTGACTATGCATATTTGTTGCAAGGATTTTGGTTTTTCTTTTCTTGCTGAGGGTGGATAGGAGAGATAGATGAGGCAATTTAAGGACCCATTTTCCCCTGTCTCCACCTCCCCCCAAAAGAGAAGAGAACAGAAGGGAGACCAAAAGGAATCACAGATGATACATATTGAATTTATTATATTTTTAAAAAGAAAAGCAAATTGTATATATTTGAGATACAATTTCATGTAGAAACCTCTCTGTTCTACAATATATATGAAAGGTCCCATGTTATTTGGTGTTTGTTAAATTCAGAATAAAAATTAGGTTTTAAAAAAGAATACAGTGGGCAGGGAAAATCATGAGACTTGATGGTTCTCTATCTCACTGAGAGGCTTATAATAATTAGTGCAGCTCATCCAAGTAGCTAGTATCCAACACCCATATCACTTTTTCTATCCAACGGTACAGGCAGAATCTAAGTGGCCAGGTTAGTCCACTCCTCAGGTTAGAGGAGATGTACAAAAGGCATTTGTACCCAATTTGTATCCAATTATTAGCCTGGGGGTTCTCATTTCAGCTTTATGCTACCATTGAGAAAACTTTATATAGCAATCTATTGAATATTAGCATCAATAAAAGCATAAAGTTAAGAAATATCTTCAAGGCATTTGTCAATATTATGGAAACAATGTAATATAGTGAAGAGAGTACCATATTTGACTCAGAAGACGTGAGTTTGAAAACTGGTTCTGTTATTATTTGCTTACCTTGGAGAGATCAATTAATCTCTTTGTTCTTCAGTTTCTTCATCTGTAAGATGAGCATTTTGGACAGATGGCTAACACCTTTCCCGGCTCTAAATCAAGGGTCCCTTTCAAAATGCAAAAAGAAAAATGATCCATATCCTTGTTCTGATTCTCCATATATTCCCAAGTGCTTATGTCATTGTACTACTTATATACATGAAGTGCTATCGGATCTTCTAGTGAGATCCACACGTACTAAAAAGGGAATAGTCTAGGCATCTACATTGGAAAAATAAATTGAATGAAGAATGCATATTGCCACCAATATGATATCCATTTGTATAGGTAGCCCAATGATTTAGTCTAAATGCATATACAAATAACTCTTTTACATATTTCAATACTCTGAATTCACTCTCTCCAAATGATACTTGTCACACCCTCTCCTCAGGTCTCTAAGGGCACCTTTGAAAGGACAGTTATCAGCTACAGCCCCCAAAATAATTTCTCCTTGTTAACTGAAAGTGAGTAGCTCCCAGATTCATTTAATCAATTAAAATTGATTAATTTTTCCAAAGGTTTATTTGTTGCAAAAATATATCAAGAACAGAAATACAGACATTTTCCTTAATACGTAGAAACACACTGTCCCTGATACCATCTTAATCACTGGGGAGTGAGCTTAGACAAAGCAATTTTCAATATAGAACTGTTGAATAGTTCTACAATAGTAGAACTACTATTAAGTCTACTACTTAGTCCAATGTAACATAACTTGTGGAAGAATCTGACTCAGCTGCTATTCAGTTGGTCAGTCTATACATCATTCTTTACTGTCTAGCTTCTGGCAAATCCTGGATATCTGGTATTTTACTTTCCTGATCTTTCAAAGCCACAAGTTTGTATTCATCTCTAATCTCCTTGACTTAAAAGAAAGAAAAGAAGACACACAGCATAGAAGCAATAGCAAAATCATGCACTATTGAGCCACATGGTTCTGGTTGTGAAATAAGGGCTGAGGGCTTGTTCTTGATGAAACAAGAGTTATATCCTGGCTAGTGCCTTTTGAAGTGTTAATTTGAAGTGTTAATTGCCTGTTAATTGGGGAATAGCTGTACAAATTGTGTTATATGAATGTAGTGGAATAGTATTGTGCTATAAGAAATGATGAAAAGGGACATTTCAGAGAAGCCTATGAAAACTTGTATGACTTGATGCAGAGTGAATTGAGCAGATCAAGAACAATTTACACAATACTTTCATAAAGACAAATACCTTTGGAAGACTTAAGAACTCTGATCAACACAATGACCAATCACAATTCCAAAGAACACATAATGAAACATGTTACCCATCTCTTGAAAGAAGTGATTATAGAATGAGACATTTTTTAGGCATGACCAATGTGAATATTAGTTTTGTTTGACTAAACATACATATACATATATTTATTAAAGCTTTAAATTTTCAAAACATATACATAGCTAATTTTTCAACACTGACCCTTGCAAAACTTTGTGTTCCAAATTTTCTCCTTCTTCCTCTCACTCCCTCCCCTAGATGGCAAGTAATCCAATATATGTTAAACATGTTAAAATATATGTTAGATCCAATGTATATATATATTTATTCAATAATCTTGGTGCACAAGAAAAATTAGATCAAAAAGGAAAAAAATGAGAAAGAAAACAAAATGCAAGCTAGCAACAGCAAAAAGAGTGAAAATGCTATGTTGTGATCCACACTCAGTTCCCACAGCCCTCTCTCTGGGTATAGATGGCTCTCTCCATCATAAGATCATTGGAACTGGCCTCAATCATCTCCTTTTTGGAAAGAACCACTTCCATCAGAATTGAACATTGATCAATCTTGTTGCTGTGTACAATGATCAACTGGTTCTTCTCATTTCACTTAGCATCAGTTCATGTAAGTCTCTCCAGACCTCTCTGAAATCATTCTGATTGTTTACAATAATATTCCATAATATTCATATACCATAACTGATTCAACCATTCTCCAACTGATGAGCATCCACTCAGTTTCCAATTTCTTGCCACTATAAAAAAGTCTGGCATAAACATTTTTGCGGGTCCCTTTCCCTCCTTTAAGATCTCTTTGGAATACAAGCCTAGTAGAAACACTGCTGGATCAAAGGATATGCACAGTTTGATAACTTTTTGAGCATAGTTCCAAATTGCTCTCTAAAATGTCTGGATCTGTTCACAATTCTACCAACAATTAAACATATTTCCTTCAAAGGAAGGAACAGAAATAGGAAGGGGAAATACATTTTTGTTAATTGAAAAAAATACTAATTTGCAAAAACTGAACTGATCTCAGTTTCGCTATACAATCAATAGTCTATCTCTTAAGCATATCGTCAGCTGAACTGAATGAATTG